>JAOTOM010003885.1:0-194539 GCA_034440615.1 Ashinkailepas kermadecensis | reverse complement strand
TGAGACCTGGTGGCTCCCGACGAGTCGTGGTACGATGCAAGTCATGTCTCATCACATCCATTACACGGTACCGAACTCAAAACAGGAACGGTGCCCCTGGGTTGGGAACCCCAACCCAGCCCCAACCCAGCCGCACTTATTCCGGCATACAACACACGGTGGTAATATATCCACCCTCCCTGGCACACTGCTGTCATTCCTGATTTATACCTGTGTACGTGCGAGGGACGAGTGGTCTAGGGGTAAGATGCTCGTCTCACAATCGAAAGGTTGTGGGTTCGAGTCTCACCTGTCGCTACTCTTCGCCCGCGACCAATCGGCGTGAGAGATTGGCGACGCTACATGACTCAACGGTCGACCTGTCGTAAAACCAATAACCAACCAACAACCTGTGTACGTGCGCAGTAAAGTAATATAACTCAGTCTGCAAAGATGACGATGGGAAGCAATACGGGCGATTACTCGGCACTGACTATAAAGAAGCTTCTTCAAGCCAATGTAACTATGCACATGTTGTAATCTGTTAAGCTCTCGTCAGCGCTAGGGGTTGTTACAAACTATCCGCACGTTTTCCCCGCGATCACAGAAAAACGGCGTGCATCAGCATGCCATCACTTGACAGAGCTGAAGAGGAATACTTTGTCAATCTCATTTGCAACAAAATTGAAGATTTAGTGTCGGGTCACTAACCTATGGTGTCGTAAGAGCCATAGCCATACCATAGCAGGCCGGTTTTCGCCCAAATCGAGAATTATAGTCGATAATCTCAGTCATTGTACCCGAATCACCAACGATGGTTGCGGTGGAGTGATGCACTCAGCTAACATATCTACAAAGGTCATTTCTCTTTCGAAGGCCATCGTAGGCCAATGACCTAACATTATCTCGGATGACTTTTCTGGAATTTGGAGTCACTCTGGGGTTAAATCAGGTGCTATAATTGCATTTGCGTCAAATTTCCCCGGTGACTATAAAACAGTGTCTTCGTCCACTATTACGAAAATATCTCAAATGGGGTGAATACTGACGTCATCTGATCGCTTACCTATGGGTTGAAATGCAACATGTCGCACATGGTTAGTATCCAAACGGCTCTCCATTACTACACGGCTCTCCATTACCACACGGATCTCCTGCCGAGCCTCGCATTGCCCACACATTTAATGAAGATGGCACCACCAACAGTACCTCTCCCCTAGTCTAGCCTGCCGCATGTACACACTGCTACCATAGCGCCATAGTGGAGATGGCACCACCAACAGTACCTCTCCCCTAGTCTAGTCTGCCGCATGTACACACTGCTACCATAGCGCCACAGAATTGCAGCATTTCTCTCTTGACTGAGCCCGCGCAGAGCGACGCTATTCTCTGAACGGACTGTCGACATTGCTATCCTAGTCTGTCCACATTGTCGCCACGTACGGTGGGTCCACATTGCCCGCACGTAACTAGCCCACAGTTTCTGGTGACCACCTCTGTCTCCATATCAGACTCAGACCCGCCGTCTGGCAACTCCTCCACTCACCGGAGCAGGCACAGTTCCGTTGTCTGGTGACTCCTCCCCCCCCCCCCGCCTTACCGGAACAATCGCAGTCCTGCGGTCTGGCAACCCATCCCCTCATCAGAGCAGTCATAACCCCGCTGTCTGGTGACCATGGTCCCGCTGTTCCTGTCTGGTGACCATGGTCCCGCTGTCTGCTGTCTGGTGACCACAGGTCCGCTGTCTGCTGTCTGGTGACCACAGTCCCGCTGTCTGCTGTCTGGTGACCATGGTCCCGCTGTCTGCTGTCTGGTGACCATGGTCCCGCTGTCTGCTGTCTGGTGACCACAGTTTTTTTTTTTTGTCCGCTGTCTGCTGTCTGGTGACCACAGGCCCTCTGCTGTTGGACACGTCCCGCTGTTTTTCTTTTTTTTTTCTTTTTTTTTTTTTTGTCCGCTGTCTGCTGTTGGTGACACTCCGCTGTCGCTTCTGGTGACAGGTCGTGTCTCTATTTTTTTTTTTTTTTTTTTTTTTTGGTGAAATATTTGCTGTCTGGTGACCATGGTCCCGCTGTCTGCTGTCTGGTGACCACAGTCCCGCTGTCTGCTGTCTGGTGACCACATTTCTGCTGTCTGCTGTCTGGTGACCATGATCCCGCTGTCTGCTGTCTGGTGACCACAGTCCCACTGCCTGCTGTCCGGTGACCACAGTCCCGTGTCTACTGTCTGGTGACCAAGGCCGCTGTCTGCTGTGTGGTGACCACAGTCCCGCTGTCTGTTGTCTGGTGACCACAGGCCCGCTATCTGCTGTCTGGCGACCACAGTTCCGCTGTCTGCTGTGTGGTGACCACAGTCCCGCTGTCTGGTGACCACAGGCCCGCTGTCTGCTGTCTGGTGACCACAGTCCCGATATCTGTTGTCTGATGACCACAGGCCCGCTGTCTGTTGTCTGGTGACCACAGTCCCGCTGTCTGCTGTCTGGCGACCACAGTCCCGCTGTCCGCTGTCTGGTGACCACGGTACCGCTGTCTGCTATCTGATGACCACAGTCCCGCTGTCTGGTGACCACAGTCCCGCTGTCTGCTGTCTGGTGACCACAGTCCCACTGTCTGCTGTCTGGTGACCACCGGCCCGCTGTCTGCTGTCTGGTGACCACAGTCCCGATGTCCGCTGTCTGATGACCATAGGCACGCTGTCTGCTGTCTGGTGACCACCGGCCCGCTGTCTGTTGTCTGGCGACCACAGGTCCGCTGTCTGCTGTCTGGTGACCACAGTCCTGATGTCTGCTGTCTGGTGACCATGGTCCCGCTGTCTGCTGTCTGGTGACCACGGTCCCGCTGTCTGCTGTCTGGTGACCACAGTCCCGATGTCTGCTGTCCACAGTCCCGCTGTCTGCTGTCTGGTGACCACAGTCCCACTGCCTGCTGTCCGGTGACCACAGTCCCGCTGTCTGCTGTCTGGTGACCACAGGCCCGCTGTCTGCTGTGTGGTGACCACAGTCCCGCTGTTTGTTGTCTGGTGACCACAGGCCCGCTATCTGCTGTCTGGCGACCACAGTTCCGCTGTCTGCTGTGTGGTGACCACAGTCCCGCTGTCTGGTGACCACAGGCCCGCTGTCTGCTGTCTGGTGACCACAGTCCCGATATCTGTTGTCTGATGACCACAGGCCCGCTGTCTGTTGTCTGGTGACCACAGTCCCGCTGTCTGCTGTCTGGTGACCACAGTCCCGCTGTCCGCTGTCTGGTGACCACGGTACCGCTGTCTGCTATCTGATGACCACAGTCCCGCTGTCTGGTGACCACAGTCCCGCTGTCTGCTGTCTGGTGACCACAGTCCCACTGTCTGCTGCTGGTGACCACCGGCCCGCTGTCTGCTGTCTGGTGACCACAGTCCCGATGTCCGCTGTCTGATGACCATAGGCACGCTGTCTGCTGTCTGGTGACCACCGGCCCGCTGTCTGTTGTCTGGCGACCACAGTCCCGCTGTCTGCTGTCTGGTGACCACAGTTCTGATGTCTGCTGTCTGGTGACCATGGTCCCGCTGTCTGCTGTCTGGTGACCACAGTCCCGCTGTCTGCTGTCTGGTGACCACAGTTCTGCTGTCTGCTGTCTGGTGACCATGGTCCCGCTGTCTGCTGTCTGGTGACCACAGTCCCGCTGTCTGCTGTCTGGTGACCACGGTCCCGCTGTCTGCTGTTTGGTGACCACAGTCCCGATGTCCGCTGTCTGATGACTATAGGCCCGCTGTCTGCTGTCTGGTGACCACCGGCCCGCTGTCTGTTATCTGGCGACCACAATCCCGCTGTCTGCTGTCTGGTGACCACAGTTCTACTGTCTGCTGTCTGGTGACCATGTTCCCGCTGTCTGCTGACCACAGTTCTGCTGTCTGCTGTCTGGTGACCATGGTCCCGCTGTCTGCTGTCTGGTGACCATGGTCCCGCTGTCTGATGTCTGGTGACCACAGTTATGCTGTCTGCTGTCTGGTGACCATGGTCCCGCTGTCTGCTGTATGGTGACCATGGCCCCGCTGTCTGTTGTCTGGCGACCACAGTCCCGCTATCTGCTGTCTGGTGACCACAGTGCTGCTGTCTGCTGTCTGGTGACCATGGTCCCGCTGTCTGCTGTCTGATGACCACAGTCCCGCTGTCTGCTGTCCGGTGACCACAGTCCCGCTGTCTACTGTCTGGGACCACAGGCCCGCTGTCTGCTGTGTGGTGACCACAGTCCCGCTGTCTGTTGTCTGGTGACCACAGGCCCGCTATCTGCTGTCTGGCGACCACAGTTCCGCTGTCTGCTGTGTGGTGACCACAGTCCCGCTGTCTGGTGACCACAGGCCCGCTGTCTGCTGTCTGGTGACCACAGTCCTGATGTCTGTTGTCTGGTGACCACAGGCCCGCTGTCTGCTGTCTGGTGACCACAGTCCCGCTGTCTGCTGTCTGGTGACCACAGTCCCGCTGTCTGCTGTCTGGTGACCACGGTCCCGCTGTCTGCTGTCTGGTGACCACAGTCCCGCTGTCTGCTGTCTGGTGACCATAGGCCCGCTGTCTGCTGTATGGTGACCACCGGCCCGCTGTCTGTTGTCTAGCGACCACAGTCCCGCTGTCTGCTGTCTGCTGTCTGGTGACCATGGTCCCGCTGTCTGCTGTCTGGTGACCACATTTCTGCTGTCTGGTGACCATGTTCCCGCTGTCTGCTGTCTGGTGACCATGGTCCCGCTGTCTGTTGTCTGGCGACCACAGTCCCGCTGTCTGCTGTCTGGTGACCACAGTTCTGCTGTTTGTTGTCTGGTGACCATGGTCCCGCTGTCTGCTGTCTGGTGACTACAGTCCCGCTGTCTGCTGTCTGGTGACCACGGTCCCGCTGTCTGGTGACCATGGTCCCGCTGTCTGCTGTCTGGTGACCATGGTCCCGCTGTCTGCTGTCTGGTGACCACAGTCCCGCTGTCTGCTGTCTGGTGACCACGGTCCCGCTGTCTGCTGTCTGGTGACCACAGTCCCGCTGTCTGCTGTCTGGTGACCACAGTCCCGCTGTCTGGTGACCACAGTCCTGCTGTCTGCTGTCTGGTGACCATGGTCCCGCTGTCTGCTGTCTGGTGACCATGGTCCCGCTGTCTGCTGTCTGGTGACCATGGTCCCGCTGTCTGTTGTCTGGTGACCACAGTCCCGCTGTCTGCTGTCCGGTGACCACAGTCCTGCTGTCTGCTGTCTGCTGTCTGGTGACCATGGTCCCGCTGTCTGTTGTCTGGTGATCACAGTCCCGCTGTCTGCTGTCTGGTGACCACGGTCCCGCTGTCTGGTGACCACAGTCCCGCTGTCTGCTGTCTGCTGTCTGGTGACCACAGTCCCGCTGTCTGCTGTCTGGTGACCACAGTCCCGCTGTCTGGTGACCATGGTCCCGCTGTCTGCTGTCTGGTGAGTCGCCGGGCTGCGGCCGGAAGGGCCGACCATCGCCGGCGACTGTTTTTGCTCGCGGCGCGAAGCCGTCTTTTGCGTCCACGGTTCGCCGGCCGACATCGGCTCTCCCCCGCTGCCTTCGCCGCCAATCCGTATCCATTCAGCGCGGATGGCTGGCGAAGCGCTAGGCGGTCTTCTGTGCGCACGCCCCCACCCCCCACTCTCTCTCTCGCGCTCTCTCTCCCTCCTCGAATGATTAGGTGGTAAGAATGGCCCGGCCGTCCCTTTACAGAGGCCCATTGTGATACTTTTATGCATGGATACTGTGAAGAAGCGGATATAGTGCAAATGAATTGCGTAGCAGGAGCACAGGGCCGGTTTTAATTAACGCACGACAGGGGATAGGTAGTTCCGCTCCATGCGGAACTACCATACTTTAACGCTCCATGCAAGCAAATATGCATAGGTAGTTCCGAAAGCACTTCCAAGGTCGCTAAGCGAGCAATTAGTGGGTAGGACTAGGGATTTTCTCCGAGTTGAAAAGGTAGGGGCGGGTGGCTGCATTGAAATCGTTTGTTTCTGTTGTGTTGTTATGGAGACTTTCTGACTCACTGTCATATTCCCGCCGAATATGGCAGCCCAAGATAATGTGGGTTCAGCCGCCCACGAATAAACAGTCTAACCCCGGAAGCCGCAGCGTTTGGACCATCCCAACCGTCTATGAGTTAGAATCATTTTGAGCTCCAACCAATAAGAGACAACAGTTTCCTGCAACGTTCATATGATTAACGTTGAAGCCACGAGCGGAACTTTTCCGAAACGATTCGCGGGAGGGGAGGGGGACACGGAGCGGTCGAATATGTAGTTGTACGTCACTCTCCAGCCAGCGTCCATAGGCCCATATGACCCACGCTAAACCTCAGGAGTTTTTGTTGAAGCACCCAGTGTTTTTGGTCGACGCTCCAATTGTGCCACATTCCGAAAAAGCGCCGGACTTGGAGCGAAAAGGCATTACGGCATTGAGGCGTCGCCGCCACAACGAAATGCTCTTAGGGTTCAACGAATCATAGAAAACGATAATTATTCCTCACAAGACCTGCAATCCTATGGAGCATGGCCTGCCTCAGCCGCGATTCTATCTCGCTGGCAGCGCTCGATGACGGGCTGCTGAACCCGCAATGTTCCGCCGGAAAATTATTTCCCACGACAGAGTTAACACCCGGCGCGGAATAGATCAGTGCAGGCGCCACAGAATTGCAGCATCTCTCACTTGACTGAACCCGCGCGGAGCGACGCTATTCTCTGAGCGGTCGTCGTGGCCATCAGGCTGCTCGCATACCTAATGCCGCCGCGAATATCCCGCTGTCGGCTTTGACCCAAAGGTCAAGAGGTCCAACAGCGGTGCACCGTAAAGCCTTGCTCCTACCTCGACTTAATATCTTCGCGAGCTCGCCACATTTTGAGCGTCTCCATTTCAAGATCGGATGAAGCAGCTAATGATGTCACACCCGTAACACGACGGAGACGGTGGCACAACGGCTGGGGCATCGGCCAAGCGTGGCATTCAATTATACCAAACTATATTCGTGGAAATGAAAGAAAAACACTGGCGGGAAAAACAGTCGAGCAAGAACCTTCCATTTGGGTCACCGGTGCGTGCGGTCCTGAGCAGCCGGGGAAATGAGCTGGCCAGAGCCAACGATAGTTTCACCTCTGGTTATTGACAGAATATAATCAAGTACATACGCAAGAGCACGATAATCAAATGTCAATATATATTTAGTATATATATATATATATATATATATATATATATATATATATATATATATATATATATATGACATACATACATACATACATACATACATACATACATACATTTATATATATATATATATATATATATATACCTAACTGTATATATGATCACATTATCGCTATAGAAATTGCAATTTCCCGGCGGTTGTTGCACGATGATAATCGGATTGCGCGAAAGTGTGCTGAATTGCATGATGTAGAGTACACATCAAACACCGCACGGATGGGCACCAACAGTTAATATTATACTACCAGCAGGCGATACCCTTCTTATCTGAAGTAATCTAAAGACGATTTGCATCGGCAAGTTTCAAAGATATTGTTCTTAAGAGCAATAACCCTTGCTTTCACCTTTCCGGAGAGTAACGGTGTTCGAAGTGCTTATTGAAAGGAGTTGGAATAATGATCCAGCCAAGCAGCTTTTTGCACATCGAGCAGCGTCAACAGTCGAGGCATCAGCTGCAAGCTCATTCCAGATTTATATGCCCTGCAGGCCCCGGGAGGGTGCCAACAAAATGCACCAACAGCCGGCCATACCAAACACACTGGAACACCCACCCGCACCCATGGCGGCGACAGCTTCCAGCCAACATGGCCGTCAGGCATCCCGGGGTTTTTGGTGACTTATGACGCCAATACAAGGGCCACATGTGTCCGACCTCAGCTTGCCTTGCCGGATCATCGAGCACCAGCCGTCCGGCGCGTCCATTTTCGGTCGGAACTGCAGCCGCCCTGCAGCAGAAACATCAACACTGAGCAGCGATAACCGGCCCCAAGCGCAGAAGAGTACGATTTTTCTTTGGTAAACAAACTGGGCTCGGTCGAGAAAATTACAGCCCAGCGTCAGGTCCCTCACCACCTCGCTAGATGCACCCCAACCCCCTCCCGTTGAACATAACACTGCACTGATTGGTGTGTTGCATTCTTGCACGCACCAGCACACCGCATACTGTTTTCATTGTTAATAACTTCGGCGTGCTGGCTGATGTACTGACTGGTGACTGGTGACACGGCTGATGTGTTGACTGGTGACACGGCTGATGTACTGACTGGTGACACGGCTGATGTGATGACTGGTGACACGGCTGATGTGATGACTGGTGACACGGCTGATGTACTGACTGGTGACACGGCTGATGTGATGACTGGTGACACGGCTGATGTGATGACTGGTGACACGGCTGATGTACTGACTGGTGACACGGCTGATGTGATGACTGGTGACACGGCTGATGTGATGACGGGTAACACGGCTGATGTGTTGACTGGTGACACGGCTGATGTGATGACTGGTGACACGGCTGATATGATGACTGGTGACACGGCTGATGTGTTGACTGGTGACACGGCTGATGTGATGACTGGTGACATGGCTGATGTACTGACTGGTAACACGGCTGATGTACTGACGGGTAACACAGCTGATGTGTTGACTGGTGACACGGCTGATGTGTTGACTGGTGACACGGCTGATGTGATGACTGGTGACACGGCTGATGTGATAACTGGTGACACGGCTGATGTGATGACTGGTGACACGGCTGATATGATGACTGGTGACACGGCTGAAGTGTTGACTGGTGACACGGCTGATGTGACGACTGGTGACATGGCTGATGTACTGACTGGTAACACGGCTGATGTATTGACGGGTAACACAGCTGATGTACTGACTGGTGACACGACTGATGTACTGACTGGTGACACGGCTGATGTGATGACTGGTGACACGGCTGATGTGATGACTGGTGACACGGCTGATGTACTGACGGGTGACACGGCTGATGTACTGACTGGTGACACGGCTGATGTGTTGACTGGTGACACGGCTGATGTACTGACTGGTGACACGGCTGATGTGTTGACTGGTGACACGGCTGATGTACTGACTGGTGACACGGCTGATGTGTTGACTGGTGACACGGCTGATGTGATGACTGGTGACACGGCTGATGTGTTGACTGGTGACACGGCTGATGTGTTGACTGGTGACACGGCTGATGTGTTTACTGGTGACACGGCTGATGTGATGACTGGTGACACGGCTGATGTGATGACTGGTGACACGGCTGATGTGTGGGCTCGTGACGCGGCTGATGTGTTGACTGGTGACACGGCTGATGTCATGACTGGCGGCACGGCTGATGTACTGACTGGTGACACGGCTGATGTATGAGCTGGTGACGCGGCTGATGTGATGACTGGTGACGCGGCTGATGTGATGACTGTTGACACGGCTGATGTACTGACTGGTGACACGGCTGATGTGATGACTGGTGACACGGCTGATGTACTGACTGGTGACACGGCTGATGTGATGACTGGTGACACGGCTGATGTGATGACTGGTGACGCGGCTGATGTACTGACTGGTGACACGGCTGATGTGATGACTGGTGACACGGCTGATGTGATGACTGGTGACGCGGCTGATGTGCTGACTGGTGACACGGCTGATGTGATGACTGGTGACACGGCTGATGTGATGACTGGTGACACGGCTGATGTGATGACTGGTGACGCGGCTGATGTGATGACTGGTAACACGGCTGATGTGATGACTGGTGACACGGCTGATGTGATGACGGGTGACACGGCTGATGTGATGACGGGTAACACGGCTGATGTGTTGACTGGTGACGCGGCTGATGTGATGACTGGTGACACGGCTGATGTGTTGACTGGTGACACGGCTGATGTGATGACTGGTGACACGGCTGATGTGATGACTGGCAACACGGCTGATGTAATGACTGGTGACACGGCTGATGTACTGACGGGTAACACAGCTGATGTGATGGCTGGTGACACGGCTGATGTGTTGACTGGTGCGGCACGGCTGTGTTGACTGGTGACACGGCTGATGTGATGACTGGTGACGCGGCTGATGTACTGACTGGTGACACGGCTGATGTGATGACTGGTGACACGGCTGATGCACTGACTGGTGACACGGCTGATGTACTGACTGGTGACGCGGCTGATGTGATGACGGGTAACACGGCTGATGTGTTGACTGGTGACGCGGCTGATGTATGAGCTGGTGACGCGGCTGATGTACTGACTGGTGACACGGCTGATGTACTGACTGGTGACACGGCTGATGTACTGACGGGTAACACGGCTGATGTGATGACTGGTGACGCGGCTCATGTATGAGCTGGTGACACGGCTGATGTGATGACTGGTGACGCGGCTGATGTACTGACTGGTGACACGGCTGATGTGCTGACTGGTGACACGGCTGATGTACTGACGGGTAACACGGCTGATGTACTGACTGGTGACGCGGCTGATGTGTGAGCTGGTGACGCGGCTGATGTGTGAGCTGGTGACACGGCTGATGTATGAGCTGGTGACGCGGCTGATGTGTTGACTGGTGACACGGCTGATGTACTGACTGGTGACACGGCTGATGTGTTGACTGGTGACACGGCTGATGTGATGACTGGTGACGCGGCTGATGTATGAGCTGGTGACACGGCTGATGTACTGACTGGTGACACGGCTGATGTGATGACTGGTGACACGGCTGATGTACTGACTGGCGACACGGCTGATGTGTGAGCTGGTGACACGGCTGATGTATGAGCTGGTGACGCGGCTGATGTGTGAGCTGGTGACAGTGTGGGTATGTTGGCCGTTCGGCAACACCGTGCCCTCTGTCGACAGTGTGGGTATGTTGGCCGTTCGGCAGCACCGTGCCCTCTGTCGACAATGTGGGTATGTTGGCCGTTCGGCAACACCGTGCCCTCTGTCGACAGTGTGGGTATGTTGGCCGTTCGGCAACACCGTGCCCTCTGTCGACAGTGTGGGTATGTTGGCCGTTCCGCAGCACCGTGCCCTCTGTCCACAGTGTGGGTATGTTGGCCGTTCGGCAACACCGTGCCCTCTGTCGACAGTGTGGGTATGTTGGCCGTTCGGCAACACCGTGCCCTCTGTCGACAGTGTGGGTATGTTGGCCGTTCCGCAGCACCGTGCCCTCTGTCGACAGTGTGGGTATGTTGGCCGTTCGGCAACACCGTGCCCTCTGTCGACAGTGTGGGTATGTTGGCCGTTCCACATCACCGTGCCCTCTGTCGACAGTGTGGGTATGTTGGCCGTTCGGCAACACCGTGCCCTCTGTCGACAGTGTGGGTATGTTGGCCGTTCCGCAGCACCGTGCCCTCTGTCGACAGTGTGGGTATGTTGGCCGTTCCACATCACCGTGCCCTCTGTCGACAGTGTGGGTATGTTGGCCGTTCGGCAACACCGTGCCCTCTGTCAACAGTGTGGGTATGTTGGCCGTTCGGCAGCACCGTGCCCTGTGTCGACAGTGTGGGTATGTTGGCCGTTCCACATCACCGTGCCCTCTGTCGACAGTGTGGGTATGTCGGCCGTTCCGCAGCACCGTGCCCTCTGTCAACAGTGTGGGTATGTTGGCCGTTCGGCAGCACCGTGCCCTCTGTCGACAGTGTGGGTATGTTGGCCGTTCGGCAACACCGTGCCCTCTGTCAACAGTGTGGGTATGTTGGCCGTTCGGCAGCACCGTGCCCTGTGTCGACAGTGTGGGTATGTTGGCCGTTCCACAGCACCGTGCCCTGTGTCGACAGTGTGGGTATGTTGGCCGTTCGGCAACACCGTGCCCTCTGTCGACAGTGCTGAGGGACGAGTTCCGAGTGCGACCGGACGACACCGAGGCGACCGTGGGGCAGCGGGTCACGCTGCGCTGCTCACCACCTAAGGGTCACCCGCCCCCGACGGTACACTGGCTGCGGGACGGAGCCGAAGTTCCCCTCAGCCGCAGGTGAGCACCCCACACACTGACCCACCCAGACGGTACACTGGCTGCGGGACGGCATCGGGTCACGCTGCGCTGCTCACCACCTAAGGGTCACCCGCCCCCGACGGTACACTGGCTGCGGGACGGAGCCGAGGTCCCCCTCAGCCGCAGGTGAGCACCCCACACACTGACCCACCCCGACGGTACACTGGCTGCGGGACGGTGCCGAGGTCCCCCTCAGCCGCAGGTGAGCACCCCACACACTGACCCACCCCGACGGTACACTGGCTGCGGGACGGTGCCGAGGTCCCCCTCAGCCGCAGGTGAGCACCCCACACACTGACCCACCCCGACGGTACACTGGCTGCGGGACGGAGCCGAGGTCCCCCTCAGCCGCAGGTGAGCACCCCACACACTGACCCGACCCGGATGGTACACTGGCTGCGGGACGGTGCCGAGGTCCCCCCTCAGCCGCAGGTGAGCACCCCACACACTGACCCACCCCGACGGTACACTGGCTGCGGGACGGTGCCGAGGTCCCCCTCAGCCGCAGGTAAGCACCCCACACACTGACCCACCCCGACGGTACACTGGCTGCGGGACGGTGCCGAAGTTCCCCTCAGCCGCAGGTGAGCACCCCACACACTGACCCGACCCGGACGGTACACTGGCTGCGGAACGGAGTCGGAATCCCCATCGGCACCACAGCTGACGCCTGGGAGCACGACTTTGGACGGGGCGTGATGGTTTCCCGACAGGGCGATGAATAATGGCCAAAAGTTCGCGCAGGCCAGTGAAGCATGCCCAGGTGAAGACATTTTGATACTGACGGAGCCGAGCTTGAATAGACCTGTACATTTTAATTTGCCAAGCGTGAGCATGAATTCTAGGGACGCTGAGCTCACGTTCAGAAACAAATGTGCCATCACATCGTTGGCGAATCTCGAATAAAGGTCTGAGGATTGGGATCATTTGACGACCTAGCGCATAGAAGAATGGACCTGAAAATGTAAACACGCATCTTTTCCGACAGGGGTACTCTGTACACCATGGACACCAGTGACATCATGAATCTAAGCCTAGCGACAGACCAATGACCTGGTCGTCTGCTGACCTGCGACGTGATGACCTGGTGCTCTCACCCGTGAATGACGTAATGAATCAATAGCGTGGCACCTGACCACCTGGCGACCGGCAGGTACCGCCTGGCTGGTGAGGGCGACCTGGTGATAGAAAACGTGACACGCTCCGACGCCGGAGGCTATGTGTGCGAGGCCAGGAATTACGCGCAGATGCGGCGTCTTTCCGGCGCGGCTCGACTCACCGTTCGAGGTACGTGGTCGGTGTCTGGCGTAAGATGCACCGCGGTGTAAGATGCGAGATGGTGAGGTGTGATACGATCGGTCAGGTGCGGGATGGTGAGGTGAGATACGATCGGTCAGGTGCGGGATGGTGAGGTGTGATACGATCGGTCAGGTGCGTGATGGTGAGGTGTGATACGATCGGTCAGGTGCGAGATGGTGAGGTGTGATACGATCGGTCAGGTGCGGGATGGTGAGGTGTGATACGATCGGTCAGGTGCGGGATGGTGAGGTGTGATACGATCGGTCAGGTGCGGGATGGTGAGGTGTGATACGATCGGTCAGGTGCGGGATGGTGAGGTGAGATACGATCGGTCAGGTGCGGGATGGTGAGGTGTGATACGATCGGTCAGGTGCGGGATGGTGAGGTGTGATACGATCGGTCAGGTGCGGGATGGTGAGGTGTGATACGATCGGTCAGGTGCGTGATGGTGAGGTGTGATACGATCGGTCAGGTGCGTGATGGTGAGGTGTGATACGATCGGTCAGGTGCGTGATGGTGAGGTGTGATACGATCGGTCAGGTGCGGGATGGTGAGGTGTGATACGATCGGTCAGGTGCGGGATGGTGAGGTGTGATACGATCGGTCAGGTGCGGGATGGTGAGGTGTGATACGATCGGTCAGGTGCGGGATGGTGAGGTGTGATACGATCGGTCAGGTGCGGGATGGTGAGGTGTGATACGATTGGTCAGGTGCGGGATGGTGAGGTGTGATACGATCGGTCAGGTGCGTGATGGTGAGGTGTGATACGATCGGTCAGGTGCGGGATGGTGCGATGAGATACGATCGGTCAGGTGCGGGATGGTGAGGTGTGATACGATCGGTCAGGTGCGGGATGGTGAGATGAGATACGATCGGTCAGGTGCGGGATGGTGAGGTGTGATACGATCGGTCAGGTGTGATGTGGTCGGTCAGGTGGTGAGATGGTGAGGTGTGATGCGATTGGTCAGGTACGGTGTGATGCGGTCGGTCATGTGCGGGATGGTGAGGTGTGATGAAACAGGTCAGGCGCGGGATGGTGAGGTGCGACGCAACAGGTCAAGTGAGGTGTGATATCGTATGTCGGGTCCAGAGATCCACACTGGAAGTTAATTCAACGTGAGATATTAAGAGGCGGCATAGGCACTGATCTGTGGAAGGACGACTCGGCACTGGAAGGCACAATACCACTTAAAGATGACACTTAAGGATTCACGATGCAATGACGTACATAGTATTGGTCTTCCCGGGTCTTTGTTCGTCACAACAAAAGCAGAACGTAATGATGGCTGTTTCTACTCTTCGCGGTACACTTTCGTGACCATGGGGCTGAGGATTACCGGAGGACAACTGATAACTTCCTGATTTTGTACGTGCCAGTGAATTATAATTTCAGTCGAAATCCTTTGCACTTGGCGCTCCAATATTGACGTCTGGCAAACGTTATTAAACCCGCCAACTGCCACATAATTAATATCACGCACGATGACAAACACACACATTGCAAACATGCTCCAAGAACCTGTTTTGATGTTATTATTTAATCTGCACGGGCCTGCGGCCTGTTTTGATCACGCTCCACACGTGATGCTCGGTAAATGTGCCATGTACGTGCTCCACTGCAGGATATAAGTATGCCATTACTGAGCATCACGTGTGACTGTGGGCTACAGGCGCGTTTTGTGTCTGCCGCACAAAGTGCTGTGGCCTGTACGAGTATGGACCGACAAAGAACGTTGCTGGTATTTTGAATGTATCGAAAATTCTGGCGTCTGCCGCGGGACGTTGGTGGCGGATTGTTTCTGCTCTCTCGTCTTTCACGAGAGAACCGGGAACTGGCGATGGAGAAGCGGCCACAACGCGGGGTCCGAAGAGGCCATTCGACCATCACCCCAGCCATATTTTCGTGATAAAGGCAGAAGAGTAGACGCAGCCTCCGGCGCCACGTGCCGCTATCAACCGTTTCGCTGCGACGTTTACGAGGCACGACACAACGTCAACACTAGCCGCTGGCGGGAGCAGTAGGGCAGATTTTGCGCGGGTCGCGCGAGGCTCCCAGGTCGGATCGCGCGCGAGCTGCTCCGACCAGCGAGCACTCGCCGGCGGTCGGGCCCAGATTGGAGCCATAACTAATGTAGCTTCATTTAAATTTGAAACAGGTCGCGCTGCCGGGGCCGGTTCGCTTCATCTTGCGTCAGAACTCGTTTCGGCTATTTTCCCTGAAGAAATGGTCCTCATAAAGCGGCGTGTGGCGTCGCGTTTGTTTGTGTGCAGGCGACGTTCGGTCACGCCCAGGGGGCCGGCCGACGGTCGCGTCAGCCGACCTGGGCTCGACCGCTGTGCCTGTAGTCGTGCCCATGTGCGAGTGACGCGCCACGGTCGAGAAGCGGGCGCCATGTTACAAGTGGAACACCTCGCCGTGGTGATTGTGGACAGTCAGGAGAGCTTGTTTGTTTATTGGGTGGTTCTCGACGCACTTTATGCACGATCACGGCTAATGGCGCCGCCCACACTGCTTCGCCGGTGGGCCGCGGCAGCTAGCAGAGCACTGGATACGATGTAGCTGCGCCTCGAAGCAGCACGGCTTGAACATTTTGTGTCCGCGTGTTTGAAGATGCCAGACGGCTGCCGGCTTGGCACGATCTCCAACTGTCTGTGTAGGAAACTCGCGGAGCGGTGCTCGTGGATCGCTCATCAAAGCAGCGTTCCTTTGGTGACATACCTCTGGCATGGATGCTCCAGTTGTGTGGCTATGGGTGCGTTGTTTGTCGCAACGATTCCGCCCATTCCGCTGTGCGACGTTTCACATTCCGCGGGCTGCAGCCGTGGGACGCCCCGGCTCGCTTCGCGCCGTTTATGAAATACGTGAGCCACCTGTGTCGCTATTTGTAACCTGCCGAACTTTGCCTGAAAAAAACCAATACGTCACCGTTGGTGGCATACACATCTACACAGACATTTGTGCACGAATAATCCCAAACGCATTTCATTCACAAAGTTACCTACAACTTTCAATATAAATTGTGGTCCCATCACCATGTCCCATGGGCGTGGCCATCTCTCAGGAAACCACACAGAACAGGGCATAGTCAGCTTATTGGAGACCGCGAGTTCCTCGCGATATAGGAATGAACGAAGAACGACATATGACGTCAGAGTCCGAGGAGGAATCCGTGGACCGAATGTGACAAAGGGCGCCCCCAAAGTATCTTAGGCCGTAGGTGTAGTAACTTGTTTGTCAGGGGGTCCATCGCCCCAGTCTTTGAAATTGTAACCATCAGCCCTATATAACAAAATGGCACTAATTCCTCCACTTTTATCCACCGTTCCTTCGGTCTTGCTTAAAGGAAGGCTTTTTTGACCGGGCGTATATGACGGCCACCGTTCCGTGCTCGATGCGTCTCCGTAGATATAGGTTGCCATTTTGTCGGATCTCGAAGAGATATGGCATCTTTAACAAAACAACAGCGGTTATAACACATACAACATGATATATAATAATGAAAGCAACAGCATAATGCCTACCGCCTCATAACCTCGCACATATAGGGTTTGGGCTCCATCCGTCGGCCCTTTCTAACAATCCGAGGTCCTCTTCGGCAACTAGGATCCCCTCAGTCGTCTCAGTTGCCTTCTTCGCCGACCCAGGGCCTTTTTCGGCAAGCCAGAGTCTCTTTCAAACATTTGGGTCCTGTCCATCAAGTCGGGGACCACTTCTTCGGCATTGGCTTCGTCGACAGCCCAGAAGCCCTTCATATTGGCTCGAGGCCCTCTTCGTCAGCCCGGGGACCCTTCCAACTACCCGGGGCCCTACCGACTATTCAGAAGCCCTTCACGCTAGCCCAGCCAAGGGCTCTCAACATCTTCCTGAGGGCACTATCCGTCGACTCGGGGCCCTCTTCATCAGTCGGGAACCTTTCCATTAGCCCAGAACCCCTTCGTCGGCCCAGGGGCCCAACACGTCGGTCTAGGGGGCCCTCACGGACCCCTGCACTCGGAGCCTTTGCAGGTAAATCAAAGCGGCCGCCTGGAGGGTCATCTCCGACTCTCAAAGGTGGGGGTGGGGGTGGGGGGGCGGGGGCGGTTGCCCCTCCCTCCTTGGCTACGCCACTCATTTTAAATGCCCACGATCTTAAAAGTCAGGGTCGAACGTTCCACCGACTGAGCATCACGACACCGGGACTTTCTCTGAGGATAGGTCGGGCCGTGTTCCGCAGAGGGTGTGCTCGGTCCCCCGCCACACCGGCATCACGTGCCGACCAGTCTCGGCGCGCCGCTTCAGCCGCGCTGGCGCCGCCTCTGGTGTTGATTTCGCCACGCATTTTGGCATGCAGGAGCCGGCGGATCTGCGAAATCAACGCCACGCGCGGCCGGCCGGCGAAATGCCCTCCTGTTTAGATAGAGCTATTGCATGCAGGCGGCTGCGAACCACAGGGGAAATGCCGCTCAGGTGAGCAGGTGCGGGTGAGCAGCACCGCGCCGCTCGCGCGCTCGTCTCACCGCCGGGAAGCTCGGCTAACGCGGCGCGAGCATTCCGGTGGCGGCCGGGCGACAGAGAGCCAGTTGAAAGTGAGAGCAAGGTGCTCGTCGGCGGCGCCGTAACCTGTTCCGGCGGCTGTGTCGCGGCGCCGTAACCTGTCCCGGCGGCTGTGTCGTGGCGCCGTAACCTGTCCCGGCGGCTGTGTCGCGGCGCCGTAACCTGTCCCGGCGGCTGTGTCGCGGCGCCGTAACCTGTCCCGGCGGCTGTGTCGCGGCGCCGTAACCTGTCCCGGCGGCTGTGTCGCGGCGCCGTAACCTGTCCCGGCGGCTGTGTCGCGGCGCCGTAACCCGTCCCGGCGGCTGTGTCGCGGCGCCGTAACCCGTCCCGGCGGCTGTGTCGCGGCGCCGTAACCCGTCCCGGCGGCTGTTCGGGCGCCGTAACCCGTCCCGGCGGCTGTGTCGCGGCGCCGTAACCTGTCCCGGCGGCTGTGTCGCGGCGCCGTAACCTGTCCCGGCGGCTGTGTCGCGGCGCCGTAACCTGTCCCGGCGGCTGTGTCGCGGCGCCGTAACCTGTCCCGGCGGCTGTGTCGCGGCGCCGTAACCCGTCCCGGCGGCTGTGTCGCGGCGCCGTAACCCGTCCCGGCGGCTGTGTCGCGGCGCCGTAACCCGTCCCGGCGGCTGTGTCGCGGCGCCGTAACCCGTCCCGGCGGCTGTGTCGCGGCGCCGTAACCCGTCCCGACGGCTGTGTCGCGGCGCCGTAACCCGTCCCGGCGGCTGTGTCGCGGCGCCGTAACCTGTCCCGGCGGCTGTGTCGCGGCGCCGTAACCCGTCCCGGCGGCTGTGTCGCGGCGCCGTAACCCGTCCCGACGGCTGTGTCGCGGCGCCGTAACCCGTCCCGGCGGCTGTGTCGCGGCGCCGTAACCTGTCCCGGCGGCTGTGTCGCGGCGCCGTAACCCGTCCCGGCGGCTGTGTCGCGGCGCCGTAACCCGTCCCGACGGCTGTGTCGCGGCGCCGTAACCCGTCCCGGCGGCTGTGTCGCGGCGCCGTAACCTGTACCGGCGGCTGTGTCGCGGCGCCGTAACCTGTCCCGGCGGCTGTGTCGCGGCGCCGTAACCTGTCCCGGCGGCTGTGTCGCGGCGCCGTAACCTGTCCCGGCGGCTGTGTCGCGGCGCCGTAACCCGTCCCGGCGGCTGTGTCGCGGCGCCGTAACCCGTCCCGGCGGCTGTGTCGCGGCGCCGTAACCCGTCCCGGCGGCTGTGTCGCGGCGCCGTAACCTGTCCCGGCGGCTGTGTCGCGGCGCCGTAACCCGTCCCGGCGGCTGTGTCGCGGCGCCGTAACCCATTCCGGCGGCTGTGTCGCGGCGCCGTAACCCGTCCCAGCAGCCTTGTAACCTGTCCCGGCGGCTGTGCCGCGGTACAGCCGCCGGGACAGGTTACGGCTGGCCTTTGTGACCCAACACGGGCTGACGAATATTGACGATTGGCCTTATTACCGATATGACGGCTGGCAGTGTGCCTGCGACGCCGACTAATGCCGATAGATGCGGCCGATTTTCGCGTCGGTCAGCACCGGCGAGCTGCGACGACGATATCCCAGCGCACTGGCGGGGAACAGGAAGACGCGGACAGTCGTCTGCCACTGCCATGTGGGGAGCATTATCACGGAAATGCCGCAAACAGAAATAATACATGACACAAACGTGCTGATATATATATATATATATATATATATATATATATATATATATATATATATATATATATATATATATATATATATATATAATATAACGTACAGTCTCAGACCTGGGAAAACTTGAATAAATTTGAGAATATTCATTTTAGTTCTTCCCTCCAAAGAAGGCTTTAGTTACAGGCCAATTTGCACGCATCATGGAGGATAAACAGAGATGGTTTCTGTAGATGTAATCATCGACCATGTAAGTTATGGCTGTACATCCAGTGGCGGAATAATGTGGAAAAAATCATGAAAGCAGTGCAAATATCACCTTGGGCAAACACTCCCGATTCTCAACACTGCTGGCCAGAAAAGTGCGCGGCCTACCGTCCGTTGACCTCTCTCTTTCGCACTACGCGATGACCACCGTGCGTATTCAATGTAATCGGAGTAATCGCACCTGTGAATCTGTTTGTCCTCGGTACAGCCGGGAGTCACCGAGAGCTATTGTTATGGAAGTATACTAATGTACCTTTACTAATGCGTGGATACAACCACAAATTGTGGAACACGACTGAACAGATGAAGACACAGATACACTTCCCAAAAGTTCAGTTAACAAGAAAGGCTTTTCATTTTGCACGTCGCAAGATGGAATGGTAAAAGCACAATAAAACACAACCGCACTGCACAAAGTAAATCAGTTCAGCGCCAGCTACCGCGGTGGCGACAGCTGTTGCATCTCAGGCTTGCCTCTACCCTTCACGTCGGCGGCGTGTGGGTAAACTCCGTCTCAGGCTTGCCTCTACCCTTCACGTCGGCGGCGTGTGGGTAAACTCCGTCTCAGGCTTGCCTCTACCCTTCACGTCGGCGGCGTGTGGGTAAACTCCGTCTCAGGCTTGCCTCTACCCTTCACGTCGCCGGCGTGTGGGTACACTCCGTGTTCACTGATCGGCTTCACACCTCGATAACAAGGACGCCGTCGGTCCGCCTCAGTGCATATACTGTGTAACGTCGGCTCGTCACTGTTCCGGCCGTTCCGACCGCGTCTCTGTCTTGCCACCGTTTGTTTGTTTGTTTATTTATTTGGGCTTAAGGGTGCCTAAACTGCTAATGGTTATCTAGCGCCCATAACTGTTTTAGCTTTCAAAACATGATATGGAGATCGTCGTGCCTGTTATTGAAATGGATAAATGACGTGAAACTGAATAGCCGCTAAGTAACGGTATATTTGCCCTGTGGCAACGACCTCCGAGCTGTCTCCTAACACATCAGTGTACAACGTTGCACGAAAGTTTGGTCCAGAGTAACGTCTTCGTTCCTCACGGAAGTTGCGGCACGAAAACAGCATGTGGCGAACTGCCATAGGTGCGTTGCATCGAGGTCAGCGTGGTTTGGCCTCCTTGATCGGAAGGTGTCCGTGTGTAGCGTATGTGTGCTCTATTCTAAGTGGTGCCCAAATCACCTCTTCACCCAAATCCCTCCTACACTTCTTCAGTGACGACGGCCATGGCGCCAGAACCTGCGTCATACATCGAAGTTTATTGGAAGCCTGATAATTCCAACTTTCTTGCCACTTTCCGTGGAGAAAAGCAGATACATCTGAATAGAAATCCCTTGCGGGGAGGGGCAGAGCTCGTGTCCAACGAGACTGTGCGGCACGCTTTGCAGCAGCATCGGCCAGCTCGCTGCCAATGATGCCGATATGGCTGGGTACCCAACACAGGACAGCCCTTTTACCTGCTCTATTCAATGAAGTCAGGCGAGTTAACCCTCGCCCGTATAGGGGGGCAACCCCCCTAAGGTTTTTGTGTATTCCTTCCAAACCGATGAACGGATCGCTCTGAGATTTTTAGTACCCTCTGGGGCAACCTTTTGACGACTTTTGGTGAAATGTTTTTGGGAGGGCATGTCAGGTCAGAGTTATGAGGTCATAAAAGGGAGCACCTCCGAGCAGTTTTCAACAAATACGTGATTATCGCACCTAAACATGACATTGTTGCCTACATCGACTGGTATTATGTGTTTTGCAATCGAAGTGTACGTATTTATCTTAGAGTATAATATTTCGGGATCGGTTAACCCTCGCCCGTATAGGGCGGGGGGTGCAACCCCTGAGGTGTTTTGTTTATTCCTTCCAAACCGATGAACGGATCGTGCTGAGGTTTTTCAGTACCTTCTGGGGAAACCTTTGACGACTTTTAGTATAATTTTTTTTGGAGGTCATGTCAGGTCACGGAATTATGAGGTCATAAATTGGAACACATCTGACCAGTGTTCAACAAATGAAACCTTGAAACAAATGAAACCTTACCACGAGTTTCGAAATGCCATGAAACAAGCTTTCACATGACATAAATTATACATATCACCTACACTTGCTAGTCAGGAGTACAGTCGGAAAAGTGCTATTTATTCCTGTCGTGACAACGGGCCGAACCCAACCCTGCGCCCACGTGACGTCACCGGCTGCCAATGAACATTGGCAGGGGCCGGTCGAGACCACGTTCCAATTTGTCCAGTTCTGTCGCGGTCGCGCGGAGTGATATACCTGTTTCGCTGTGCTGAACATGCCACGAGGAAGGGGTCGAAAGGTCGGCCATGGCGCCTCATCATCAGCGGGACCAAGCCGTGGTCATGCTGGCCGTTCTCTCACAGCCACCGAGATCATGCGCCTCATCGCTGTAGAAGACGACAGTAATACGGAACTTCAACCAGAATCAGACGCATCAGACAGCGAGGAAGAGCCAGAGGTTGTCTCTGCCGTCACTGTCATCGAAGAGGAGGACGAGGCAGCCCCGCTAGCGCAGCCAGCTGCGGAAAATGACTCCTCTGACGACGACAGTGAGACAGAGGGAAGGGCCGGCTGTTCGGTCACAAACTTCACCAGGGTAGAGCAGGAGACCACTCAGGTGAAGGCACGCACCGGAAGGACATGGTCGACCGAGCCACCCAATCACCGTGTCCGTGCTGCCAGTGCCAACATTATGCGTGGTGCAACTGGACCAACGGGTGCTGCCCGAGCTGTGCAGCATCCCGTAGAAGCACTCGAGTTGTTTCTTCCGCCAAGTTTGGTAACAAAAATCGTGAAGCACACCAACGAAGAGGGAGAAAGAGTCGCCATCAGCACAAAGAAGACGCATGTGCCAGTGACCGAGCAGGAGCTGATGGCTTTCATTGGCCTACTACTGCTCCGTGGGTGTGAGTTTGACCGCAACTGTGAGCTGCAAGACTTGTTTTACGGACCGTTCTCACGACCATTCTACAGGGCTACCATGCCCCAAAACCGCTGCAAACATCTACTGCGAATCCTCCGCTTCGACGACCGCTCCGATCGAGAAGAGAGGCGGAAGACTGACAAATTCGCCGCCTTTCGTGAAGTGTTTGAAGAATTCAACGCTTTGCTCTCGAAGTATTACAATCCGTCCGACTGCGTAACTGTAGATGAGAGGCTGCGCAGCTTCAGGGGACGATGCAGTTTCGTCATATATATGCCGAACAAACCTGCAAAGTACGGACTTCTCATCCGGGACGTGGCTGACGCGAGATCGAGGTACATGCTGAAGATGCTGCCGTATGCCGGGAAGGCCGAAGAACCAGATCCTTCGCTTCATGTGACTGGCGCATCAAACATTGTGAAGCACCTGGTGAGAGACCTGAAGAACAGTGGCCGGAACGTCACCGCCGACCGATACTACACCAGTGTCGACCTGTGTGAGGACCTGCTGGAAAGCAACCTCACCTACGTCGGCACGGTGATGTCCAACCGCCGTCACCTACCAGAAGAGGCGAAGGAAAGCGAAGGCCGGTCACCACAGTCCACCAGATTCTACTGGTCGGACGGAGTGATGATGGCCTCCTACAACAAAAAGAAAGGAAAGAATGTGCTGATGTTGTCGACCCAGCACATGGAACCATTGGTCGCCGTGGGCACGACCAGCAAGAGAAAGCCCGAAGTGATGGTTTACTACAACCAAACAAAAGGCGGCGTCGACACCATCGACCAGATGATCGACCACTACTCGTGCAAGATGCCAACACGGAGGTGGCCCATGGTCATGTTTTTCATGATGCTGGACGTAGCCGCTCTGAACAGCTGGGTGATCATCACGGACAAGCCCGGGCCATTCGGAGACACGAAGCACGGAGGAAGGAGGGCGTTTCTGCGCGAGCTGGGCCTGTCGCTCATCAAGCCAGCCATCGAGAGCCGGCCGACAGACGGCATGGTCTGCAAAACCAGGGCGGCAGTGGAGATTGTGCTGAAGAGGAAGACGCCGCCATCAGCAGCCGACGCACCTGAGTCCGCCGAGCAGACGCGCCAGCGGTGTCACGTGTGCGTGGTGGCTCAGCAAGGAACCGGATACAAAAAGGCGCGACATCAGAACGTGAACAAAGTGAAGCAGCGCTGCTGCGAGTGCAAAAAGCCATCGTGTACCAAGCATAGCCGGAATGCAGGTGCGGTGTGCAACCTGTGCACACGAGATGCAGCCGACGAGTGAGGCTGCCGGTGTAAAAGGCCAGCGTACACCAAGCACATCCAGAGTGATGTGCAATCTGTGCGCATGAGATGAGACGAGTGATATATTTGATGAATCCGCTGTTCTCGCATTGTGGATGGCATGTGTCGTGTTTTATCTGTTTGGCGTGTTCTGTTCGGTGAGACATTTTGTCTGTGAACAATTCTTTGTGCAATACAGATAGTATATTTGTTACACATCTGTTTTCGTGAGACCTAACGACCAGTAGTAATAGTAGTACTGAACAATATATGAAATCAGAATATAATTTAGAAAATATTATATATGTATATACCTCGGAAACGCCGATTTTTTTTTAACGTACTTAGCGTAATTATGGGCATATAATGAAAAATACAGATGCCCAGATGGGTTTCCATTGAAAATAATGTTCCAAAAATCGGTGACCTGGGTTGACCTCGGTTGACCTCGTTTGACCTTTCTACCTTTTTTTCAGCTGACCTACGGTAATTTTTCGTGCTGAATTAGAATTAAGCGTCCATTTTTACCCTAGGCAACTTTAAACTTCGAAATTGGAACCACTTTTCAAAAAGTTGGATATTTGGGGTCACGGCTTTGACCTCATTTGGTGCATGACATATTGGTCCGATCACATTGTGTGACATGTCGCTATGTTCGCAAGGTACCAATAAACATATTTCCGGCCATTTCGTGCATATTTAGACAGTAGTTTCGATATAACTGACGATTTTCTTAGGAAAATACAAAACAAAAATCAATTTTAGACATTTGACCTGACCTGGAAGGTCAACCAGCGACCTTAGAAGGTCATACTGAATTCCAATCGCGAGATCTCGGCCAGATATATAACTTTGGTCTTTGGTTCGTTTTCGTAACATGCACGGTTTCGAATTGCCAGGGGGGGGGGGTCGTACCCCCCCCCCCCTATACGACCGAAGGTGGTAAAATGCCGAATACTGGCGAGGGTTGATATCTCCCAAAGAAGTTGGTTGGATGGGTAAAAGGATTGTAAGGCCATGAGGCTACTCAACGAGTCTGTTACGATGACATTGAGATCTTCGTCTCCAACCTCAATAAAACATAAGGCTTTTTATTTTCGCGACACCTCGTAGTGGTATCCGTGCCTCTTCGAGGAGATAGCGGATTCTGACGCAAAAGGGTCTCAGTTTTTCTCCTCTGTGCCCGCTAAAAACTGATAACATGTGATGCGAGAAAATGGGCTTGTATGTGGGGTGTGCTGGGAACTGCTTTAGCCTAATTGCATACCGCAGTCCCAGCTTTTCACGTCTGCTTGCTAACGATGGCTCGTAGGCATCTGCCAAAAGGCTCGCAGCTGGCGATGTCCGAAAAGCCCCTGTGGAGATTCGTAATGCTGTATGATGTATAGTGTCGAGCTTCCGCTTCACTGAATTACTCGCACTGTCGTATATAAACGATGCGTAATCTAGTTTCGAGCGAATAAGAGAACGATATAACAATAGAAGAGTTGCTCTGTCAGCTCCATAAGTCGTTCGGGAAACACATTTCAAAATGTTCATGGCTCTGAAGCACTTATCGCGCAGAGTGTCAATGTGTTCCCTGTAACTCAGCCGGCTATCCATGATAACTCCCAGGAAACGGGCCGCTGGTCGCACAGGTATTTGATGGCCGTATAGCTTGATTGCCATCTCTGGACAAAGACGGCGTCGGCAGAAGTGGACAGCCATCGTTTCCGAGGTAGAGAATCGGACCCCGTTTAATATGGTCCACCTTTCGAGACGAGCCACAGCCATCTGTAGTTGTCTTTCCACAGACTGAGACCGCACGGCACATGACCAGATGGCCAGGTCATCAACAAAAAGTGATCTACCGATGCTTCGCGATAACCCATTTTCTATGTCATTTATCATAATTGCAAATAGTGCGACGCTAAGTAGACTGCCTTGTGGGACACCATTTTCCTGAACAAAGGTTTGTGAAACATGGCTTCCCACGCGAACCCGAAAAACGCGATCAGACAGAAAGTTTTCCAAGAATGTTCCCAATTCGCCACGTATCCCATGATTCCACAGTTTCCTGAGTATTCCTGGTCGCCATACTGTGTCATAGGCAGCCTCTATATCAAAGAACACTGCTCCCACGTGTCGATTCTGCATAAAATTATATCGTACTACAGTGTCTAAGAGTAATATGTGATCCAGAGTGCTGCGATTTTTCCTGAAACCACACTGTGAGTTTGTAAAAATCTGTTTGCTTTCGAGGAGCCAGCTAAGACGGACATTTACCATTCGCTCCATCAACTTGCAGAGGCATGATGTCAAAGAAATTGGACGGTAGTGTAGAGGGTCGCGACCACTCTTACCCGGCTTCACTATTGGTATCACAATGGCTTCCCGCCATGAAGATGGAAATGTGCCACTTTGCCACAGTGCGTTGAAGGAGACGAGCATAGCGTGCAAAGCACACGGTGGAAGACGCTTCAACATAGCGTTGTGGATTCCGTCAGGCCCTTCTGATACATTTCGCAGAGATTTGACGGCTGAAGTTAATTCTGCAATGGTGAAGGGATGATTGTATGCGTGGTGCGCCGAAGTAGTGAAGTCCACAGGCGTGGAACTACATCGAGCCTTATGTCTTACAAACTCGGGATCAGCGCCGCTGTCAAGACTTCGTTACGATATCGCCTGACCAATCGCGTATGCAACATCTGCGGGGTGGGTGATATCTTGGTCGGCCATGTGCAGCACAGGGAGAGAGGTTGAGCGGAATGTGCCAGCAATCCTTTTAACGCGAGACCATACTTGTGACGATGAGGTGCAACGATTCAGGTTACTCACATATTTCTTCCATGATATACGTTTGGCATCGGCGATGGTTCTTCGTACTATCGCCCTCGCCTTTCGAAAGGCAATTAGGTTAGCTGTGTTACTATTGTGGCTAAATGATTTGTATGCGCGGCGTCGTGCTCGGATGGCGTCTCGGCACTCCTCGGTCCACCACGGGACAGGAGTTCTACGGGGAGTACCAGATGTTTTGCGGATACACCCTGTTGTCGCTTCTATAATGACAGCTGAGTAGCTTTCTATCGAAAGTGGTCGCCGTCCTGTCAGGGCGCCAAAACTGTCTTTGAGTTGCCTTTCATACGTCTCCCAATCGGCCTTATTTAAATTCCATCGTCGTGGTCTAGTACTCAGAAGAAGGTTGTGTCGAAATCTTAACCATACTGGGAAATGATCACTTCCCATGGGGTCCTCTGACACTGTCCAATCGAAGTGTTGTGCAAGCTCGGGGCTGCACAGACTCAAGTCAAGCACTGATGTGCTTCCGGAAGGCATCGTGATATGAGTTTGAATGCCCGTGTTTAAAATACATAGCGATTCTTCCAGAATAAAAGATTGTAATTCTCGACCTCGGCTGTTGACATCGTTACATCCCCACACAGTGTGGTGGGAGTTGAAATCTCCTAAAACTAGGAAGGGTGTGGGTAGTTCAGACACTAGCCGGCTGAGCTCATCCCGTGTAAAAACAGTTCCCGGAGGCAGGTAAACTGAGCAAACTGTCACTGGGCTGCGACCCACGTCGATCCTAGCAGCCACCGTCTGGAGATCGGTGCTCAGGGCCACTTCCATCGCTCCTACATTGTGGTGGACAGCCACCATGGCACCGCCGTGAGCAATAGTGTCGGTTTCCATATCCTTTCGGAAAATTGAATATCCCTGTATGTCACATCGTGAATTGGGTCGGAGTTTAGTCTCTTGTAGACACATAGCGACAGGACAATGCTGACTTAAAACTACCTGTATTTCCTGGGTACTGTTTCTAAAACCTCTGCAGTTCCATTGTAAAAAAGCTTGCATAAGAGCTTGTTAAAATTACTTAAAAGATGTGCGGTGGGGCATTGCTTTCGAGCGATACACTCTTGGATGTAATGGACTAAAACTGACTAGAATGGAGTGACTAGTAGTTATAATAAAAGAAAACGCTACTTTTAAAGCTTTAGTTCCGTCCTTCTTCCGAGAGTGGGCGTCGCTGTTAACCCCGGAGGGTTATCCCTATTTGGTCCTTGGGACTGGGTTCTGGGGCGGGAGCGTGGTGACCCCTCGCCCGATGGAGAGCTCGTTAGTGGCAAGCCTCTTTTGTGGGGCCCCAGCCGAGGCGGAGGCGGTGGAGGGCCCATTTCGTTGGCTGAAGGAGCCGGTCCCTCCACTAGCCGTCGCGGCGATGGGGTGGCAGGCCTTGCGGTTGGAGCCTTATCTCCTTGGTGGCCCCTCGCCTGGGCCCTCTCCATCTGAGCAAGCCTGGTTCGCTTGGCTTCCCGGGCACGTCTTTCGGCTTCCTGATAATGGAGGTATGCATCGGGTATCTGGATTGATCGATGGGACGGCGATGGAGGTGCGGAAGTGGGTGTTGGGGGCGTGGTCGAGACGTGGCTCACGGAGGCGGGATACGATTCCGGAAGGGAAGATGTGGGTGTGAGGGATTTCAAGGTAGTGGTGAGAGTACGTGGGGGAGGAGAGGGGAGGCTGGAGGACGGGCCGGAAGTAGGGAGTGGTGATTTCTGGGTAGGTACCGTTGAAGTTTGGGAAGAGCCGGATATGGGTGGGGAGGTACGACCAGGCCTCTTGGACCGGTTGTCCCGAGTCCATTCCATGCCTGCTGATGCTACTCGGGAAATCACTGAGTGGTCGTCAGGGCTTCCATTCACGGTGGGTGGGATATCAGTCGCTTCCACGTCGCTTCGGGGTTGCTGCACTCTGCTCGTAGGCGACGCGAAAGGCACTCCGAACGCTCGGAGCAGAGAAGTCAATTGTGTGATCAACTCGGATGCTGCGTTTGGCTGTACATGTTGTGGGGTTGTTAAACCTTTCAAGTCTCAGCAGAGTGCTGGTTTGAGGCACACTTACTACACGCTGGGCGGTTGCGGCAGTACTGTGTCGTGTGTCCGAATTTCTGGCACTTGTAACAACGCATGGGACTTGGGAGAAATTCTCGGACCTGAACATGCACATATCCTACTCGTATATCTCGAGGATGTCCGTCCTGTCAAATGTCAAGATGACGTTGTTTGTCTGAATCAGGCTTGAACCCTTTTTGCTTTCATTTTTCTCGCGTCGATCACTCCAAACTGTGAAAGCCCTTCTACAATTTCATCTTCAGGCACGTCTTTCAGATCAAAACAATTGATGATCCCCCGCGAGGTGTTCTTTGTTCTATGTGGCTCTACAGTAATTTCGATGGATTCGTTTCCTTTTTTGCCATTTTTCCGCACACAGTACACAAATTCAGACGACGTAAATGCAATACCAGCCTGTTCCGAATGCGCGAAGTCAACTTCCAGAGCACCATCATTAAGCTTTTGACACCTCAGAATTTCGCCAAATCTGTCACAGCCATCCTTCCTATGGAAAGGAGACAGGGACGCTAGGCTTTTGTTCTTCCCTCTGAACACGAGAACTCGAGGACCGGGAGTAGATTCCGTGGAATCTCCGCGTGGGTAAAAGTTTGTCTGGCCCCTACGAGAGGGGCCAAGAGTGTTTTTGTTTGATGTGTGTGCCATACGGTGAGTGTTTGTTTCCGCTCCTCGGGCGCCCCATCACGTAGGGGCCCAACAGGGGGGACGCCTGGGTCCCGCGGACGGGAGGACGCCAGGCGCCCGAGGAGCTATACGGGGCAGGCGGCGCCTTCGCCCGGCCGGGAGAGAGAGACTCACCACCCCGACCGGGATCCAGCACCGCCCACCCCTTGACCCCAGCCGGCCGGACCGGCAGACGCTGGGAAGATTCCCAGGTTCCCGGCCCGGGGCGACCAGCCACTTGACCCGTATGGGGCCCTACGGGCCCGCCCGCCCCTCCGGGATATCGAGACCAAAGAGGTGTGTTGGTCCCCCGTCACAACTAGCACCGTGCGACGGGGGACCTCAACCTCCAGGACTCCGTCAACCCCGGGGGGCGGGCCGAGGGGGCGCGGCCACCCCGATACAACTGAGCTGGTGGGCAGGACCGGGGAAGTTGTCCTGCCTGCTCATAGTATGGTTAGTTAGTGTCGCAGGGCCAGGTGAAGGACATGGATGTTGAGATGAGATGGGCATTGGAATGGGAGCGCATGGATGGAAGGACGAGTGAGGCACTCTTAGTCTCACCCCTCGCCGGTATGATGGTCGCCGGGTCATTGGGGCACGCAATCCCCCCCACCACGGAAAGGTGGTGCCTCGTCGGGGGGGGGGGGGGTGAACATACTAGTCGAAGAGCGAGACAATGACGACGTTGACAGTGAGGAGGAGGTCCACTACAAGCGGTGAGACAGCACTGACCGCTGCACGCTCCAAGAAATCGTCGCAAGCCAGGGCGAGTGCATCGAGAGGCTGAGCTCCGCCATAGTGAAGCTGACAAGTCATCACTTCGAGGCGAAGGCTCAGTCAACGCACTTCAAGCATCTGAAGGAGACCGTTAAAGATGGCGAAGTTATTGTCCAAGGAGACTTTGCCGAGAACTTCTCCTTCGTGGTGCAGGATGCCGCCCAAGGTTTTCACTGGGACACAGCGCAGAGAACCGTGCACCCGTTCGTGGTGTACTGGCGCCAAGACGGAGAGCAGTGACACCAGAGCTTCTGCGTGATATCTGACGCCACAAAGCATACAACTAGCACTGTGCACTAGGGCACAGTGTCGTTCAGAAATTTTGGATTCGAGATTCGGCCCTACGATTTTGAGATGTAATCGAGTGTGCTGATTTCAAATTCGAAAGATTTTTTGGGATTAAAGCATTTTCTGGTCCGCAAATCTACACTTTTCCGCAGGCATGTTTCCTAACTTCACGCTAAATGTCGGAGAATGGACACAAAGGCATGTCTGAAAGTTGTGGGGACTGTTATATTCGTGATGTTCACACCAAGATACCTATGATTACCACTTTTCAGCGGGATATATTTCTGACGGTTTTTCTGGTCTGTCCGACACACATCTCGCTAACGCCATCTATCGGTGAATTTTTCATCAACTCGGAAAATCGACTCTCCTTATTGAACTAGACATGGATAAAAAACAGTAAAATATACATCTAATTACACTCTAACGAACTGAAAACTGATGCCTAGGTACTCTCAGGGGCGGATCCAGGGGGGTAATCTGGTGATGGCTCAATGGCTAATGGCCCAGTGCCCAATGGCCCACTCCCAAAGTGTGACAATTTCTAAAAACCCACTTTTTCAGGATTTTCAGCGATTTTAGGCCATTTTTATCCCCCAAAATCACCCAGGCTGGATCCGCCCTTGCCATAACCCTATACCCTATACTCATAACCCCCCCCACGATGGGCGTTACATAGCCTTAATGAGCTACGACGCCCTAAAAGCCCGATACACCCCCCCCCCACACCCCACGAGAGTGGCTATTAGCAATACCTTAGTCAAATCGCCCCAGCAGTGGAATTCAGTAAACGCCTGCCTCATTCTAAATACCCTTAGAGTTTTCCTCACCTGCTGGTTGTATTCCATCTATCACTATCATAGCCAATGGAACCATTCCAAATCCATTTTTTCATATGATATCTCTCCTTGTCCTTACATATCTTTCCCTGTTTCAGATATGTCGAAGAGAAGCAAAATCCCGAGGCCAAAGACGAGAAAAGCCTCGACCAGTAATTTCACTGAGTTCGTTGGAACTGGAGCTGAGCTGAACCCGTCCGAGGTTCCGACATGGAGGGCCACCCTGAGAAAGGGTATCCTGTTACAAGAAGAATCGCTCATTCCCAAGAGCCACTATTCGCATACAGAGGTGGCTCGGGACCTAGCTCCACTGGTGCTGGCACAGTGGAGAAGGGCGAACGCGATGTTTGTACCACCAGTTACCGTGACAGAAAAATCGTTATCAAGAAAAATCTCCAAATTCTGGTTAAGGGTTAATGACGTGGTGAGGGCCAGGACCTTAATGGCACAAGCCGAGAAGGTAGAAAGGCAGCTGGACACCCTGCTTGACATCACCTGCTGCCAGCATACTATCGTGCTGTGTCACGAAGAGGGCTCCAAATGCACAGACTCAGATGCATGTACACAGAAGGCTCATAGTACGTGTCACTGCCCGAAGGACAGGAAGATTCCTCTGCATGAGCTTGAGTGGCTCAGAGACCAGAGAAAAAAGACTGGAGAAAAGGCCAACTTTCAAATTGGAGGCAGAGATGGCAAAGAGACGAAACGACAGCTCAGGGCTGCAAAGAGGAAACTCAACCAGGCGAAGAGCGACCGAAAAAGACAAAAGAATGAAAAGAGACAGAAGAAAGAAGAGGAGAAAATTGTGCAGAACACAGATGAAGAGATTGACGATGCGAATGAAGACAAGGTGGAACAGGACAATGAAAAAGCGTCTAGCCAAAGGAACACAATGCCGATACCTCAGACTGCTGCGGCCAGTGTCCGTTATAATGTATCATCCACAGCAACGGCCGCAATAGCCAGCGCTACAATCCGGGACTTGATAGCTGCTGGTTACCTCGCCGAGGAAAAGGCGTACTTGGCCGTTGACCCATCTAAGGTCACCAGAGCACGAAAAGTCGTGATGACACAAGCGAGAGATTCCGACACCGAAAAACAGAAGAATGACTGTATCATTGGGATCTTCTTTGATGGAAGGAAGGATAAGGGTACTCGAGCATTGGTTCCGGATAGCAACGGCAACCTTCATCCGAGGACAGTCACGCAGGAGCACGTTACTGTGACTGTTGAGCCTCAGGGTGATTATCTGTGCCATTTCACACCGGAAGAGCCGGTTCATCCAGAAAAACCAGCACAGAAAACGGCTGAAGCTCTTTACGAACTGCTACACAGCCTGGAAGCTTGCGAATCATGTGTGGTGCTGGGAGGCGATTCTACGAACTCCAACACGGGTCACAGCAACGGCGTGATGGCCCACGTGAGAGAATGCTCGGACACAGATGCTTCTGGGTCGTGTGCAACTTACACACAGGAGAACTGCCACTCAGACACATTATCACTTCTCTGGACGGCCCAACAAACGCAAGGGACGGATTTCAAGGCCCTGTTGGAAAGGAAAGATGCTTTTGAAGGTTGAAGACATGAGGTATGATCCAGCGTTTGAACGGCTAGCTGAAGGCGAGGAATATGTGGAGATCCCAGAAGATGTACTTGACAGCATGTCAACAGACCAGAAGGTCTCTTACGAACTGTGTCGGGCGGTGAAAGCTGGAAGTCTGCCTGCAAGTATGCAAGACATGAAGCCTGGCAAGCTGAACCACGCGCGCTGGTTGAGAACAGGTGAGAGGATAGTGTACTTGTGGACCAGGCAGCACGGCCTCACCGACTCCAACAAGAGAATCCTGAGACGGCTGGCAGAGTTCTGCGTCAACGTATATTTCAAGTGCTACTTTGAGATTATGACGAAGCCCAAAATCGTGGACGCACCCAAACACATAATAACCCATCTCCGGACCCTTCGTACGCAACCAGAAGAGGTTCAGGCGGCGGTTACCCGCTGTGTTCGGTCTTCCGCCTGGTACGCCCATCCTGAGAGCCTCCTGCTGTCCCTTCTCGCCAGCGAACAACCTGAAGATAGGAAGTTTGCCATCGAAAAGATCATCGGTGTGAGAGGAGGAGCAGAGTACGGGGACAAGTCGCCAAGGACGAGAAAGAACCCCAAGATCAACATGTCCGCCTCATCACTTATACAACTGATCGACTGGGACGACACAGAGATCACGCAACCTGTGTTTACGTGTGGAATCGCCACAACAGAACTCAGGAGGATCATATCCATGCCGCTGGATGTCCCTCCGTTCCCTGCGAATACCCAGTCGACGGAGCGGGCGGTCCAGCACGTCACGACAGCCGCTGGAAAGGTGGTGGGTCAGGAGGCCCGAGATGGCTATGTCCGCGCCAGCGCCCACCACAGAAAACAGTTGCCAGTGTTCCTCTCTAAGAAGGATATAATGGAAGCTATGAAGTAGGCCAATGACGTGGAGTAGTAAAAAGGCCACACACAACTGTACTTTATGCATTCTGTCCTTCAGATATCTATTATTTCCCTCAGCCGATCACTAAACGGTAGTCCTGTGTGTTATGCAATGTTTTCCTACATTACAAACGATTACTATGATACTTCAAAGCTTGTTTTATGTTATTTGAAGTTTTCAAGAAACGTGTTCGCTTTTTGTATTTTGTATACAAACCTGCCTTTGCCTTTTTCAACATACCTGCTATTGCCTCCCCACTGGATCCGCCCCTGAGGGAACCTAGGCATCAGTTTTCAGTTCGTTAGTGTATATTTTAGATGTATACTGGACAGGCTTTTGATATATGTCTAGTTCAATGAGTCAATTTTCCGAGTTAATGAAAAAAAACACCTATTGATGGCGTTAGTGAGAGATGTGTCGGACGGACCGGAGAAACCGTCAGAAATATATCCAATATACGCTTTAGCGCGCTGAAAAGTGGTAATCATAGGTATTTTGGTGCGAACATCACGAATATAACAGTCACACAACTTTCAGACATGCCTTTGTGTCCATAGTCCCATATTTAGCGTAAAGTTAGGAAACATGCCTGCAGAAAAGTGTAAATTTGCGGACCAGAAAATGCTTTGATCCAAAAACAGCTTTCGAATTTGAAATCAGCACACTCGATTACATCTCAAAATCGTAGGGCCGAATCTCGAATCCAAAATTTATCAAGGACGCTGTGCCCTACTGTGCACGCCTTCCTGCGCCAACTGGTACCAGCAATAAAGGAAGAGGTTCCCGGGCTCATGAAAATTAATTACTTCACGGACGGATGCGCTGCGCAATACAAAAACAAGCACAGCTTCGCGAATGTGTGCTGTCATGACATCGACTTCCCCGGTGTGACATGTGAGCGGCACTTTTTCGCCACGTCCCACGGGAAGGGAGCGTGCGATGGTATAGGCGGCACCGTGAAGCGCGCCACGTACCTCGAGAGCCTGCGGCGCCCGGTAAAAGATCAAATCCTCACACCAGAGGACATGTACCGATTTCTCGCCGGGCAGCTTGTGACAAAGATCAAGTTTTTCTATGTCACAAAAGAGGAAGTGCAGAAGGCTGAGCAGGAGCTGAATGGCCGCTTCACCAAAGCCGTGATGATCAAGGGAACAAGAAAGCGCCACAGGTTCTGCCCTGTGAGTCAGAAAATAATGCGGATCCACGTCCTCTCAGAAGACAAGACTGACAAGCATGTCAAGGTGTTGAAGTGATATGTTGGTGCGCTGGTGTCGTATTCTATCGATAGGAATATGTCAATAGGCACCTGCCATTTTACGTATAATCATGCAATCAGTACAAGAACACAAGGTCGTCAAACATGTCAAAGTGTTGAAGTGATATGTTGGTGCGCTGGTGTCGTGTTGTTCTATCGATAAGTATATGTATATGTCAATAGGCACCTGTAATTGCATCGGTGACCTGACCTCAGGTCACGTGCCACAACTTGACCCATCGGGGTCATCCCAAGTATCACTGTAACCGTCTCGATGTGACGAACACAATAGCATTGAGTTCAGCTGTTTAGCTCATTTAGGGATACAGTTTTAGCCAGAAATAAATTCGTGACCGCAGATCCAATGACCTTGAACCCCTAATGTCAATGTCACCTTATGACCTGATGGCAGTATAACAGGCACCAACCGACAGGTTTCGTCGTCGGGAGCCACTCTGGACCATTTCGAAACCGTATGCCAAATAGATGCGAAGTTATCGACGGACAGGGGGCCCAACCAGCGTGTTGTGTCAGCATTGCGATGCCCAAAAGTACTTTTTACAGGTCGAACCCCACGTTTTTTATTTATTTATATGAAATGGCCTGAATGGGGCTCAAATCGTCATCAGACGAAAGTTATAATTTCAGCAGCCAAAAGGTCAAGGTCACGCCACAAAAGATAGGTCACGAGACCTAATAAATTGAAAATCGAAAATCCGAGATAGCCAACTTGTTCCTTGATTCATCCCAATTCAACCAAAAAAAAGTTCAATGAAATACCTCTCTTAGCCTCCGAGTTATGGGTCGTCAAAGTTAGGCCTCCTCACTGACCTTGGGAAATTTGCCAACTGTATCTTGGGAAATATTTTTTGGGGAATTTTTTTTCTCATCATAAATGAATTGTTCGCCCTTGAAACCCCCGGTACACAACTTTTCAAGAAAATAAAAAATGGTCGGACGGCACCCACCGGTTGAGTTACCATGGAATGCCTCATCTGTCTGGGGATAAAGGAGGCCCAGAGCGCGGCGTGGAAAGCAACGGGCAAAGAAGTTGCGTTCTACCTGAAATTGCATTCGGCATAAATCCTTGGAGCTCCCGGTGTCTGCTTTATGCCCGGGGAGGTGAACAGGCTCCTGTATGCCCAGGCATGTGTAAGTCTAGGAATGTTGGTTGGTTATTTAGGCTTAGGGGCGCATCGACTGCGTTCGTCATACAGCGCCCAGAATCCAGGAGTGTTATCTGCGAGTGACATAGCGAAGATGCGAACGACGATATTTCGTGTAAAGGTTTTTTCTATAGTACATATTTGGCAAAGAAACAGAATGCTGTGGTGTCCACCTCACAGCTTCTCTTCAATTAAGTCGCTGGCCATCGCGCTCTGTGGTAGCGATGAGCGGCATCTGTGGCAGGTGACGCCGGCGATGGGCGTGCAGCACTCCAGAGTTGTACATTAATTGTACATTAAAAGTATGTTAGGAAACATTGGGAAACATAGCTTTTCATCTGTCCTGTTTTAGCTGCGATAACAAAATAAAACTTGTATTTAAACCTGGAATAAGATTCCTATGAGAACAGCGAGGGACATTTATGAATAACCACTCTCGGTTGAGGCATGTATTGCTCACATGAAATTTGAAACTGGTCTTATTTGAGTAATAGCATCGAATGTTGGAACCAATAGCTATTTTCAGGTGAACTGGCTTCAGCGAGAACAAACATCTGTTTTTTGATACTTTGAAGTGGGTTTGCACGAGTACATCTGCGACCCAGAGAGTGACACTTGGGACTGGTCTCATTTGGGCATAGCTGTTTAAATTGAGACCAATTGCTATTCTCAGTCAGACTAGTTTCACTTGAGACCAAACGATATTCTCCTTCCTGAGTCTTCAAAGTGGTTTCACTTGAGTGCACTTGTAAGTCTCAATGCACTGTCATTCTCTTCTGTGAATAATGTTCTCAGCATATCGCGAAGAGAGTGCTCGTTTTGTGTTGTCTGATTTGAATAGGGAAAAGGACAATGTCTGCTATTTTCAGAGAATATATACGCTTCTCACATTTCTTCGCAGTGTAGCGAAGACTGACGTTTTCATTCTGCGTTGCCTAACACAAGAAGGTCTCCTAAAGTGTGGTACTAAATTCAAACACGATTTGTACATGAGACAAGTCAGTTAATTTCATGGTGCCAATGTTGTGAGAAAAAAAAGTACCTTTAAGGTCAGAAAGATCAGAGCAGACAGTCTTTCAAAAGAAGGACGGAGTCACAGCGAACTACATCATAAATTATGGACATGAAGTAGTCATCAAAATGACAAGAAAAAAAGTAGACAGAAGGGGCTTCATTGCAGATAACGAAGTCATGAAAACAGGTGTACGTACCAACATTGAAGATGTGATCCATGCAAGGTGAGCACAAAGGTAAATGCTAGATTATGAACATCTGATAGCAAGGAATAACGTTATTGCCATAAATAGGCTCAATCTTTTTAGCTTCTAGTGGGTGTGAAATTTAATGAAAAAGGATCCAAACTAAGTGTGTAACAGAAAAAACACTACAAACTTCATTGCACATATCACTGGGAAGGAATTGCGTAATCTTATCTTCAAGGTGGGGGTTGTGCAATATGCAGACCAGATCTGGAGGAAAAACGAGGGCACTGTTCTGGAACAGGTGTAGAAATCAGATTGTAACTATTAAACATTAGGGGCGGTCCGCTCAGTAATGCATGTAAGGCAGTGCCTAACCTGGGCAGAATGGGACTTAATTTTGTATGCATGATTTTCGTGCAAAACGGAACATAGCAAAATTGAAAGACTTGAAGAAGAGAAGACTTGAATGTTGAGAAATGAATGCTCGAATTAAGTAATTGCATTAATTAATTAATGCTCTACTTGATTACTCATTTAATTAATTAATTAATGCTCATCTCCAAACGTGATGTTGATGTGATTTCCAAATGTGATGGTCGTGTGATGGCCGTGATGGCCGTGTTAAGGGCAGTGTTGATGAAGGATCACAGATTACTTTATTTCCATACAATGCTCAGCTTCCTTGAAAATAAGTGCATGATTCATGATGTAGGTATGAACTTGAATTGGTCCGTCAACAATCCAAGGGACAATTCTTTGTGAATAGTGGGGGTCCAAAATCATAATTCAGGTTCAATTTCTGTTCATCAGCGCCTTCTATTCTGCACAAAACTTGCATTAACTATTCGTACAATGCAATGGAAGCACGTAGTAGCCTGAACCGATGTCCCTCATTGCATTTTGAAGCATTAAAATGAATTTTCTATCCGTTAAGATTTTAAAATGTTTCATACTGTTGGCATGATTCGATTATAATGCTCATCGTTCAACCATTCCTATTCTTCTCCTTTTGTTCGGAAAGGTGAAACGCAAGTTCAACAACGACTTCTTCTCAAAAGAAGGCGTGGCTCACTGCTCCAGCTGAAGGTGAAAACAGTCTTCTGTGCTGACCCTGCCTCCTTTTCCAACCGGGCGAGGTGTCGACAGCATGGAAAAGAGATGGTTTCAAGGATCTGAAGAAATATAGTTCACGCATGCTTGCTCACGAAAAATATCGTGGCCATCTGCACGCTGTTATTCAGCTTCACCACTTCAGACGCATGCAACAAATTGCCGATCGGGCCAACTCAGCTGCTAAGCGGGCACACAACGAACGTGTGGACCATAACCGCGCTCTGCTAAATCAACTAATTTCTGCCGTGGTGCTGCTGGCTCAACATGGATATACGTTCCGAGGGCACGTGTCTGAGGGCAGTGCGAACAAGGATAATTCATTGAAACATTGGAGTTGCTGAGGGAGTATGGACAAACAATAAATGATCAGCTAGCAGGCCAAAACGTTCAAGGGCACGTCGAACCACATCGAAAATGACCTGATCGAGTGCATCCGCTCTGTGCTGAGCGATGTCATCCATGCCGAGATTGCCGAAACGTCGTGTTTGGCCATCGACGCCGACGAAGCCACGGACAGTGGTGCCCAGCAACAGGTAGCCATCACGTTCCGGTATGTGGACATTGGGGGAAACATCCGAGAGATATTACATGGGTTCCACTTGGCTTCTGGTAGCTGTGACGCCAATGCCATCGCTCAAATCATACCACGCCAATGCTATCGCTCAAATCATACCGAGAACATGCCGTACGTATCAGAGGATAAAGTCGAAACTCGTCGCACAGGCGTACGATGGTGCGAGCGTTATGACCGGGGAGGAGAACGGCGTGCAGGCTAAGATTAAGGAACAGTATCCGAACGCTAACTCCATCCACTATTTCGCGCACCGCTTGAACCTTGTGTTCATGGATGGAGTTACGGTGCCTGAGGTTCTGCGGGGTCCGAGCGTTCCTCACGTTTTTCTCAGGAAGCCCAAGGCGCATGTAACATTGTTAAAGTTAAAGCGAACGTTCAAGCCTCTGGAATGCCATCAATGCATCTCAGTAATAAGACCGCGCGCGGCACGTGGCCGGGCGGGCGCACCGATGACAGTCCGTCTGAGAATGTGGCCCCGTTCAAATCACTCCTAATACGTCCCGACGCCGACTCTGGCCGGTCGTTCGCCGCGTGACGTGATCGCCACCGACCGGGAGACTCTACGACCCAGCGGGTTGCCATGCCGACAGCCCCACCCCGGCGGTAGCTTCGTCTGCACGGAGCCAATGTCAACGCTCGTTCGGTGCACGTGAACGCGACCTATTGACCCCGCCGCGCCCCTCCGAAGATGGCCGCTGGGCGACCGAGCCAATCATGGCCCGGTTCACTTTTGGTTGGCGCGTCACGTCTAGCTAACCAATGGGAGCGCCGCTTGTACCTAGATGATGTATTTGCGTAGGAAGTGCCATGTTTATATATACCTGTATGCCGACTGAAATAAACAGAGAGAACAGAGAGACCGCCAGGGAGGGGTCCCAGAGAGAACGAGCGTTTTCTTGTCAAGCGAGCGATGGCTCGCCCATCACGGCTAAGGTGTAGGCGACTTCGAATTAAACTCCGTCGTCTTCACGTATCATTTTATACCCGGGGTCTTAATATCGCCAACGCTGAGGTTAAACGCTAGATTCCCCACGGCCAGGGAAAAAAAATACCCGACACGCATTACGCTTCCTGCTCCGTGCGACAGCCAAACCCGGATGTGTGGCGGTTTAGAGACACGATGGCAGTACAAAGAGAGGACGGTACATGCATATATCAGCAATCTTCCGTCTCTGGTAAAATGTCTAGAAACTATAATGAGCGGCGATGCCTGGTGTCCCGATGGGGACTCGGTAGGCGCTGCTCGCGGCTCACTGTCTTTTCTGTTAGATGTACATTTTTATATCTTCCGTCGAGTGGAGGGTATGAGCCCAAGACGTCATAACCAGCTATGACGTCGAAACATGATGCCGTGTTGCCGTCATTAGTTGCCGTGCTGGGATGTACGCTGTGAATGCGTTGGCTTATGCTCATGATATTGTGCGCATGGCGGCGAGTTAATTAAGCGAGTCCAAATGTGTGAAATACTTTCCGACTTGACGGATGTCAGGGAGACTGTTTGCACGTGCAAGTACAAGTACAGGGACAGGTACAAGTGCAAGTACATTGGGCGTCAATTATGCAATTAGCCTCGCCAACCTCGCCATAAATGCATCAATAAATTAACTTTCCGACGATGTGGTAGTAGTGGTCATAGGCGCAACCGAATGATCTCGAAAAACTGATCCCTTGATCGGAAATGCTATTTTTCAAGGACAAACCAAAAACTACCATCGGATTTTCGGAACCGAAGAAAAATAGAGTGGCCGAAATCCGACTATTTCTTGGGGAAGAGGGTGGAGTCATGTTTTTTTTTTTTTTTTTTCCTGTTTGGGGGGCCCCCCCCCCCCCCTCCTTCTTTTTTTTTTTTTTTTTTTGTGGTTCTCCGGGGGGGCCCCCCCCCCCCGGGGCGGGGGGGGGGGCGCCCCCCCCGGGGGGGGGCCGGGGGGGGCCCCCTCCATGTGTTCCCCGAGGAGCCCCCCCCCCATGTCGTTGTAGGTCCGCGTCTCCACCGCACAGCAGTGTATTGGAGTTGGAGTTGTTGGAGTTGGAATGACTCCGGAATGACTCCGCCATTTTTGCTCAGAGGAGTTGGAGTTGGAGTCACTCCAGGATCGTCCAGCAGGAATTGGAGTGACTCCTATTTTAGCAAAGGAATTGGAATTAAGGAGTTAAATTTCATGCCAATTCCAGGTACATTTTTCCCCATTTACTGCGCATAATAATTGGTTATCGGTAGTGTTTAAATGTGTGGCAGAGGCATCAATTTGGTAACATTTATGGAACCAGGCTTGACCCGACCCTGACACGTCTGAAATTGAAGACAAGGTTTGGACCCGGCGTGCGTACGTGCGCCGGTACAGGAGCACGGTATCACTGGACAGTGATATGTTGCATGGTAAACATTGAGTCTAAAATGAGTTTTGTCCCCTGGCCAAACGAGATTCCGCCGCGGCTGCTTAGTTGGCGTATACACTTTGTGTCAAATTCAACTTGACAGCAGCTCGCGATCCCACTGCAAACGGCCCCACCATCCCTAATGTGGTACCCCTGGCTTGGGAATCATTATTATTATTATTGGGACTTTAGGGCGCGAAAACCCGTTTTGGCTATTATGCTGGCGTGGGAATCACTGGTTCGCACCAAATACACTTCCGGTCACCACCGACGTTCGGATTTTCCGGCTCTGCGCGAGCGCACGAGGGCGCCAGATGCCGCTGTTGTCATGGCAACCAGTAGTGGCGTGCGGGTGGCGTGCGCGTGCATGACAGCGGCGAGGGCGAGACAGTGCGGGATTTGTGTGCGGTGTGTGAAGATGTCTGGCTACGGGAAGAAGACCGGCCCTTTGGACGCCTTTTTTAAGACAGCCTCAGACTCAGAAGATGTCCATGTGGACGATCCTGATCCCTGCCTTCCTTCGGCCGTAACCCAGGGTGTAAATGAAGCGGGTGGCGGCCCAAGTTCTGCCCTGACGCCATCAGTATCAGTATTGGATGCTTTCTTCACCGGACGGCATGTGGAGGGCGAAATCGTCACCTATACCTGCAAATTGTGCCATGCCGCTATCCGAGGGAAGATATCAGTGAGTTCCAATTTTAAGCGTCATCTGCGCCGAAAACATACATCTCAGCTGGCGGCCCATGAAAAGTTGTATGATAAAAGGGCGCCGCAGCCGGAGCGCACAAAATGTTCCAAGGAAGCGCAGTTAGACGAAGCCATCGTCACACTTATCTGCTGTGACCAGCTGCCAATAACTCAGGTCACATCATCCGCTTTCAAGAACCTGCTCCAGGTAAGGCATGGGCAGACATATACCAGAATAAAAAGCCGGGATCGGATCCATCGATCCCTTTATTGTCGATTTTTGGGATCCTGGATAATTTGTGTTTCTCGAAGGATCTTCTGAGATCTGGGATCTTTTTAACTCGTCGAGGGATCTTGGATCTTTTAAAAAGTATGTCTATATATTTTGCGACCTTGATCTTTTTTGTACGATCCTCATCCTGGTACATGTCTGATCATGGGTCATGGGTTGGATGCAGGGCGTCCTATAAGGATTTTTAAATTTTCACGGGGGGGTTTCACCCCGGTGTATCTAATATATGTAAGTTTTGTGAAGGGCCAGGATGTCATTTGTCTAACAGGTGACCATGCTCTTAACCAGCTTCAGCTTCCGGGGGGGGGGGGTTGCACTCTAACTTTTCGCGTCCTACTATGATATATCACCAGCATATTTTTATCTCACTTGAAAACCCCTTTCACTGGGGGATTTCCAGTTACACTGGGGAATTTCGTGACACTTGGGAGGATTTTCCCCCACTTAACATCTTAGCGGAGGCCCTGGTTTGATGTGTTTCATGGAACGTTTGCATTCTTGAAGCTTCGTATGGGCCCTAGTGGAGTTTTTTTTTTTCACGAATATGGATGAGCGTTGATGTGCCCTAAAATACACAATTTCTACTTAGGACTCAGTTTTCTAGCCATGCTTGTTAACTGCAAAAAAAACGCGAATTACGCATTGAAAAACAGTATTGGTAAAGTATTTATTTAACCACGCGCACGTCCGGGGGGGCAGATATCTGCCCCCCCCCTGCGGGTTTTCCTAATTTTCCGCCATACTAACTTGATTAGCAACGCCAAACCTCGTATGGCTGCTCATCAGTCTTTTCCGCATATCCTCAGAAATTTTTGCCCCTGGGTCATCTCAGGTCAGGTTACCAGGTCAGGCGAAGTGACCCAACATCCCTCGGAGTTCCAGGTGTTGCCACTGTCACAGTGTTGGTCCGATCAAGATGAAACTTATAGGGTGTCATAAGGTCATCAGGGACTACAATCGTAATACCATATAATTTTATTATCAGTGACCTAAGGTCAGGTCAGAATTGTGGCCACCCCATTATAAACCTATGGAGGAAAACAAAACCTGTATAATTTCGCAGAAAGTGGTCCAATTTGATTTATATTGCCCATGTCACTGAGTTTTGGGTCACTTTCAACCATCGAACTCAATGTTTAGACCGGTGACCTTGACTAGGTCACCAAAGACCAATTAGGGTCACGTAAGCATTTCCCTCAATAACTTTTGACAGAATTGAGGTAGAAACACGATTCTACTTCCATTATGATTGTCTGATCGGGACGCGTCGAATGATATGCAACATGACCTGGTTAGGTCAATATTTGACCTTGACCAGAGGTCAAGGTCAAATGTTGATCTAACTGGGTCATGTGATATATCATTCAAAGCGTCTCAACGAGACAATCACAATGGTGCAGGTTTCATTGCTCTATCTTTATTTACTCAAATGTTATTCGCCAAAAACCACCCCATCCCGTAGTAGCCCATTTGACCTTCTTTGACCTCTGGTGCCCTTAATATTGGTCAGAGCGGAAAAATGACCGAAATACTTTCGATAGAGCGTGTCACAAGCTATCCAACGCCGTTTTCTATTTGTCGCTACCTAACATAGTTCTGGAGATCTTAGGGGGGGCAGACATCTGCCCCCCCCGGACCGGCGAAGTTGGCGCGGACCGCCGGACGTGCGCGTGTTAAAAGAAAATTTCTGTATATAACACTAGGCACGTTTTGGTACGAACTGTTTGTAGAGGTGTGTTTTAGATATATATGAAAGTAGGCTAAATATTGCCTAAGATCTGGTAGACTCCATATCCCACCACACTTGCACTGTTCTGACACTTAGCACAATAACAGTTAGAGAAACTATCAGCCGCGGCGGATTCCAATTTCGAGCGGGGGCCAAAGCAGATCTGAGAGTGTGGTGAAAGGGGGGGGGGGTGTCGGCAGGTTGCGAAATGCGAGCGATAAAATTTGACACTATGTTCAATCGCAGATGTGTGTGCCCGCCGAAATTTCATGTCGTTTTGACCGCAGTACGTATGCTGCCAAATTGTTACAACTTATCCTTCCTGAGAAAATTTCACAGTTTCCGATGCAAAAATTAAGGCTGACAACATGCTGGGGTTGGGGAAACTGGGAGGGGAAAAATAGGAGATCCCGGTGGGCAAAATGCATCGGTTCGCCCCCGGGACTTTTCGACCGGGGGGCAGTTGCGACCCTTGCCCCCCGGAATACGCCGCGGCTGGAAACTATAATATGGCGGTTAGGGCCAAAAGCTGGGGCATAGCTAGTTTGGGCTTCCAAAAATGTTATAAAAAATAAGTGTAAAAAGTTTTTAACATTTTCAACATTTCTGAACTTTGGTCATTAAATTTCCTTTCAGGTTAAATTTTGACGCCGAAAATGGATCAAACCAGCACTTTTTTAAATTCCACTATACAAAGGCATTGTTTGACGGCCTACAATTGCTTTGTTACAGGTCGCTGCCCCAGCATACAAAGTACCGTCATATGAGAAGATGACAGACACACTCATACCAAGACGAGTTGACAAGATCAAAAGGGAAATCAGTGCAGTGCTTAGGTCTGTTGATTCCGTGGGTCTGACCATGGATATATGGACAAGCCGCACATTGACAGCGTACATGGGGTTGACGGCCAGTGTAGTGACGCCGGACTTCGTGGCCAAAACGTTATATTTGGCATGCAGAGTGATCCACGGTTCGCACACGAGCGACAAAATTTGGACCGAGTACTCTGAGCTAATCGCTGAGTGGGAACTGGAGGGAAAGGTGAACCGGGTAGTAACAGACAACGCATCGAACATGCTGAAGGCATTTGCGCAGACCGTGCCAGGCTTTGACTCCAACATTGGGGATGACTGGGACGAGCTAGAGCCGACCGACCACGAGGATCACGATGTGTCCGGTCTGTACTGTGATGGCGACCTCCAGATGACTCTGAAGGACGTCACACTGCAGTCGGGTTGTGCATGTCACACGCTACAACTGTGTGTGAAGGACGGCCTGAAGCGGGAAGTGGACTCGGTGGTGGATAACGTCATCAGGAAGGCGTCCAAAATCGTCTCATCCACCAGGCACAGCGTCTCGGACGCTGAACTCCTGCTGGCAGAATCCGGAACACGGTTTAATGTCGCAAATGCGACCCGCTGGAATGCTCAGTGGAAAATGCTTAAGAAATTCCACTCTGTCGTCACCAAACATCCGTCGATCCAAAACAGATTGCAGGCATGCACGAAGGGCAACATCAAGATGACGAAGCATGAGCTGGACATGATAGGTGAGATCATTTCAATTCTGGAGCCATTCCAGGAGGCCACCGCACTGTTCGAAGCCGACGTCTGTACCAGCAGTAAAGTCATACCAGCCATCAAAAGCATGCATGGTGTCCTCAGTGAATTGGAAGACAGTGTAGTGTCAACGAAGAAGACAGTGAAGGCGCTCAGTCAGAGCGTACACAAGAGGTTTGACGGCCTGATGGACGATCCTTTGCTGGTATCCGCGGCCTTTTTGGACCCAAACTTTGGGTGCACTTGGCTGGACAGTGATGAGGAGACTCAAATCAGGAGCGTGTGCAAGCGGACTGTGAAGAAGGTGCTGAAGGTGGTGGAGACTGCCTCGCCCTCGACATGCGAAGACGAAGAAGTGGCGAACACAGATCAGAACGAGAGGGGCCCTGGCCTGTTCTCATACTTGAAACGAAAGCGTAAGAGCACACCGATGACCACGTGCCGCAATGACCAGGTGGACGACGAGATGGACCGATATGTAAGAGAGGCGGAGCGGCTGGACGGCACGTGTGACCCTTTGTCGTTCTGGAAAGATAGGCGTGATGTCTACCCCAAACTGTCAGGCTGCCAGGGCAATCTTCGCCCTACCGGCCTCGAGTGCGCCGGCCGAGCGTCTGTTCTCAACAGCTGGCGACATCTGCCGTGCCAGGAGAAATCGGCTAAAGCCCGCTATGCTGGAACGATTGGTGTTTGTGAAGCGTAATACCCGGTAAAACGTCATGTGTCCGTCTGCGTAACCGAATACACGTCAGGTGGTTTCTAGAATGGTTTGTATATTTTGGGTCACTTTATAGTTATTATATCGTTGTGCATTGTGATCAGAGATGCAGCCAGGATTTTCTGAAGGAGGGGGCCAGCTATTAGTGCCGAAGGAGGCCAACTTTGGATGATGGGCAGTTTCAATGGCAAAATGGTAAACTATCGGCCGTAAGGGAGGGGCCAATGTCCCCTTGGCCATCCCCGTGGCTGCGCCCCTAGTTGTGATTAAAACCATGATTTTTTTTCACGCCGGACACAAAAACAACAGCTGCGCCAAAATCACTGGACTGGTGGCGGCTTGAGACAGCGAGTCGGGGCCCTGTCCGGCGGCAACTTCATTTGAGGGGCCAGACCTGGCCCTAGACCGTTCGCCCCCACCAATTAATCGTGAACCCGGGGACGGCACCAAATCCTTACGAGCGAGGGCGGCGGCCGAGCCGGTCCTCGCCAACTATGGGATTTGTTACATATGAGAGACACGACACCACGGCGAGACTCCTGGGACAGACCTGGTAACCGGACACATCGCCTTGCACCTGGTAGTTGTTTCTTCGGATTTCTGACCAGGATATGGCGAGCAAATCATCCGGCGTTATACATATATTAAACATGCTGGGCTGTGTATAAAATTAAAAAGGACGGAATGAAAAAGGAATTAAGGAGTTCGATTTTACTCTTTTTTTCACCCGGAACTAGGGCCGTCTTATCAAAGAGGAATTAGGAGTCGGATTTTAACTCCTTTTTGGCGTGACCCGGAATTTGGAGTCATTCCACTTTGTGAGGAAGAGGAGTCGGAATTGGAGTCACTCCTTATTTGGAAAAAAATAGTCGGAATGGAGTCATTCCTATAATTTACTTCAACTCCAATACACTGCCGCACAGTCACTGGAGCGTGCCTCCATCGAGTGTCCGCAGGAGCGCGCCCCACCGTGTCGTTGTAGGTCCGCGTCTCCACCGCACAGTCACTGGAGCGTGCCTCCATCGAGTGTCCGCAGGAGCGCCCCCCACCGTGTCGTTGTAGGTCCGCGTCTCCACCGCACAGTCACTGGAGCGTGCCTCCATCGAGTGTCCGCAGGAGCGCCCCCCCCCCCACCGTGTCGTTGTAGGTCCGCGTCTCCACCGCATAGTCGCTGGAGCGTGCCTCCATCGAGTGTCCGCAGGAGCGCCCCCCCACCGTGTCGTTGTAGGTCCGCGTCTCCACCGCACAGTCGCTGGAGCGTGCCTCAATCGAGTGTCCGCAGGAGCGCCCCCCCCCACCGTGTCGTTGTAGGTCCGCGTCTCCACCGCACAGTCGCTGGAGCGTGCCTCCATCGACTGTCCGCAGGAGCGCGCCCCCCCTCCCCCCCACCGTGTCGTTGTAGGTCCGCGTCTCCACCGCACAGTCGCTGGAGCGTGCCTCAATCGAGTGTCCGCAGGAGCGCCCCCCCCCACCCCACCGTGCCGTTGTAGGTCCGCGTCTCCGCCGGACAGTCGCTGGAGCGTGCCTTTACTGCACAGCCGCACGAACGCGCCTCCATGGGGCGGTCACAGTAGTGCGCCTCCACCGCGGAATCGCAGGTCCACGCCTCGACCGCGCAGCCATTGGAGCGCACCTTCACAGAGTGGCCACAGATGTGCCTCAACCGCACAGTCGCGTGAGTGCGCCTCCACCAAGCGACCACAGGAGTGCGCCTCCACCAAACGACCACAGGAGTGCGCCTCCACCAAGCGACCACAGGAGTGCGCCTCCACCAAACGACCACAAGAGTGCGCCTCCACAAAACGACCACAAGAGTGCGCCTCCACCAAACGACCACAGGAGTGCGCCTCCACCAAACGACCACAGGAGTGCGCCTCCACCAAACGACCACAGGAGTGCGCCTCCACCGAGCGTCCGCAGGACCTCGCTTTTATAAATGTCCCTATGTACCTAGCTTTCAAGAAAATAACGGATTTGTGTCAATGAACGAGACAGGAGAATGGTAAGTGTAGTAACGTAAGGATCAAAGCATAGGTGTCGCTAGTATCGAATGCGCAACAATGTCGCTGGTGTCTGCCTGCGTCCGGGCAGACTGGAACAATACACGCCCAAGTAAGAACCTCCTTGTTAGGCGCCTGAGCGCACCACAGTAAGTTTTGTAATGTCAGAGTAAGCATCACTGACGCAAGTGCAGTAGGTGTAGGGGCGGTACTAGTCCACGTGATGCCGGGCGGGGTTGAGAAGGTCGTGAGCTGCGCATCCAGGACACTCTGCCACGGAGCGTAAGTACTACGTGGTGGAACGGGAAGCAGCAGCTGTGTCCTTTGGAATCCGGAAGTTTCATCAGTATATCTACGGACGGAGGTTTTGTCTGGTGACTGACAACGGAGCTTTGTAACTGATCCCTAACCGAGCGAGCGAGCGAGCGAGCGAGCGAGCGAGCGAGCGAGAGAGAGCGAGATGGAGAGATGGAGACAGAGAGAGACAGAGAGAGACAGAGAGAGACAGAGAGAGACAGACAGAGAGAGACAGACAGAGAGAGACAGACAGAGAGAGACAGACAGAGAGAGACAGACAGAGAGAGACAGACAGAGAGAGACAGACAGAGAGACAGAGACAGAGACAGAGACAGAGACAGAGACAGAGACAGAGACAGAGACAGAGACAGAGACAGAGACAGAGACAGAGACAGAGACAGAGACAGAGACAGAGACAGAGACAGAGACAGAGACAGAGACAGAGACAGAGACAGAGACAGAGACAGAGACAGAGACAGAGACAGAGACAGAGAGAGAGAGAGAGAGAGAGAGAGAGAGAGAGAGAGAGAGAGAGAGAGAGAGAGAGAGAGAGAGAGAGAGAGAGAGAGAGAGAGAGAGAGAGAGAGAGAGAGAGAGAGAGAGAGAGAGAGAGAGAGGTTACCCTGTTTGGCCGCAGCGAGAATGCAAAGGTACGCCCTGCAGCTGGCAGCCTACAGTTACGAGATCGAGCTACGCAAGTCGGAAAACACGCGGATCGCCGACGTTATCCAGACTGCCGCTGCCCGGCGCAGAAATGGATCCTGGATCGGACCGCGAGGATCTGAGACCAGATGCGACTGAAGTTCTTTTGCTGGAGGACGAGGGACCGTCCCTGACAGCAAAGGAGCTGGCAACAGCGACGCGGCACGATCCCATTCTCGGACGTGTGCTGACATACGTCCGGTCCCGTTGGACGGACAACACAGGGGAGGACTTCACGGCCTACCGACGCAGGATGGAAGAACCCTCCACAGAGGGCGACTGCGTCATATGGGGAGGTCGAGTTGTGGTGCCCGCCAAACTCCGCAGACAGATCCTGTTGGAACTGTACTCTGGCCACCTAGGCGGTAGCAAGATGAAGCAACTGACCAGGAGATTCGTGTGGTGGCCAGGATTGGACGGCGAGCTAGAATCGTTAGCCCGGGACTGCTCAGCTTGCATCGAGAAGAGAACAGCACCACCGAAGTCAGCACTCCACCCATGAGAACCAACTTCGGGACCGTGGATGAGGCTGCATGCTGATTTCGCTGGACCTTTTCAGAACAGAATGCTCCTCATTGTGACTGATTCGTTCTCGAAATGGATTCAGGCAATACCCATGAAGACGGCTGAATGGACAGCAGAAGAACTTCGGAAACTGTTCGCCAGATATGGGCTACCTCACCAGTTTGTGACTGATAATGGCCCTCAATTCGTTGCAGAGGAGTTCACCACGTTCCTGAGGTGGAATGGCGTCCGCCACAGCCGGGTGGCACCATTCCACCTCGCTAGCAACGGCGCGGCCGAAAAAGCTGTCCAGGTCGTCAAGAACGGCTTGAAGGGGAATCTGTAGGGAGGAGGCACATTCGAGCAGCGATTAGCCAGGTTCCTAATGACCTATCGGTCAACACCTCTGTCCACAGGTAGTAAGACCCCTGCTGAACTGTTGCACGGAAGAAGCCTGCGCAGCAGGTTAGACCTGACCCGGTCGTCACCACACCGCTGCTGCGTCAGGAGCAGCAAGTGTTGGATGGCGGAGGACGGCTGCGCCAACTGGGTTTGGGCGATGTCGTCTGGGCCCGGAGCTATTCGGGTCCCAAATGGCGGCGTGGTCGGATCGTGGCGCAGACGAGGCCGAGGTCGGTCGAAGTGGACATCGGAGCGGCTATATGGAGCCGCCATGGTGACCAGTTCCTGCGGGCTGGCGCCAGGGACACCGCCCGCCCAGATGATTGTGGCAGGCAGGAGAGAGACAAGAAGAGCTGTCTGTGCCGCCGCGGGCGCCGTCGCCACCTGCGGAGAGGCAGGTGCAACGGGAGTCACCACCGCCGGTGCCTCCGCCGGAGCAGCCGCGGCGGATGCCGCCACCTCCACCGGCACCCGCAGACTGGCGACGTGGGTCATCAGCGGAGCGACGCAGCTTATCTCCGCATGTGAGCTCTCCGCCAGAGGTTTCTCCGGGACCGACAGAGCACGTGCGATGTCCGCGGCCAGAACAGAGGGATGGCGAGCATGGTGTTCCGGATCATTCTCCCGCGGCCAATCCCGCTGCTGAACGTGTGATTGTGGATCATGTGCTGCCGCGTCGCTCTATCAGACCGCGGGACCTCCCGACAGATTGCAGTTGTGAATAGCGCACCTCTCTACCTATAGCCAAGTGTTTCGATTGTTAGACAGATCCTGGTGTTGTGACGGCACATCTACTACAAAAGTTATTGCCTTGTCGGTGTTAATTGTTTTGCAATGCTATGTGTATTTACAACGTCTGGCGCTCGTTTATGTGCACTCGTTAGCTGTTGAGGCAAACTCGTCATAAGTGTTGTTTAGGTGGCGGGTGGTGTAGTAACGTAAGGACCAAAGCATAGGTGGCGCTAGTATCGAATGCGCACCAATGTCGCTGGTGCCTGCCTGTGTCCGGGCAGTCTGGAACAATACACGCCCAAGTAAGGACCTCCTCGTTAGGTGCCTGAGCGCACCACAGTAAGTTCTATAATGCCAGTGTATGCATCTAGCTTCGACGATATTCCAAGGATAGTGACACTGCAATAGTGCCAAAGAGCTGAATTACTATATGTCAGGATGTTTTTTCTTCTCATGTAGCTTTAGCTTCTGAGAAGATGACTGGTTTGTGTTGAAAAATACAAGATCGTGAGAAGCGCTCAACTTGTGGCACCTAAGTTCGCATCTGATTCTGGCCATATCTTGAAGATATTGCTACCGTTAGACAGCCAAATAACTACATTAGTATTCTCCGGCGCGGTAGGCTGTCGAGTCGGGCGGAGCGCGGGAGTTCGTGGTCCGTTGTCGGTGTTGTGTTCGCGCTTGTGCGGAACAAATATTAAGTCCAGAGAAACCGAGCACATTACGGCCGGTTGGCGACGAGAAGGCCAGGAGACGGCGATAACAGAACACTACCCATGACATTACTCTCAAGAAGACACTCATTGCACCATGGGCTATGCACGGTGTTAGTCATTGTCATTACTCAATTGCTTTCATCACATGAGTGACACCAAACTGACCTCAAAGTTCAATTATGCCGTTTCCATATCTTTTCTGCTTGCATCACCTGTATGGCTGCCCATGATGACCAGCTTGGTTCTTGGAAGCATCCGTGTCAGTAGCTGAGGATCCATCCAACAGCTGGAGGAGCACTGTAGCATTTTTACGCTGGCAGTGATGGACATCCCTTCGCTGGAAATATTCCCCTTCTTTCCTGTAATATGAGGGAGCCATGCTGGTCAAATTACTATAACATCTGTAGTGGGTACTTGCTGATGTCGAGGGGGATTTCAGTCAAGGGTGTTGCTATACACACTATTAAGGGGACAAATGCCTCTCAATGTTCGCTTTGCCCCCTCCAATAATTAAAACTTTTAACATGGGACCATATGAAGTGTGTCCACAATCTATCTTGGCCTACTCATTGTCTTCATGTATTTTATCCCCCACCCCAAAAAAAAACGAACAAACAAAAAACAGAAATAAACACCATGATTCATTGCCCAGAGACTTCATTGCCCAGAGACTACTCAGGGAGTCAGTAAAAACGACGTGATTTATGGACTGGTGATACTGAATATGATAAAGAGATTGCAAAATGGCGTAAAGTTCAGCGGTAAATATTGACGCCTGCTTCGGTAAACAGAAGGAACCAATACCACGTCGACCAACATACGCGCATCCCACGCCGGAAGGAGACTTTGAGCCGTCTGTGTAGATGCGGGAGAACTCACGGTACTGGTGTAGTTTTTCTAACGCAAGCATGCGGAATTCTTCGGAGGTTACATTTACCTTCTTTGAATGGGACAAAGTGAGGTCAGTCTGCACTGGGACAACCTTCCAAGGGGGGATGCTCGGGGTGACAGCGCGTGTCATAGAGCTTGGTCTAATATTGCATTTACGGAAGATAGAAGCCATGCGCCAAGAAAATGGCAAGCCACGCTGATTACTGGTTGACCGACGTGGCAGTAATGACTTCGAAAATATCCATTTATATGCTGGATGTTTCCGGTTCTGTGCGACCTTACATGCATATCTAGCTCCCATTAGCATACGGCGTAACGCAAGGGAAGGTTCATCGGTCTCGGCCATTAGACTACAGGCTGGAGAAGTACGGAAAGCTCCAGTAGCAACACGAAGGGCTGTATTGTGTATGACGTCCAGACGGCGTTTCGTTGTGACACACGCTCAGTCATAAATAAAACATCCATAGTCAATTTTAGAGCGTACTAGCGATCGGTACGTAAGAAGTAAGATAGACCTGTCCGCTCCATACGAGCATCTGGAGACAGTGCTCATCACCTGAAGTCGTTTGGCACATTTTTGTACAAGATCATTGATGTGAGTGCTGTATGTTAGTCGGCGGTCCATCCATCCTAGGAAATTGGCGGCTGGCTTGAATGGGATAGGGCGTCCGTTCAGCATAATCATGGGGTCATTACAAGAGCGTTTGCGGCAGAAGTGGACAGCGGTGGTTTTCGATGTAGACATAGCGAAACCGGTTTTGTTGCACCAGCCCTGCACCTTCTGGACAGCCATCTGGAGTTGTCTCTCGACCGTGTGCACCGAGCGTGAAGAGAATCATATGGCGAAATCATCAACGAAAAGCGCTTTCCCTACGGAAGTCGGCAGTGAGGTACCCACGTCGTTGATAGAAATGGCAAACAATGCTACGCTCAGTACGCTCCCCTGCGGGACTCCGTTCACTTGTGAAAAAGTGCCAGATAGGGAGTTTCCTATTCTGACGCGAAACGTTCTGGAATATAAAAAATTGGACAAGAAGACACCCATGGAGCCTCTGACGCCTATATTGTGGAGCTTCATCAGAATACCGTGACGCCACGCCGTGTCATATGCGCCGGCAATGTCAAAAAATATTACAGCTGTATGGTGGCGTTTCATGAACCCATGGCGCACAACGGAGTCTAGTGTTAGAATGTGGTCAAGTGTGCTACGGTGTTTTCGGAAGCCACTCTCTATCACAGTAAGGCGATTGTTATGTTCTAAAAACCACATCAATCGAACATTCACCATTTTTTCAAACAGTTTACACAGGGAGCAAGTCAGCGAGATGGGACGGTAGTGTAGTGGGTCACTGCCAGATCTATTTAGTTTACGTATGGGCACTATAATTGCCTCCCGCCACGAGGGTGGAAATGTGCCTGATGTCCACATTCCATTTAAGGTTTTCAAAGGTGTTTCTAAAGCAGCAGCTGGTAAACGTTTTATAATATCGTTGTGCAGTGTCCGGACCCTCTGCCACGCTCTTGAGTGTACCGATTGCTGCAGTTAGTTCGGAAATTGAAAATGATATATTATACTGCAAAACGTCTGTGGTGGAAAAATCAAGAGGACTTGCCTCGCACCGATCCTTATGTATCAAAAATCGCTCGTTACTTGTGTTTTCCGAGCGTGCGGACAAAGCCCGTCCTATCTCGTCAGCCACTTCTCCCGGGTCGATGATGTCCTGACCTGCCATGTGCAGGACAGGAAGAGGGACTGAGGCGTGTTTTCCAGAGAAACGTTTAATGCGGGACCATACAGTAGACAGTGACGTGGAGCGATTTAACGTGTTTACGTAGAATTTCCACGAGTCTCGTTTCGCCTCGGCGATAATGCGTCTGGCGAGCGCTCGTGCTTTGCGAAAAGCGATTAAATTATATGTGCAGCTATTATTATTAAATATACGAAATGCCCTCTTCCTAGCACGGATAGCCTCTCGACACTTATCGGACCACCATGGGACTGGTACACGAATTGACGTTCCCGATGATCGAGGGATGTGCCGCTGGGCACTCTGCACAGTTGCCGAAGTGAATGTTTCCACGGAGATGACGGGTTAATCCGAGTGGTCGCGGAGGGTGCTTTGAAGGTTAGCTTGGAAGGCCTCCCAGTCGGCTCGATGGAATAGCCACTTTGAAGGTCGTCGACCAACCGTAACCCGATTAATGAAATGGGAATAAACAGGGAAGTGGTCGCTGTTATATGGATCACTATTCACAGACCATTCTAAGAAAGGAGCAATTTCTGGACTGCAGAGAGTGAGGTCCAGCACGGACGTCTGTCCAGTCGGTAATGTAAAATGTGTTGGTGTTCCCGTGTTAAGAATACAGAGGGAAATCGCTTATAAAACGTTCCATTGCACGTCCACGGCAAGTAATCGTGGTTGAACCCCAAAGAGAGTGGTGCGCATTAAAATCGCCACACACCATCACCGGTGGGGTGAGTTGGGCCACAGTTTCAGAGAGATCAGAAAGTGGGAACTGTCTGCCCGGTGGTAGGTATATGCTGCATATGGAGACGGCACGGTGGTTTATTACTACACGAGCAGCAACGCACTGAATATTTGAAGAGAGAGGTGCATGTGTGAATGGGACAGAGTTGTGCACAGCAATAAGCACACCCCCATGCGACACAGTGCAGGATGGTACATCTTTTCGTAAAATAGTGTAGTTTTTTTAGTTGAAATGGAGCGCCTGGAGCCAGCTTAGTTTCCTGTATACATAAGACCGACGGCGTGCGGGAACTTAAAAGATGCTGGAGGTCATTTAAGCTGGATTTGATTCCCCTACAGTTCCACTGTAAAACTACGATGTGCGTAAGTTAATGCAGTAAAACATGTGCGTTGTCAAAAGATATAATTAGAGAAGATGACTAGTATATATTACAAACCCATCGACAGCTTGGTCAAATAAAGAAGAGGAATAAAGACCAGATAGCAGCATGTAGACGTCATTGTTGCTAGAAAGGTATGGTCAAGGGCGGTTTAAAAACGGGCGGGAGCGGTCGGAGTCCCGGTGCCCTGTCTCGACGGAGAGTTCATCGAGAACTCAGGGGGGCAGCTCCGACTAGGGTCTAGTGAATGTGTCCTGGGGCGGGACCTCTGTGGGCCACCCCGCGGTGGAGACTCAGAGAGGGGCAGCGCTCGCTTCTGCGGGACAGTCAGCTGCGGCGGAGGCGGGGGAGGACCCATTACGGATGCTCCCACCGGCCCCTCCACTCGCTGTCGCGGCAATGGGGTGACCGACCTTGGGGGAGGCGCTATGCTGGTGCCCTTGACCCTGGCCTTTTCCAGTTGAGCGAGCCGCGCTCGTTTTGCCTCGCGGGCACGCCTTTCGGCTTCCTGGAATTGCAAACTGACGTCTGAGATTTGGATTGGTCGGTGCGTGTTTCTGGACGGTGATGCAGGAGCAGACGTAGATGTTGAGGGCGAGGCCTGGCTCTCGGGAAAGGGGGAGGGTTCGGGGAGCGAGGATGTGGAGAGGGTGGGTTTTGGTGTCGTAGTGGGGCGCGATGGGGGGGATGGGAGGCTGGAAGGCGGACGGGAGGTGGGAGGGGGGGATTTGGGGGTAGGGGATGGGATTGAGTGGGAAGGACCGAGGAGGCCGCTTTCCCCGTTGGACAAGCGTCCACGCCCCACCTTCGGGCGTTTATCTGGTGGGGGCTTCTAATGGGGGAACAGTGTCGCTCGTGGAAGGTGGGACGCCAGTAGTATCGGCGTCGTTTTGGGTTGGATGGCTCTTCCTCACTTGCGACACAGGAGGCACTCCAAAAGAGCGCAGAAGAGCGGTCAGTTGGGCCATCAGCTCAGAGGCTCTGTCGGGCTGTGTGTGCTGTGGAATACTCCTGCTTTTCACTTTTGACGCGTATGATATTATAGGATGAGAATGTTCATATTGATCCCTTGCCTCTCGGAATGTTATTTTTTGTGTGTGCTTGATATAAATTATCTCCTTCTCTCTGATGTATTTCGGGCAGGTTCGGTCATAAGAAGTGTGGGGGTCATGCCCCACGCCACAGTTCGCACAGAAGGGGGTTTCGAGGGTGCAGTTTTCGCCATCATGTTCCTGGGAGGCGCACCTCCCACATGCAGGGCGATTCCGGCAGTATTTGTTGGTGTGTCCGAACCTCTGACACTTAAAACATCTCATCGGATTGGGGAGAAAAACACGGACCTTCACTCGGACGTAACCCACACGTATTTCGAAGGGAATATCAGTGGAATTGAATGTTAATATGACGTTGTTTGTTGTAATAAGTTCCGAGCCTCTCCTCACCTTCATTTTCCTTGCATCAGTCACACCAAACTGACAATCCGTCCACGATCTCCTCTTCCGGCACATCTCTCAGGTCAAAACAGTTTATAAGGCCTCGCGAAGTATTTTTTGTCTTGTGCGGTTCTACGGCGATTTGAATGTTCTCTTCGACCCTACTCTGATTTTTCCGAATACTAAATCTAAACTCGGATAATTTCAATGCGGTCTTCGCCTCCTCTGCCCGTGCAAATTCTACCTGCAGGGCACCATCGTTTAACTTCTCGCAGCGTACGACCTTGCCAAATCTGTCACATCCATCTCGCCTTTGAAATGGTGATAGCGAGGCGAGGGACCTCGTCTTACCACGAAATATAAGTATGCGTGGGGCAGAGAAACCATTTGTCTGGTCTCCACGAGAGGGACCAGGGCTTTTTTTGTGCTGTGTATGCCATGAAGTGTGATATGTGTTCTGCTCCTCGGGCGCCCCACCACACAGGGGCCCAACAGGGGGGGACGCCTGGGCCCCGCGGATGGGAGGACGCCAGGCGCCCGAGGAGTTATACGGGGCAGGCGGCGCCTTCGCCCGGCCGGGAGAGAGAGAGACTCACCACCCCGACCGGGATCCAGCGCCGCCCACTACTTGACCCCAGCCGGCCGGGCCGGCAGACACTGGGGAGAACCCCAGGCCCCCGGCCCGAGGCGACCAGCCACTTGGCCCGCGTGAGGCCCCACGGGCCCGCCCGCCCCTCCGGGATATCGGGACCAAAGAGGTGTGTTGGTCCCCCGTCACAACTAGTACCGTGCGACGGGGGACCTCAACCTCCAGGACTCCGTCAACCCCGGGGGGGGGGGGCCGAGGGGGCGCGGCTACTCCGATAAAACTGAGCTGGAGGGCAAGACCGGGGAAGTTGTCCTACCTGCTCATGATAGGGAGAGTCGGTGTTGCAGGGCCAGGAGGAGGACATGGATGGTGGGATGAGATGGGCATTGGAATGGGAGCGTATGGATGGAAGGACGAGTGAGGCACTCTTAGTCTCACCCCTCGCCGGTAGGATGGTCGCCGGGTCATTGGGGAACGCAATCCCCCCCACCACGGAAAGGTGGTACCTCGTCGGGGGGGGGGGGGCTGGGTTGGTCGTGCTTCAAACAATCGTTGCACCTTCGTCGGTCGAGACGGTGTTTCTGTGGTGCGTTTTAGGACGACGTCCAAATCTTTACTGCTCTAGCTTTGCGTTCTTCTTCTTCCCGCGTGCAGCAACTGTTCTGGAGTGTCTCGTGAGTGATTCGCTAGCTCGTCTTTTAGCTCCTTCACGCTTCTCACTGAATGTCATTGAAGGTCGGCCGCGGGAATACGGAGCCGCCACGGATGCGGTATCCTTCCCACCATCACCTGGCCTTTCAGCTACTCGCCATGAGCTCTTCCTCACCGATTCCACAGCTATCAAGTGCTGTCCAAGGTTGTCGATGGTTTTCATGCAATTTTGTCATGTTTAATTAACGGGCAAACAAACAATTTCCTGCTCATTGTCGATGTCCCGGATCAGACACAACCAGTGGCAGTGACCACTGACTCAAAACTACATGAACCTCACGCTGGTATCCCGGCCCGCTCGGGTCGTACCATGGCTGAGCGTGCAGCCGACGACGGATGAATCCTTGTAAACCGAGTCTGCCGTGATCAGTATGTGCTGCACCCAACCCAATAGTACACGATGTGCGTCGCAGCCCCACTCAGCACATGCATAGAATTCCCGGGTAGCTGGAAGGTGAGGAGCCCTTGCAGGGACTCAAATAATGTGCTAACTGGAGAGCCAACTGCACCCACGTCCTGTGACCGGAAGATGTCTTAATTTACATGGTGGTCAGGAACACTAACAACATACCTTTCCCTGACATATCATTGGACCAGTTGCCTCCGTCGCTGCCCCCGTGGTTGGTTGGTTGGTTGGTTGGTTGGTTGGTTGGTTGGTTGGTTGGTTGGTTATTGGGTTTATGACACGTCGACCGTTGAGTCATGTAGCGTCGCCAATCTCTCGCGCCGAATGGTCGCGGGAGTAGAGTAGCGACAGGTCAGACTCGAACCCACAATCTTTCGATTGTGAGTCTCGCATGTCTCACAATTATCACATTCGATGATGTCTCACAATCTTTCGATTGTGAGACAGGCTACCCCTAGACTACTATTCCCCTTGCTGCCCTGTGGAAATAGGTGAATATATAGAAGTCCACAGGCAAATTTTTGGCTTAAAACGTTCTTCTGGTGCTTCCTGGCGTACTGTGGATTAATTTGGTATTCATTTCTGTCAGAAATGACAACCTTTCAACCTTATAAGGAGTTGAACTTTAAATACTCAATAAATAGTCAATTCATCAAGCATAGAGCATCAACTTCATTTAAATAGCCCTAAAACGCTAGAATAATTTTTTTTTAACATCACGGATACATGCTATTTCATCTTTCCCTCACTGAATATGGGCAAAGCTTGGGGTGGAATATGGTATTTGGTGTGGTGATATATTGAAGAATAATGCAAAATGGCAGAATACAAACAAAATAACCTCCTGATATTTTAGTTTTTTTATGTTTACTTCTGTTGAATTGCATACAACCTGATGTAGGTTTGCCTAAAACTTACTGATTTCAGATCATGTTATATCACCATGTCACAAAAGGAGTTCACATCATCTACTGTGTCAATGCTTAGTAGTGTGATTTGAAATAGTGAATATCTTGCTTACATTTGAATTTCCAAAGAAGAGGTGGTGAAGGAAGTAGCCATGCAAGCTTGGACAAGTCCAGTCTTTTCTCCAATTTGTGCTCTGGGCTTCTATAAAAATACCTGAAAACATCCTAAAATTGGTTCCTGGCATCTTGGAATTGTGAAAATATACACCAAAATATTTAGTTTCAATGAAATACATTAAGAGCTACAGGAAATGCGACGATAAGCTGAGAGAAGCTCAACATGACCTTCCATGGCAGTTGCCATGAGATGCATGCCAGAAGAGAATACTGGATTTTGTTGGACCACTGAAACACATCTAAAGTCTGAAGAGCTTTCCACCCTTAGATGCCAATCTATTTCTGCTATGGGCACTACCTATAGTACTGGAGTCAAACATTTGTGTGCTAACATCTTCCCTCAATGCTACCTGCTTAGTTACGTACCTTGCCACTTGGTGGCATGCTGGTGGGTAAGGATATGGAAAAAGAGCAAACAAAACAATTGCATGCAACTATACACAGCCACAATTCATTGATCATGATAGTGCATAGCTTACTTGTCATGCTGATCATAAACTTAGAGTGGAACTCATGGAACTTTTTATATTATCTTCTTGAATGTAAATTTCTGTCTGTTGTTCCTGAACATGTATGGTGATTAAACAATCCATAAAACACAGAGAAATTTGTGATCAAATAGAGGCACCTATAGACTACAGACATACCCAGATTGCTGGAGCAACCTAAGGTTTGAAAACTCATCGTCAGGCTGAGACTCTGTGAGTGCACAAAGTAGGAGGCTCAGAAGGAAGGCTTCAACTATGAAGACAAGGTAAAAGACATAGTTCAAGTTTTACTAGTCATGTTTGGGAAAAAATACAACACTCAATAATAAGTGACAAACCTGGATTCTGTGTTTCTTTCCCCATCTGATTATGGACACCAAAGACTATCATCCAACTTGATTTTACAATTGAAGTTTGCTGGTTAAGGGATTTAGGTTCACAGTGCAATGTAATTAAATGTAGCATCAAATAATGTATTGTAGCATAACATCACCTAACCTAACCAGTATTCTTGCACCTTTAAGTATCCATGAGAAAAGCTACACACTGCCACTCCATAAAGCAAACAAATGGTTTAGGTTTGGTTAGGTTGGACTTCCCTTTAATGTTCCAAAAATTCCATTTAAAACTAGCATTTTTTTCTTAAAGTGCTTTTTCTCCCATAAAAGACTAGGCTGGGTTAGCTTAGGCTAGGTTTGTTACTTGAATGTTGATGAAAATGGGATGAAAATTTAACATTTTAAAATAATGTTTTTTTACATGGAAGGTTAGGCAGGAAAATTGTCTTCCAAGGTGTTTTTTTTTCTTCAAAATACCATGTTCATGAAGGTGACAAAGATGATGGGACCACTTATTTTCTGTGCAAATGCATTTTTTATTGAAAAAATGTCTAACTTAAAAAAACCTAAACTAACCTAACCTAACCAAACTTAAACAATTTGTTTGCTTTATGGAGGCAAATGCATGTAAAAACTGTTCTTGTTACCACCATAAAGCACAATAATACCAAAAGGTTTCCAAAAATATTAACAAAAATTGTCCAATAAATATTTTTTTTATCTTCAAAAGCAGCTTAGCCTGGTTAAAACCTAAGTTAGGTTTTAACTTTGAGAATTTTCCAAAAATATATTGCTCAACATTTTTCTAATTATATTTGTAGGATTTTTTTTCTCTCCAAAGGTAGGTTAGACTAGGTTGGGTTAGGCTATGTTAGACTAGATTATGTTGCATTTTTTATTTTCTTTTACATTTCTTTTTATGCTGTTACCTAACTCAAAGCCCCTTTTTGGCATTATTTTGCTTACAACCTGAAAAGCAAGCATTTGCACAGAAAATAAGTGGTCCCATCATCTTAGTCACCTTCATAAACATTGTATTTAAAAAAAAATGTTTTATCAAAAACACCTTCTAGGACAAGTTTACCAAGGTAAAATTGTCTTATAAGGTGTTTTTGGTTTTGTGGATTTTTTTCTCCAGAAGTAATTAAGGGGAAATTCAACACACCATGCAGTTGAGTAAACACTTCTTCACTTTGAAAATACATAGTTTCCACCTTTTTCTCCTCAAATATCTCACACCAGTAAACATGCCAACCAACACCACAACACAACCACACAGGAAGGATGCACAGCAGCCATTCTCTGCCAGGATATATTACATTTACATACAGGAGCCTGTAATTTTAACTGTGTAATAATTAAATAAGAAAACCTAACCCAACCTAGCCTAATATAATCAAATCTACTAAAATATAAACCAATACTAATAGTATTATCCTGAAGTCATCCGTAAGTCATGTAGTCCCAATCAGTGCTGCCTTCTGTTTCCTTTGCCATTCATGTGGAATAATATTGGTGTGTGAGCTGTGTGATAGAGAGGTGGAAACAAAGCATTTTCAAAGTGAATAAGTGTTGAATCAACTGCATGGAGTGTTGAATGTGCCTTTAATCACATCAGATAAGTGCCAAGAGAGGGATGGACAAATTATGGCACAAAAATCTGTACAATTGGAGATCAAGGTATTATTGGTTATTGGTTTTTTACGACACGTCAATTGTTGAGTCATGTAGCATCGCTAATCTCTCACTCCGATTGGTCACGGGTGAAGAGTAGTGACAGGTGAGACTCGAACCCACAACCTTTCGATTGTGAGACGAGCATCTTAGGTATTTTCTTCTTAAAGTGTTTTAGGAGTTTTAGGAATTTTTTTCGGAATACTATGTTTATGAACGTGATTCGGAAGATGCGATCACTCGTTTTCTCAGTAAATGCTTGCTTTTCAATTTGAATGATGACGTCATAGTCACGTCGGTACGGTATGATGACGTCATAGGCATGGGACTGAGGCTTCGATTGGCTAACACTACAAACGTCCACATACCTTAATGAGATGGTCCCGGCTTTATCTAACCACAGATTAATAAAACACAACTTACCACGGTTCCAGGCGGGTTCCATCGAGAAAAGTTCCTTTGTAGTCGCTTGTGACGAACCCACACCTCTTCTCCTTCCTTCTGGCGACACGAAACGTCTCGGTGCACTCCCACCGATGCCTACTCTCCTGCAACCTGCAGGCCTTGGAACACTTAGAGCAGACAACTACGGCAGGAAGAACTCCGTGGCGTCTAAGGAAGTCTAAGCTCGCTTGGTTGTCCTTATAACAAAGTTTGATTATATCATATGGCACTGGATCACAACCTACACACACCGAAGCCATTTTCGAACTGATGACCTCAAAGTGACCCCTGTGACCCCGGTCTCGTCTATCCTCACGACTTCCAACAAACAGTATGATAATTCATAATTAAATAGGAAAATCTAACCTAACCTAACCTAACATAATACAATCTACTCTTATCTAAACTAATATAAACTCATATATTTTAATTTAAAAACACAAGCGTAATGTTTATCGGGACGGACCGCGAAAGTGATATTTAAAAGAGTGTGCTTCTGCTCGGTCTTGTCTTTCCTCAGGACTTCCAACAACCAGTATGATAATTAATAATTAAATAGGAAAACCTAACCTAACCTAACCTAACCTAATGTAATACAATCTACTCTTATCTAAACTAATATAAACTTGTATATTATAATTTCAAAACAAGAGTAATATTTATCGTGACGTCATCCGTACATCACGCCCGAAAGCCGTGCTCTGCTAGATTTTTTCCAGCATTGCAGTGAAATAATGGTGGTGTCATCTATGTGTCAAAGAGGCGGAAATTAAGCATTTTCAACGTGAAAAAGTGTTGAATCAACTGCGTGAAGTGTTGAATGTCCCTTTAATCACGTCTGAGAAGTTCCAGGTGAGGGATGGATTATATAGGGACGCATTATAGATATCATCGTTAAGATTAACCGAGACGTAAGCATTTACGGAGAAAACGAATGATCGCATCTTCCGAATCATGTTAATAAACATAGTATTCCGGGACAAAAATCCGAAAATTCCAAAAACACCCTTTAAGACAAGAATACCGATTGGGTTAGGTTAGGTTAGGTAGGTTAGTGTTAGGTTTTCACCATCATGAAATAGCATCTGCATATCCTCCCCTCTGTATGTTCGAGTGACGTCACCAACAGCTGACTGGCAGTCAGCTGACGATGGTTTGGATACATTGTTGATATAAAGAAAGCGTGAGGGGTAATACTTGAAGATTGCCCAAATATAGCACATTCCGTATAATTATCCGTACCTGGTGTCACAGATGTGATAAAGAAGAAATTCAACACTTCATGCACTCGGCTTAATACTCTTTGACATCGAAAACCTTATGTTTCTGCCTTCATTCAACATTTATTTCTGAGAATTCATACTCTCAAACCCATGCGTCTGCGACGCGATCAAGGCCGGGAGCAGTGTAGCCGGAAGCGGAGTATATTAAGGAACAGGTACACCCAAGTTTAGTATATTCTCAGATCTAGTATATACTGTGCCTTGGTGACGTCACAGCTGTAATATGCGATATTCTACTAGAATGTGGTGAACATCTGGCGGATTATAGAATCCTATAGTAGAATATTCCAAATCTAGCAGATTCCTGGCAATTGGTGATATAGTGCCGCAACCGCGGCAAAAACTTCACGTCCTTCATTTTTTACATGCAATTTTACCGTTTTTCTCTACGCTCTCTTGCATGTTTTATGGCAATATAGATCACTTTGACGTATACCAATCGAAAGACCTATTCTTCAGCTTCAGCAAAATGTATCCTAAATGACCTAGTAACAATCTTCCTGCCTAACAATGTGCCGTTTCCTGCAGGCTGACCATCAAGTTCCTCCAAGATAAAGGGATTTTTCCCGATATTGGTAGGCTCCCTCTACCGTCCGTTTTAGCTGGTCAAGTTGTCACCCCCGTTCAAGAGCGAAAGAAAGGACAGACAGAGGGGGGGGGGGAGCTAAGTGCGCCTTAGCTTCTTCCCCTCAGTGGCAGGAGAGTTTCCGAAACGTAACCACAGAAGACCGCCTGAAATGATCTGACCGCCCCTAGACCGCACTAGGAGGCTCTCTGTCGTCATAAGAGGTCCCATAGCCGCTACAGGAAACCAATACCTGCCACAAGAGGCAGGGACGGATCCAGGAATTGTCATCTTGGGGAGGGGACACGTGTTTGGAGTGGCGCCACCGCGAAAGTAGCTTGAGAGGTGCCTTTCCTGCCGAGAGGCGCCTGTGGCTGAAAAATTCGAGGGTGTTGGGGTGCACTCGAGCCTTCGCGGAGGGACACATTTTCCTAGTCGAAGGGACGCCACCTTTTATGGGGGGGGCACATGCCCCAACTTCCCTCCCTGGATTCGCCCACCAACAGGAGACCCCATATAGCCCACGTAATATATATATTTGTGTATTTGTGTATATATATATATATATATATATATATATATATATATATATATATATATATATATATATATATATATATATATATATGTACTGAACTGGGGCGGCAAGGGAACACACACGCCAGCAGGTAAGGCTACCACTGATGGTGGCCTCAGTTGAGATACCCCTCGGGCAAATGACGTCGCAGGAGCCGACGGGACGGATTCGGGAACGGATACAGCAACGGCATCACTCGCGACCTGATCTGGTCATTATGTGAATGACCTATCGGCGGTCCGCGAACTTGACCGTGCATGCCTGACCCGTTGTCTGCACGATGGTCGCTGGCAGCCGGCGGCTGTGGAAGGCTGACGTCTCCCTATTTATATATTTATTTATTTATTTCACGATACATGCCCTCCACGTGCATGGGCTATTATGGACAGTCCTCTGCAATTTGTTTTGAAAATCACATTTTAAAATCATATTTAGGCAATCCAACATCCGTAGGTTTTAAGTAATCCATTATTAGTGCGTTTAAGTGATTCAACATCGGTAGGTGTTAGGCCGTCGAACATCAGTAGGCTAGGTTAGGTTGCATTAATATTTATTGATAATTGTATGTTATTTTTCATTATATGCCACCACACCCAAAACCTTTTCCCACACTTCCCATATGTTGTTGAGGTGGGATAGCAGGTATATGTAGTCAATTTTCTTCTTGCTTTTTAAAAAGTTATTTCAATGTTTTTGATATTCTTTTCTTGGACTGATTTCTTAGATAGAAGTACTTGAACTTACAGTGCTTATATCCTTGGAAGTTTTCATTTTCCAAAGGAACAATCAGAAATCACCAGAAAAACAACATTGTGATAAAAAATGGCGCAGAGGCTTCTTATGCATGTTTGCCATTTTAATTATGAATATTGGGGTTTTAGGGTGCGTCAACCCCATTGGGTTATATTTCACCCATAACAAGGTTGCCTAAGCACGCGTCATACTCACAAACGAATATAAAACATCGGTAGCTATTAAGGCGCTTGATATAAGATGTGGGGAAACAAATAATCAGTTAGGCAGGTGCATGTATTACGTCAAATCCCATCTCCGCAAGGAAGCACAAAACTGCTCCATTGTGTATAAATCGGGAATAATCTCCCAATAAGTCCTTCAACCTCAGAGCATTCGCATCATATCCGAAGTGGCGCCTACGTTCTTCTGTGTATGCTTGGCACGCCACCAGCACATGGTGCACAGTCAGTGCGGCATTACACCTAACACATTTCGGCCTGTCGTCCCCGCACAATAAATACCTATGTGTTGCTAGAGTGTGACCAATTTTGAGACGACAGATGGCTACCTCGTCCCTTCTAGTTTGGCTGAAGGACGTTGGCCACGGAGCTAACTATGGTTTGATTTGCTTTAATTGGTTGAACTCCACTTGGTCCCATTTGCCATGCCACTGTCTGAGAATAAATGATGAGATAATTGGGTAGTAGTCACTGGCAAGAAGTGGGAGAACGCGACTCCTTGGCGCTTGTGCTGCACGCCTTGCAGCCCTGTCGGCCAGCTCGTTACCACGGATTTCGACATGTGCTGGAATCCAGCAAAGTATGACCTGTTTTCCCATGCGATGCAGAGAAGTAAGGTGCGATAAAATGTCTTGTACGATGACATGTTGCTGGTTAAAACTGCGCAACGCCACAAGACTGCTCAGAGAATCAGTCAAAATAACATGTAAAATATCGTCGTCAACCTCGATGCATGCAAGAGTTTTGCTGATGGCCATCAACTCCGCAGTGAAGACCGTGGCGTGTGGCGGCATTTTACACAAATCCTATAATTGTTGATGGAAAGAATCAACCTAAATATAGGCATCACTCACTTGTTATCTCATGATAACCTCTCCTTTATACTAAGTTTGAGACATATACTTAAAATACACAGGTCAGGACATCGAGCAATCGTGCTCCAATCACTTAAACAAAACCTATATAATGCCATTCCAAAAGGCTTGATACTTTTTGTCAATAAAGTTGAACATGTGTTCTTATGACAAGAACTATGCTATTTTTTCATCAAAAATGATTATGCTTGCATTCCAGACTAAGTTTTGATGATAGAACAGATATAGTGAGATGGATCCAGCCCACTATATAGCAGAAAAAAACATATTCAACTGTAAATGTATCTAATGGATACATTTGTCACCTGATATCATTCTTTGTCCATTCTGTAAAAAAATGTAGCTCATGAATGCACCATTTCAGTCAGCAGATCTGACCCAAATCATCTATTTCTCATACCTTTGACCCAAACTTAGTGTAGCTACAACTTAGTGGTAAATGCTTGACATGAGGGTCTTATCGTGATTGTTATTTCAGTGTACAAAGAACATATTTTTTACCAACAAGCACACAAATTCGTTGAAAAGCAAAATAATACCAAAAATGAGGGCTTTAAATTGGTTCATATACAATAACTAATTATTTAAAGCTTTAGAAATTGCAAGGTAACCTAGCATAAAATTAGCTAGCCTAATCTATGTTCTCAGAGAAAAGTATCAAAATCTTGACATAAAAGGATATAGCCTAACCAGACCTATCCATCTTTTTCTTTGGTGGAGGAAAAACATTGTCAACATACAAATGAAGCAGGGAAAAACACAACAAAGTAATCTTGCAAATGATGTAAACATCAATAATAAGAATAAAAATTCAGGATTACCCAGGGTTTTGGCTGGTGGGAATATTATGGTAGAAATAGCTGATGGTAGGAGACGTTTGCTTCACTGCGAAGAGGCAGGGTTGAGCAGATCTTTCTTTAGGTTTCTTCTCTTATCAATTTCTTTGAAATGCTTGGAGTATACTCTTGGTTCCCCAACATTTAAGAACTTAGACGTGTTTTATTGTATGCTAAGAGATTTTGTTAAGGCAGAATCTTGATAAGAATGGTGTAACCAGATTTCTTCTTTATTAAAGTTGCCTGCCCAGTGCCACTTCTATGCTCTGGTACTGTACAGTAAGGCATGACACCTGAAACAGAGATGTGTTACATTCAAACATAATATCTAGATGCTGAATTCATACTACAGGAAATCAGACTGCAACTCATGGAAAGTTTCAGGAAGGCATTCATAGCATGATTGCATTGTACATAAATATTCAATTATGCATGTATCGTCAATAATCCATGCAAAATTAATCAAGGAATAATGCACCATGCCCTTAGTCTCGCTGGCCTAGAACAAGCTATGTTTTCAATGACTGTTGTGTGTCAATGTAGGTAGATATGTACATGTTTGGAAAAATACGCTGCTCGTGGATTTTTGGAATCCAGAACACTACCCTCTTCAGAAAATTGTTTCTTGTTTTCTCATCTGGAGGTTGAATCTCCTAAGTTACCTCCTAAGTTTGACAATGAGCTGCTGTGATCAAGTAAAAGTGCTCAAAATTCACCGAGACGGGTGCAGATTGAGTTACGATGCATAAGGTTTTAAAAAAATATTCTCCATACTGGATGACTCCAAAATATTCCTCTCAACATGCAAGATTACAATGCACAAATCCAACCTTGCCAATGCATGATAAAAACATGTGTCATAACAAATGTTCAATGGAAAGAACAGGACAATATTAATAACTCAGTCAGCGGAAGATAAATATACTTGCTTGTAGAGGAAGCAAAATAAAAGTAACCATTGCGTATGATTTGAAAAAAAGTATTCTGCAACCATATTGATACCATATTTAAAAAAACCTTCGGATGACGTCATGCGGGCTTGAAGGAAAACTTCGATCTACCTTCTAGTAAAGGTATCTTGGGGTGACCATTGCGTACAGCGCCGCCCTGGTGGCCAAATCGTAGCTTTCAGACCCCATTGGTGATATAATGCCGCAACCGCGGTAAAAACTTCACGTGCTTCCTTTTTCTTATTTTTCTATAATTTTCATTAGAAAAGAGCATATGGTACTATGGCATGCTTTACTTTCTCCTGTATTCAGCTGACACGAGAAAACAAAGGATGACATGAAAAAGAGTACAAAGAATGAGAAAGAACGTTCAATTTCATTTAACAGCAGCTTCCTTTTCTGCGAAGCTCGACGCACGACTGCCCTTGAGGGCCAGCCAGTCGTCATGGCAACGACTTAGGCCCCGCCCTCCGGGAGTCGGCCGGCCGGTTTTGTGTAGTGTCCTCGTTTACCGGCAAGGAAACATACTTTTTCGGGGTGATACAAGTAAAAACGATCCGGATTCGTATGTAGAATTCTTCAGGCATTCGCATGGTACCAAATTTGCCTATATACAAGACAAATTGTCTGCGCAAAGCCGTGGAAAATATTGGCTATTTTGGCTTGAGACGCACGCAAAGTGCTGCCGAGTATCGCCTTGTCTACGTCACAGACCCGGGAAAACTTGAACCCCCGGCTGTAATCATTAAGGGTAGTGCTGCCAATTTCCAACACATTAGGTTTAGTATGTTTATGAGAAGGTTTAGTATGTACATGTACTAAGATGGGAAGTTTGTTTAGTAGGTATTGTTACTAAAGTTGCCTAAGGATATATATACAATGTCGCATATATTTGATGACGTCATGGCCAAACAAATTTGCTTCAGAGGATTCTGGTTTTCCGGTTAGGTTAGGTTAGGTTAGGTTATATTATATTATGCTATAATACATTTTATATATTATGCTACATTATATTAGTCTAGGTTAGGTTAGGTTATTTTATTTATTATATGATATATTTATTTAGTAGTTGGTGACTCAGTAGACAAACTTGTATATTCTTGTATATTCAGTTTCCAATATATTTATCGGGGCCTTATTGCGCATCTTTAGGCACTTTTGAAACTGTCATCACCGCCGGTAAAGTCGTTTGTTAAGACGCGTACACCTTGCTGCGTTTATTCAAGTTGCCTGCAAGTATGCATGCGCAGCAACACAGGATGCGTTAGGCTTAGGGGCAATGCACACAAACATAAATACCAGGGCAGTCATGAGTCAGAGGCCAACAGGAACTTGGGACCACGAGCCAGAGCTAACAGATTAGCCAGAGCTAGCAGATTACACAGATATCATCCAAAGCCATGCGCAAAACAAATCGTGTTGGTTTACGTGGTGGACGTTGCACAGGTACATTCACGGTAAGCACTTCGACAGGCCATTGCTTTATACAAACTCAGCAATGAAGTCAAGGTGAGCAAGCCAGCAATGAATAGCCTATAATCAGCATCCAACAAACAGGATGCCATCTGTCAGCCACACCAATCACCTGTGTAGACATAAACGTACCAAAAGTGTTCCAACTCCGCCGGTGATGAATGTTAAGAGGCAATGTGCAGCACACTTTGCACGCCACCAAATTACTGACTCTCATGCACCTTTAAATCACGCATTCCTATTTAACTGAAACAGAGAATCACATATAGGACTTGCAATAGCCGGTCCCGACACCGGTCCTCTGCAGAAAGACACAGCTGAAAGTGCTCGCTGAAACCGTGAGACAGACAGAGAAACTTTGAAACAGCGTTAGGAGTGAAGCCGAACATGCATTGTGGTGGTTTTATTACTGGGAAAAGTTCAAACTGTCATTTAAAAAAACACGCTCGCATCTGATTGATTGTTTTGGGTTTGGAGACGCAGCGACTGCCGAAATGCTCGGGCAACTGTGAGAATTATGACTTCCAGTCCTCTGTATCGATAAAACAATGCAATCAACGCCTGCATGTGTATCTATCTGAGCCACTGACCGATGCTGAGCCACTGACCGATACTGAGCAATCTCGCTAAATTCCAGATCCCATGGTGGATACATGTTTTCATGAAGCCAGAAGCTTGTTACACGGATCAGCAAATTAATGTTGATTTTGAAGCCACTTTCTATTCTGGCTTACGTCTAGCGACTTATTTCTTAGTTGCAGCCAAAACTGGACATGTGTCGACGACAAGTCAGAACGTTTTCCGGCAGAGAAGCACCGAAGGAAGTTTACCGTGCGGGCAAGGGCGTAATTGCCCACACCGCCTATCACGCCGGCTGCCGCCTCTTAGTTGTTAGTAGTGGTTAGTATCAGCATGCTTTCATGCAGGGCTGTGTGGAGTTAGTACGATGTTCTGCAATCCGGCTCATCTGCGTCCGTTGCACCTATGGGCAACCGTTTTGCGTTGTTGTAAGGCAAATGGGCTCATCTACGTTCGATGACACCTCTGGGTAATCGTAATACGGTACGCTAATTTGAAAGCAAGTCGGCTCATCTACGTCGAACGGCACCGCTCGACAGCCATTTAGTATATCTATAGAAAAGTTATATTATAGTTCTAGTTCTATCATAACTAAAGAAAATCGGTTTGTAGATGAAATGGTTTTGTATGTATGGATGGTAAAATAGACATGGAGGTAGCCACTGATTATTTTGGTAACCTCCGGGGGCTTGGCGACCAGATTGACTAAATTCGAGCTTCAGTCAATCCGAGGTTCATCGACGAATGCTTTAAAACACTTGACTTGTTATTGGAACCATATATTCACCGGTGCTGAACACACAGTAGGCCACCAGGCCCAAAGCACTAACAACAACAATAAAAATAGACCCGCACGTTTCTGGTAACCCGTCATGTCTGTCCTTACAAACTGCGCTTCCCTGGCTGAAGGGCGTCCTGGTCTGTCCACATTTACACGCACGTTTTCTTTGATCATCTGGCTTCGTCCTGGTAGGTATGTACTTTTCTTTTACGACGCATCCGGTTGTTGAGTCATATAGCGTCGCCAACCTCTCACGCCAGTTGGTCGCGGATGGACTCGGTAATCCCGCCGGTTGTGGGATTAGAACCCACGATCTTGCGATCAAGAGTCCAACTCCCTACCTACTGATCTACCGCGGCCCCGCGGAACCGCGGCTTCTTCCAACCTGATTCTGACTCAATTACTCAACTGAGACAATTACGACCGAAGATGCAAACCCATGCGATCGAACTGTCTACTAACCATGCCCAGACGAAAACATTTGTTAATTGGTACATCTCAGTGACATACAAATTAACACCCTATAGTGGAATGTATAAACATAATCAGCAACTAATGAAAAGTTGCAGCAAAAGACTTGGAAAGGGGAATGGCAATTCATCTCTCACTACGTTCTACTTTCCATCAGTTTTCCTGAAAAACGCAACAATGAATCCAGACGCTGGCCAATGAACTGGCGACCACTGGCCACGCCAGATGATGCGATGATTCCAGTTGAGGCATCCTCCAATGTTCTCACGACGCTTGCTCTCGAGACACTCGGTTGCTGCGTTTTCGTTTGTTGCGCATCTTGGAGAGTTTGTCGTAAGCAAGATTGACATTCACGAACCGCTTCTCTGCCGCTAGCTTTTGGTCGGGGTCAGTGAATCTGGAACACGGACAACCTTCAAACATTTTGAACGGAGTGAATGGCATACATGGGGTCAACTTCACGCCCCCCCCCCCCCCAACTTTATACCAGTTTCACATTGAACCCTGGACGTTGCGTGACAATAATCAAGTTTAAAATGGCTCTTGCACCACTCCCCCACTACTTTATATATATATATATATATATATATATATATATATATATATATATATATATATATATATATATATATATATATATATATATGTATACATACATACATACATACATACATACATACATACATACATACATACCAAACGTGGGCACGACGCACGCAAATTGCGCCGCTGCGCCGCTGCGCCGGCGGCGCACCTTAAAAACCGGCGGCGCAGCGGCGCCGGCGCGAATTCTAAAAAAACGGCGCAACGGCGCGCGGCGCAAGTAAAAAATCCGCGCCGCTGTCCGCGCCGTTCTTTAAAGGAAACTAACCACCTTTATAATGGGATTTTAACTGAGATAGCAGTTTTGAAGACCACGTCGAGAAATCACTTACCTCATACTCCGTTCGGTCCAAAACATCTTCCAGCCGAAGTTATAAGGCCTTTTATCATCGGTTTTGGGACATGGACAGACTCGGTGGGCGTTGTGAAAATTCCTTTGGCGTTCTGAAATTCCTTCATATGGAAGCATATGGAAGCAAACAGCACTTCAATGGAAATTACAAGCTATATGAGTGAGTATATATTACAATATGAGTCTATATTGCTGCCATAGAGTTATATTCCTGTCTTGGCGAACCTTTAGAGGCCTATGATAAAAATAAATATACTGTCCAAAATCCCGTTTTTTGAAGTATGGGCATAATATTTCGCAAGACCAATGTCATATTCACCATTTTCAGGTGCCGATACCCCTAATTAGTATGATTGCAGAATTTCGGCAAGGTGGTTAGTTTCCTTTAATATACTCTGGTCCGCGCCGCTGCCCAGCTTTAGCGAGCGATAAAAGACGACCTAAGAATCCGACGCGGCAAACACATATGTACCTGACTACCTGTTACGTGTAGTATTATAAGTAATTATACTAACCATATACATTAGTAAAAGTAATTACCTGTAAAGTTCTATATACATTACTAAAACTTTTGGTAACCTTTAAAACCTTTTAACCAGCATAGACGCCAGGACATTGTCGACCTACTCATGGACGATGAGGACGCTCCTGAGGAGGGGAGGCAGGACCTGGATGAGGTCCTTAACAACGCCATGCGGTCCTGGAAGTGGGCCCACAGTGAGGACCCCTGACCATCAAGATGTTCCCCATGGAGCACAGGGAGGCCTGGGTGGACGTGTTCATTAAATACAACACTGCCCTCCCCAGCTCTGCTGCAGTGGAGAGGCTGTTCAGCGTCGCCGGGGACATCTTGAGGCCCAAAAGGGCCTCCCTGACGGCCTGCAACTTTGAGCAGCTGGTCTTCCTCCGCGGCAACCTGAAGCTTATGGGGTACAAGTACTTGGAGCCTAACATGGAGGACAAGGAGGAGGACATTGAGTAGAAGGATGAGTAGAGACAGAAACTCACTCAGTGGGCGGGGCCAATCTGGGATTTACCGCCGGCCGAGCAATATAGCTCACGGGCCATAGTTTAATCTTTAAAGTGAATATAGGTAACTGTGATGCCAATTATAAGTTGTATTTTCAATAAAAATGCCTTTTTTACAGCCGAAAACTGTTTTTTTGGGGGGCTAAATAGGTAGAAGCTTTGGCACTGCACATAGTTTTTGTATAGGCATACTTAATTAATAGCGGCGCGCGGCGCGCGGCACAGCGGCACAGCGGCACAGCGGCACAGCGGCGCAGCGGCGCAGCGGCGCGGGGCGCAACTGCAGGGGCCAAAAATAGCGGCGCAGCGGCGCGGGCGCAGGTGGGCATCGCCGCCGGCGTAGGGGCGCGGGCGCAAGTACCAAAATTCAGCGGCGCGCCCACCTTTGATACATACATACATACATACATACAAGGATATATATATATATATATAATATATATATATTATATACATACATAGATACAAACATACATACATAAATGCATATATTGTTCATGGTTTAACATTCAGCAGGAAAATACCCACAAAAAACACATTTTACATGGTCACACATGGCAACAACTCTATTCTCAGGAAGTATGCAGGATATGCAGGATATGCAGGATATGCAGGAAGTATGCAGGATATGCAGGAAGTATGCAGGATATGCAGGAAGTATGCAGGATATGCAGGAAGTATGCAGGATATGCAGGAAGTATGCAGGATATGCAGGATATGCAGGATATGCAGGAAGTATGCAGGATATGCAGGAAGTATGCAGGATATGCAGGAAGTATGCAGGATATGCAGGAAGTATGCAGGATATGCAGGAAGTATGCAGGATATGCAGGAAGTATGCAGGATATGCAGGAAGTATGCAGGATATGCAGGAAGTATGCAGGATATGCAGGAAGTATGCAGGATATGCAGGAAGTATGCAGGATATGCAGGAAGTATGCAGGATATGCAGGAAGTATGCAGGATATGCAGGAAGTATGCAGGATATGCAGGAAGTATGCAGGATATGCAGGAAGTATGCAGGATATGCAGGAAGTATGCAGGATATGCAGGAAGTATGCAGGATATGCAGGAAGTATGCAGGATATGCAGGAAGTATGCAAGTTGCTTTTCACTCGCTTCTAGGTGAAGTTGTTATAGTGCCCAGAGGGACGCTAAGCCGAATTGGTCCTGTGTGCTCACATCTTAATGGCAAAGCCAACAAATTTAGTGCGAATCCCTGGCACCTGTACAGGAATACGAAACCACCTCCCTACTGCATCCCGCCTACTGATAGATGCATCCGGTGACGATGGAGACATCCCTTTTAAGGCTAGTATCATCCAGAGCAGAATTCAAACACTAATCAAACACAAATACAATCATGCATAAGTCTGCTCTTGCAATCTGCCTTCACAAGGGTTAGATTTCTACTTTGTAATCCTGGATGTGGAGAGGAAAATGTTAGGCTCATCGAATACGGAGAGGATATCTTTCTTCATACTTGTGCCATCAAAATTTAAGGCTGCACCTTGCAGTGAATACCAAACACCTTTTTTTAAAGGGCAGTTAATTGTCTAAAGACCTTATACATCTAAATCAGAAAAACCAGAGCACATTTTTCTGGACAGGAGCACGTTCTGGATACCCCAAAAAAAATCCAGCGACAGCTTACTTCTCCAACCATGGCCTTCACGTGTATCGGCCGGCAATTCGATGGGTGTACAGTTGGTGGCGCACAAGCTCCAAGTAAGCTGCACCGTATCTCAACTCAAATGGGCGGGAGCAGCACCGACGGCGCCTGACGACCGACGCGCCAGCGCAGAGTGAGGGGTCACCTGCCGAGTGCGGTACTGGAGGCGGAGACTCACCGGTCCGGGTGCTGTGTCTTGGTGAGCTCTCGGTAGCGGGCGGTGATGCCCACTTGTGTGGCATTCTTGGGCAGGCCGAGCACCTGTCGACGGGCGTGGCGTCAGAGCTCTCACAGCACGCCAGACGTCAAGCCAGGTAACACCCCTCACCATCAGCTGGAACTTACCACTCGGGAGCACACAGTCAGAGCTGACATCAGTCTTTAATTAACGTGGCACCAAGGAATACGGTTTCTACATTTTGTTGGTTCAGTTTTCAGTGGTGAAAGAATCGGAGTTAGCCAAATGATACAAATATAAATAAATGCTCTCATTGCGGTGCAGGTACATAGATACCTAACTATAATCATGTGGTGGAAGTTTTTAACAAACTGTTTGACGATGATATGGGTGTACGCTCCGAGCGGGTGAAGTTCAAAAGTTGTACACAGCGGCAAGGATAATCGCAAACTTGGGAGACGCCGTACCGAGCTAAAACTTTGACGACTTTGTCAATGAAATGCATCGTGTTAGATCCATGGTGATGTCAGTCTGACCAGCAGCGTGAACACCTCACCCACAGTACCCAGCACCTCGCCCGCAGCACTCAGTATCACATACAACACCTCACCCACAGTACCCAACACCTCGCCCGCAGCACTCAGTATCACACACAACACCTCACCCACAGTACCCAACACCTCGCCCGCAGCACTCAGTATCACACACAACACCTCACCCACAGTACCCAACACCTCGCCCGCAGCAATGCATCGTGTTAGATCCATGGTGATGTCAGTCTGACCAGCAGCGTGAACACCTCACCCACAGTACCCAGCACCTCGCCCGCAGCACTCAGTATCACATACAACACCTCACCCACAGTACCCAACACCTCGCCCGCAGCACTCAGTATCACACACAACACCTCACCCACAGTACCCAACACCTCGCCCGCAGCAATGCATCGTGTTAGATCCATGGTGATGTCAGTCTGACCAGCAGCGTGAACACCTCACCCACAGTACCCAGCACCTCGCCCGCAGCACTCAGTATCACACACAACACCTCACCCACAGTACCCAGCACCTCGCCCGCAGCACTCAGTATCACATACAACACCTCACCCACAGTACCCAGCACCTCGCCCGCAGCACTCAGTATCACACACAACACCTCACCCACAGTACCCAACACCTCGCCCGCAGCACTCAGTATCACATACAACACCTCACCCACAGTACCCAACACCTCGCCCGCAGCACTCAGTATCACACACAACACCTCACCCACAGTACCCAGCACCTCGCCCGCAGCACTCAGTATCACATACAACACCTCACCCACAGTACCCAACACCTCGCCCGCAGCACTCAGTATCACACACAACACCTCACCCACAGTACCCAACACCTCGCCCGCAGCAATGCATCGTGTTAGATCCATGGTGATGTCAGTCTGACCAGCAGCGTGAACACCTCACCCACAGTACCCAGCACCTCGCCCGCAGCACTCAGTATCACATACAACACCTCACCCACAGTACCCAACACCTCGCCCGCAGCACTCAGTATCACACACAACACCTCACCCACAGTACCCAACACCTCGCCCGCAGCAATGCATCGTGTTAGATCCATGGTGATGTCAGTCTGACCAGCAGCGTGAACACCTCACCCACAGTACCCAGCACCTCGCCCGCAGCACTCAGTATCACACACAACACCTCACCCACAGTACCCAACACCTCGCCCGCAGCACTCAGTATCACACACAACACCTCACCCACAGTACCCAACACCTCGCCCGCAGCACTCAGTATCACACACAACACCTCACCCACAGTACCCAACACCTCGCCCGCAGCAATGCATCGTGTTAGATCCATGGTGATGTCAGTCTGACCAGCAGCGTGAACACCTCACCCACAGTACCCAGCACCTCGCCCGCAGCACTCAGTATCACACACAACACCTCACCCACAGTACCCAGCACCTCGCCCGCAGCACTCAGTATCACACACAACACCTCACCCACAGTACCCAGCACCTCGCCCGCAGCACTCAGTATCACACACAACACCTCACCCACAGTACCCAACACCTCGCCCGCAGCACTCAGTATCACATACAACACCTCACCCACAGTACCCAACACCTCGCCCGCAGCACTCAGTATCACACACAACACCTCACCCACAGTACCCAGCACCTCGCCCGCAGCACTCAGTATCACACACAACACCTCACCCACAGTACCCAGCACCTCGCCCGCAGCACTCAGTATCACACACAACACCTCACCCACAGTACCCAGCACCTCGCCCGCAGCACTCAGTATCACACACAACACCTCACCCGCAGCACTCAGTATCACATACAACATCTCACCCGCAGCACTCAGTACAACACACAACACCTCACCCACAATACCCAGCACCTCGCCCGCAGCACTCAGTACCACACACAACACCTCACCCACAGTACCCAGCACCTCGCCCGCAGCACTCAGTATCACATACAACACCTCACCCACAGTACCCAACACCTCGCCCGCAGCAATGCATCGTGTTAGATCCATGGTGATGTCAGTCTGACCAGCAGCGTGAACACCTCACCCACAGTACCCAGCACCTCGCCCGCAGCACTCAGTATCACACACAACACCTCACCCACAGTACCCAACACCTCGCCCGCAGCACTCAGTATCACACACAACACCTCACCCACAGTACCCAACACCTCGCCCGCAGCACTCAGTATCACACACAACACCTCACCCACAGTACCCAACACCTCGCCCGCAGCAATGCATCGTGTTAGATCCATGGTGATGTCAGTCTGACCAGCAGCGTGAACACCTCACCCACAGTACCCAGCACCTCGCCCGCAGCACTCAGTATCACATACAACACCTCACCCACAGTACCCAGCACCTCGCCCGCAGCACTCAGTATCACACACAACACCTCACCCACAGTACCCAACACCTCGCCCGCAGCAATGCATCGTGTTAGATCCATGGTGATGTCAGTCTGACCAGCAGCGTGAACACCTCACCCACAGTACCCAGCACCTCGCCCGCAGCACTCAGTATCACATACAACACCTCACCCACAGTACCCAGCACCTCGCCCGCAGCACTCAGTATCACACACAACACCTCACCCACAGTACCCAACACCTCGCCCGCAGCAATGCATCGTGTTAGATCCATGGTGATGTCAGTCTGACCAGCAGCGTGAACACCTCACCCACAGTACCCAGCACCTCGCCCGCAGCACTCAGTATCACACACAACACCTCACCCACAGTACCCAACACCTCGCCCGCAGCACTCAGTATCACACACAACACCTCACCCACAGTACCCAACACCTCGCCCGCAGCACTCAGTATCACACACAACACCTCACCCACAGTACCCAACACCTCGCCCGCAGCAATGCATCGTGTTAGATCCATGGTGATGTCAGTCTGACCAGCAGCGTGAACACCTCACCCACAGTACCCAGCACCTCGCCCGCAGCACTCAGTATCACACACAACACCTCACCCACAGTACCCAACACCTCGCCCGCAGCACTCAGTATCACACACAACACCTCACCCACAGTACCCAACACCTCGCCCGCAGCACTCAGTATCACACACAACACCTCACCCACAGTACCCAACACCTCGCCCGCAGCAATGCATCGTGTTAGATCCATGGTGATGTCAGTCTGACCAGCAGCGTGAAAAGTTCATTATGCTGCACCGCTTTACCTTCACATAGCTGGAGGAGGTAGTGAATGCTCATGACTGACAGAGGCCTACGATGCGGGATGCTCTTGAAGGGGCGGCAGGACCTCCAGTGGAGGCAAGTCAGCCGGCACGAGAAGGAGCCTTCTCGGGACGTCGCGGGAGCGGGTCAGTGAAGAATAAGGTTTCATGGTGGGATGCCTGGTAGTTGTGCCTGTGGTGCCGAGGGTCACTGGGCCAGGGATCCATCGTGTCCGACGACGCCTAAAAATGTGTCGATTGTCACACAGTGGGACATCTCAGCAAGTGTTCCTCAAGATGACAGAAGAGTGTGGAAGCCGTTCAAATCCAGTCTGTAGCCTACTGAGAGGTGCACGAGGTGGCCGGCAATGTGCCGTGTCTGTACTACGTCGTGACCATTGCACAGTGCCGGGACAAGGTGCTCGTCGACACGGGATCAGCTGTCGGCCTGCTTCCAGCGAAGATACATGACGGCGACTTGAACCACAGTGAACTTAAAGCGAAGCGGCCGAGAATCTGGAACAGCGGAACGGCAGCGACATCGAGGTGCTGGACACCAATAGCAGCAACCGTCATTGGCTCCAATGATGTGCAGGCATAATTATTCCTGGGCGTGGGTCACGCGCCACTGAAGGGTCGAGATCTTCAACAGAAGCTGAGAGTCATGGTAAGACACAGAAGCAGGGTGTGTCAGGTGAGCAACCGAGTCATCAAGGGACACGTGCACAAGATGTGTGAAACCGGATGTGGTGTCGGTCCAGATGCCGCTTCGGAGCATGATGAAAGCCAGTGGCAAGATGTAAGTCAGAACCTGCTGAAACCATAAGCGCATCGAGTGCGTGGCTCGTAGATCATCTCCGTGGTTGTCTTGTCTTGCCGAAGGTGCGGTATGAAACGGAACACTCAACACACGACGTGATCGACTTTCTCTCTACAGTGGCTTCCCATGGGGGGGGGGGGGCTTCCCAAGGACGTTCACGGACGACAGGGCTCACTTTGTTTCAGCCATGACCACAGAGCTCCTGAGGTGGAATGGCGCCAAACACATGAAGTTCTTGTCCAGTCAGAAGGCGCCGGCGCTGTGGAGCGTATGGAACGCAGTGGCAAGGCGACTCTCCAAACGATGGACACCGAGGCGTATTGTAGTTTAGGGGCGCAGAGGGTGTCGCCATGTATAGAGGTTCCTGACCCAGCAGGTGACACCACACGTCACGACTGACCGGAGCCCGTCCGAGCCGCTACATAGGCGGCAGTTGAGCATCAGCCTCGACGAAGCGGTGGCACAGAACAGCTGCGGAACACAGGATGCTGCCCGTCGAAGAGTGGGCAACAAAGAGAAGATTAAACACTACTAGAACCGGAGGAGCCGGGTCTGGTGTCCAACGTTCAAGGTCCGTGATTGGGTCCGTTGCCGGCCGATGCCCCGCCCACGGAAAGGACGACAGCAATTCTCGCCGCCATGTCGCGTCACATCGACGCGTGGCCCCCTGTCGTACGAGCTCCGTGGAGGTGTACGTGTCCACGCTGAACGCGTAACAAAGTGCTGCGCTCCCGACGATGCCGACAGGGCGGCAGCAGCGGAAGACATCCGAGCAGACCCCGACGAAGACGATGCGTTAGAACTCTCCAACGTCCCAGAGCGCTGGGGTGGAGGCGTGTCAGTCAGTGCCGACGGGGCTACAGACTGCTGACGACGGTGTGACGTCACAGCAGCCGTCACGTGACGGCGCCCCGCACGGCGCCGGGCGGGTCGTGTCACGTGTCAGTCAGCGCCGGGCGGGTCGTGTCACGCACACGCTGATGGACAAGTGCCTGGTGGCCGCAGCGGTTATCACACGCTATTACAAGCGCTCTTGTCACCGACGCAGCGGCAGCGTGGCAGCGGCGGTGACATTCCAAGTCACGCGGACCTGGTGTGAGCAGGCGGCGGCGGTGACATTCCAAGTCACGCGGACCTGGTGTGAGCAGGCGGCGGCGGTGACATTCCAAGTCACGTGGACCTGGTGTGAGCAGGCGGCGGCGGTGACATTCCAAGTCACGCGGACCTTGTGTGAGCGGGTGGCGGCGATGACATTCCAAGTCACGCGGACCTGGTGTGAGCGGGTGGCGGCGGCGTTCGTCAATCACCGGCGGCTTTCAGTCGCGTGAACTGGCCGACCGCCAGAGTGTGAGGCTGAGCTCGCCAGCACGATACGGGCAGTGCAGTGCTGTGGCAGTGCCAGTCCGGCCGCCGCCATACGGGCAGTGCAGTGCTGCGGCAGTGCCAGTCCGGCCGCCGCCATACGGGCAGTGCAGTGCTGCGGCAGTGCCAGTCCGGCCGCCGCCATACGGGCAGTGCAGTGCTGCGGCAGTGCCAGGCCGGCCGCCGCCATACGGGCAGTGCAGTGCTGCGGCAGTGCCAGTCCGGCCGCCGCCATACGGGCAGTGCAGTGCTGCGGCAGTGCCAGGCCGGCCGCCGCCATACGGGCAGTGCAGTGCTGTGGCAGTGCCAGTCCGGCCGCCGCCATGTTAAGCGGCTAAGCGTTGCTACCAGTTGACCGCTAGTTTGTTATCAATACATTACAGATGCGTTGTAATATAAATAAATGCGTTCAAGCCAGCTGAGACCACACGATAAAAATCATTCCATTGAAAGCGGTCTCTACCGGCTAAATTGTGGCTGTCAAAAGTCCTTCCGTAGGTTCCATATGCCTCTTTGAAGCCTAGATTCAGCATATGAAGCAGGCTGTCGGCATGTTCATGTGTGCGGTGTGACTTAAAAGCACATTGCACATGTTGAGAACGCCACAGAAAAATAACCATTCACTGCCTTCAAACTGCTTTCGATCGCCACCTTTGACCACTAAGATTGATCCGCCATCACAGCGCGTCCGACGGGCGGGAATACGTACCTCCAGTGCGGCGTACTCTCCTGATGGGTCCATACTCTCAACGAAGGACCACCAGGCCTTGGGCCAGCCCTGCGTTGATGCCAATCGAAACAGCCGCACAATCTCCTCCTGGGGAACATCCGGCGGCGTGTCAGACCAACAACCAGACGAAACAGCCGCACAATCTCCTGGGGAATATCCGGCAGCGTGTCAGACCAACAACACCGCGGCGAAACAGCCGCACAATCTCCTCCTGGGGAATATCCGGCAGCGTGTCAGACCAACAACACCGCGGCGAAACAGCCGCACAATCTCCTGGGGAATATCGGGCAGCGTGTCAGACCAACAACCAGGCGACCGAATCTTCAACGTCCAGCCGCAGAATGCGGCGACGATAATTATACACAGGGAATTATCATGATGACTAACACAACATCCGAAGTAGACGCATAATATACAAGCTGCAAAGCAATAATATGTCACGACTGTGGACAGAAACAAATGATGATGCTGTTACAATTTGCATCGCGTCAGGCTGACAACTCCACCATAACGCTACTATGTCTGATCACTCGAAGCTACACGAACGCAAGTGCTTCGTCCCCACCTTCATGCGCTTCCACAGCTGCGAGCGGAAGAAGTTGCCGACGGCGTCTCGGAACTTGGTCTTCTCCCCGTGTCGGTCGACGATGGCGGCGTTGAAGTAGAAGTAGCTGGCCCACACCGAGTAGAAGAGCAGCAGGCAGAGCAGCAGGACGCCCACGCGTCTGTTGCGGCAGGAGTATCGTCAGCACGGGTCAGCAGCTCTCAACGGCGGACGTGCGCCAGTCGACACATCTCGGCCTGGCCCAGCGAGTACCAGCTTAGGAAAACGCGCGCTCTCCCTCTCCCTGTGGCCGCTTACTGTACATAGCTGAAGGACACCATTTGAACTTCGTCTGGGCACGGAGTCACATTTATAATTTAAAGTCAGGGATTTGGAGAGCATAATTTCACGACTAATGGATACGGAGAGGGTAGTGTCTATTTTATAGAAATCATTTTGAACTAATGAGGCATCGGCACCTAATATGTGTTTGCAGTGTATGAATAATGCAAGTGGGGCAAATTATATCATTACTTTTTGTCCATCAAATACAATTTCAGTTGTTTTCCACCACTCTGACCGCTTTCAAGTTTATCTCCTCTTTCAAGTTTCCTGGTAAGACTTGAAGGTTCTAAGGTTTAACCATTTATAGTTTTTCCTGCAATTATACCCACATTACATCGGCATGCCTCCATACTTCACGTGGCAACCTGGACACTGCTCTACCCTAGCCACAACAGACGAGAAAACTGGACCACCTGACACAATAGACCTACCGACTGACAGCTACGGCCAGTGTACAGGGAAGACGTGGCCACGTCACCTCACACGACAGACACGCAGAACGAGTCACGTGCCGTACCAGCGGACTCCCCGCATGCCCGGCAAAAACGCGAGCACCACGGCCGCGCCGGAACACTTGTGAACTCGTGACACACAGACACGCACCACGTACAGAGAGGACACACCTGCCACACATCAGACCGCCCCCACCTCACCAGGCGGCCGATATCTTCGACTGGCACCATGAGGCTGACGGGGAGTGGGCTCACCTGCAAATGGGCCGGCGTTTGTGTGGCGTGCGGCGCCACTCCTTTGCGCCGTACTCGAAAGCGATCACGCTGGCGAGCGCCGTGTAGTGCACCACCTGCAGACTCCACAGGTAGAGCGGCAGCGTGGCGAAGGCTCCGGCCATGGGCCACTCGAGGCCACCCCGACACCGGCCCACGTTACCCACCGTGTACACCGCTGCCGGACAACGGCACGCGCATCACGCGCCATGCAAAGCGTCACACGTCACACAGCGCGTTGCGGCCGTCAGACGTCACACAGAGGGGCACAGCCGTCACACGTCACACAGCGCGTTGCGGCCGTCAGACGTCACACAGAGGGGCACAGCCGTCACACGTGCAGAACGCCACAGCCACTAAACGCCGTACACAGCGTTACACCCCGTACAGAGCAGCACAGACCTCACGATAACAACAAGCGACACAGCCGCTACAATCACACAGAGCGCCACGGTAGTCACGCGTCACAACAATTTTCGTCACGACTGGCTGTTTGGATGTTGGGCATGGTGGATGTGCATCCTTCACACCAAAACACAAACAACACCATGCGCTATCACTTTATAACTGTCTATTATCTATATGCTTGCAAATATCCACCTGCTAGTGCCATCTAGCATTGCCATAGCGTCATCATGTGTTTGGTATAATGGTTCTTCCGACATTCTCTGTGTTATCCCAGCTGCTGCACCTGTACATACAACATTATTTCCAATACCAATAAATACCACAGATCAAGTAAATATGTCAACGACTACCTACACATTTGGCCACGAGTCTGTAGCATTCCTGAAGCCCATCCATTTATATTTCAACCAACAATATTTCCATCCCCGTAGGTCTAGCGCAATCACAAATGAACGTAATAACATACAACATAATTCATATTCACTCATTTATCCCTTCAACATGTTCCATTTGCCACCCAAGATGAGGCACTGCCCGAGGTCCCTGTCAGTGTCGTCAGTGGGTGTACCGCATGGTCCCGGACACACTTGCCATCGCTGACACACAGCGGCTCATGATGAAGGGGCGTGATGAGTCCTCACCCACAGCAGTGGCGGCCGGCGTGGCAAGGTACACCAGCCAGCGCACACCGAACTGCTCCTCCTCCGGCACGGCCGCCATTGCCGTGTAGCCCCACGAGATGCCCAGCATAATCTGGGCCATGCACCGTGTCAGGCTGACGGGAGGCTGACGACAGGAGCACGTGTCACTCGTGACAGACTGATGACAGGAGCACGTGTCACATCGTGACAGACTGACGACAGGAACATGTGTCACATCGTGACAGACTGATGACAGGAGCACGTGTCACGTCGTGACAGACTGACGACAGGAACATGTGTCACATCGTGACAGACTGATGACAGGAGCACGTGTCACATCGTGACAGACTGACGACAGGAACATGTGTCACATCGTGAGACTGACGACAGGAACATGTCACATCGTGACATACTGACGACAGGAACATGTGTCACATCGTGACAGACTGACGACAGGAGCATGTGTCACATCGTGACAGACTGACGACAGGAGCATGTGTCACATCGTGACAGACTGACGACAGGAGCACGTGTCACTCGTGACAGACTGACGACAGGAACACGTGACAGACTGACGACAGGAACATGTGTCACATCGTGACAGACTGACGACAGGAGCACGTGTCACATCGTGACAGACTAACGACAGGAACATGTGTCACATCGTGACAGACTGATGACAGGAGCACGTGTCACATCGTGACAGACTGACGACAGGAACATGCGTCACTCGTGACAGACTGACGACAGGAACATGTGTCACATCGTGACAGACTGATGACAGGAGCATGTGTCACATCGTGACAGACTGACGACAGGAGCACGTGTCACTCGTGACAGACTGACGACAGGAACACGTGTCACATCGTGACATACTGACGACAGGAGCACGTGTCACTCGCGACAGACTGACGACAGGAACATGTGTCACATCGTGACGGACTGACGACAGGAGCACGTGTCACTCGTGACAGACTGACGACAGGAACATGTGTCACATCGTGAGACTGACGAGAGGAACATGTGTCACATCGTGACAGACTGACAGTGATAAATTATTCGTGAAATAGGGTGGAATATACCACTTACTGAACACTGAATCGACATCCTTCCCAAAACTGTATCGACATCGCGCTTCTAGGTGCGCGTTTGCCAAGTCTTCGTACCTTGCTTCTAACAGCATCCAATTTATAAATATCATGATTATGATCACCACAGCGGATCCTGGATCGTGATGCCGAACATCCCGTGGCGCAATTCCAGATAAAGGGATTGCCTGTGATGTGCTATGTTATGCAATGCTGGTTTATAGCATAGGTGTTTGTATCGTTATCGCTGATATCGATATCACCAAATTAGGTACCTCTCAAAACACGCGAAATGCGAAAGTCATATGTACTCAATTGTGTAAAAACTCGGTCTGAAGGACTTCATAAGTATTTGATCTCACATTATTCCTGTGGCGATTTTGACATCCTGCTGTACTGGTCTCGACATCTCACACCTAACGAGAAACCATTATTTTAACACTGCAGACTGACGACAGGAACATGTGTCACATCGTGACAGACTAACGACAGGAACATGTGTCACATCATGACAGACTGATGACAGGAGCATGTGTCACTCGTGACAGACTGACGACAGGAACATGTGTCGCATCGTGTTAGTTAGTTAGTTAGTTATTGGGGTTTAGGGGCGTATCGACTACAGAGGTCATGCAGCGCCCATAACATCGCCAGTCATACCGAGGTACCCAAGTGTAGGCTATTCCAGTCGACGTACTATGTAACACTTTGATGGTCAAATTGTACAGTAGACTCGTCCTGATTTTACCACTGGCCACCCATCCGGCATGGCATTCGTCATGCACGTATACCGGAGAAGACTTGGAAGCTTTAGGCCGACAGGGGGTTGATGGCAGGAGCGCGTGTCACATCGGATCAGACTGATGGCAGGGACACGTGTTACATCGGGTAAGGCTGATGGCAGGGACACGTGTTACATCGGGTAAGGCTGATGGCAGGGACACGTGTCACATCGGATCAGACTGATGGCAGGGACACGTGTTACATCGGGTAAGGCTGATGGCAGGGACATGTGTCGCGTCAGGACAGGACGACTGAAGGGCACAAATGCAGGGTTGACGGTTGGCACTTAATCCTGGCTTTGGACAACATAATTTTCAAACTATCCAATTTCAAGATGGTGCTCCTTTTTATGCCATAAGTGACTCTTTGTATTCTCCTGGACATGATAGTGACTAAATTAAGCTTGCATGGATGAAAAACTGGACTATGAATATTAAATATACCAAAACAAATCCATACCTGTGACATGTGACACACATTGCACTGGGTCAGGATAACGGGGTCTAACGGTAGGACAGCGATATTTGTGTGTGTGTGTGGAGGGGGGGGGGGGATAGATGTACACCAGGAATGCTTTTGTCAAGATTACTTTCAAGGTTTACTTGACATCTAATGAGCAATCCTTCCCCATAACTTTCGGTCGGGCGAGGTGATTTTGTAAAGTCATCCTGGATGACTCAGGACCTCCCACACCACAATTCTGGCAACTAAGCTGTCATGTATGGGCCGAGTGCATATCAATGCACCATGTCGTGAGCTTGTACAATCTCTAGACGAGATTTCATCAATTGATGGCTACCTTACTGCCTAAAAAAGAACAAGTAATATCAGAAGCGTAGAAACATTTGAAAGTGTGTGTGTGGGGGGGGGGGAACCCCTTTTGAAGTTGATTCCTACCATGCATTGCCATAGTATTAATGCTAAACGTTCATGAAAAGTGCCCCCCCCCATTACTACACCTATGATTGGAATGCCCAAAGAGCTTACAGTTGCATTGGGAAAAAAACAACAGGATATTTCACCACTGTATATTTCAACTCCATTTAATTTGCACAAGCCACATACTCCTCACATATAGCTCACACTCCTAACCTCTTGTTACATGTCACAGAAATCATGACCCTTCAAATTCTATTCCAAAAGAAGCCTTCACTCTTACAACAAGAAGTAACCACTGCCACGACATGCCAACAGCAGCCTTACCCGCTTGTGCTTCCTGAACTTTCGCGCCAGGTCTCCGATGAACTCCGGGTCATTGTTGGCGTCGTCGACGTAGCCTGGTATCCTGGTGACGTCACTGAGCCAGCCGTATAGCACGCCGCCGAACGTCACAAGCCTGACGATGCCGGACGTCGGTTAGGTGGTAGTGCAGTGATAAATTATTCGTGAAATAGGGTGGAATATACTACTATTTGAACACCCAATGGGCATCCTTCTCCAAGAAATATCGACATCTTTTCTCATGATGTGTGCTTATGAAGTCTTCGTGTCATCTTTCTAACAATATCACGGTTCATAAGTACCATGCTCATGCTCTTGATAAGGGATTTTGATGCACGAACATTTCGCAACGCAATTTCAGGTAAAGGGATTACCTATAATGTGAAATGGCATACAATGCCAGTTATGGCTTAGGTATTTTTATCTCTATCCCGAATATAGCTCTTCCTAAATTATGAATCTCATAACAAATGATAAAGGTATGCTCATAAATACACCATTGGCTCAAATTTGAGTCTGAAAGACATCAGAAACATCTCAAAGGACACTAATTCCATGGTACATTTCGACATCATACTCTGCTCGTTTCGACATCTCACACCTAACGAAAAAAACACTATTTTAACGCTGTGGTAGTGTCACCACCACCGGTGACTGAACCTTTTGATGTGTACTCTTTCTTGCATATTTATTAGCATCATGCAGCAGGGACATAGGAAAGATTCATAACAGGGTGATGGCAGCAACACTGGATACATGGTAGAGGTAGGTGAAAGTATGAGCCAGAATAATGCATCCAGAGACATGTAGGTATGGTTTCTGGAACAAACAAAAACAAACAAAAATGACCTAATAAATGCAGTTCATGCACATACATTCTGCACATGCAGACAAACAAATACACATTTATGAATGAAGCTAAGCATTTGCTTCTTATAGTACTGCATGGAGCACTTAGAATGATTGACAAGCAATGGAAAATATTCATGAAGAATTATGTGCCACATGCCACCTACCAGTGTTTTCATCTGGACTGGTTTCATGTGCATTGTTCTTAAATGCTTAGTACAAGTTGCTGCTCTGAAGCCCCTATCATGGAATCATGCAACCATCATGCAATCATGCAGTTTTTACAAACATCACCTGAAACAGAAGCATAAAAGCAGTTGTGACAGTGAGCAAGGTGGTAGGAAGACACACAATCGACCACACACTCATGGATGGATATCTTTCATGAAACTGGGGGGTCCAAGTCCTTATTTTCAGAGATATTTTGAGATTGAATAGGGGAAAATGACAAGTTAAAATTAGCATGGTACCAAACCAGGCAGGTTCAGAACTCTCCCAACCCATCTAGTAACTCAAGCCATGCACATGCTGTTTGATTCAGTTGAGATTTTGTCAGAGCAATAGTGAGAGCAGTGCATTCACACTGTTGAATGCTAATTATTTTACTTTAATCACAATTTATCTTCAGAGGTGCTTGGTGTAGCGGAGCGCGAATGAGCGCACCAGCGTGCTCGCCGGTCGACTGCTGTGCGCGAGTGCCGCCGTCTATTGGACGACGTGGTGTACTGAAGGTTCACCCTTTGATGTAAGTTGACAGTGTCATTAATTGTGCTTAACCATGTAAATTATAGCTTGTTTCTCTGCTTATATCTAATGATCTGTGTCCAATAGCCATCTGCCATAATAGCTGTCTACTTCACTCAACTGACTGACCTGTACGCTTTCACAAATGCATTTACTTTTCAATATCTTTGCACCTCAATGTAATAACTAGGTTTCAGGCTTCATCAGTTATTTTACCTATGTGCCGACATGCCATTTAATAAATATCCCATCTCATGTCTCTGGGATCATCTCTCTCTGGTGGTCGACCACACTCAGGTGGACGTGCGATTAGATCGTACATTTCACAGGTGTCAATTGGCGGCAGTACCTCCCTGGCTTCAGACTAGCCAGCATTACCTTTCCTCCAGTACCTGACCCTACCACTGTACCTCACCTCCATTACCTGGCCACTACCACGGTACCTCTCCTCCATTACCTGACCGTTACCACGGTACCTCTCCTCCAATACCTGACCGTTAACATGGTACCTCTCCTCCATTACCTGACATTGCCATGGTACTTTTTCTCCCTGGTGGCTTTCCCAGATCCTAGCCTACCCACGCACCTAGGCGCTACACATAGTGCTCAAAGTTTGCGTTGTATTATGCACAGATAAACATGCCAGGAAAAACATGCATTATAAACAAAACGCTTGCCGTAACGATCGCACGATGGGTCCGGACTACCGGCCGTAACGACAGCACGCATGGTCCGTACCATCGTAGCGAGCGGTCTGTACGTAGCGAGCGTACGTATTAACGGTCTCTACCCACCGTTCGGCAGTGGAACGTGCATAATTTCTGTACGTACGGGCGGTGCCGGCTGGGATGGAGTGGAGGCCGATTGTGACCTCATTTGACCCTGAAGACATTGACCTGGGGTCATGAAATGTATACTGCAGTGAGTTCACTACAGCCGTAATTCCTCCAAATTGTGTGCTTCTAGTTTCAGATCTTAGGTGGCCGAACCCCCCCCCCCGATGAACGTTATGTGAGAGGCATGTTGACCGGGGATCATCTGCACTCCCTACCGTAGCGTTGCTTGCACTTGAAATGTAACGGAATGTGGTGCGTATGGAACCGGGCTGTTGAAATAAACAACGAACTGGATATGGATGCAATGTTTCATGGGGTCACAAACCCTCGCTGTGAGGTAGGTGTATAGGCCACTTTGGTTCGAAGATACCAAAAGTTGAATGCCTGTAGAAAGTGAGAGGTCTTACCGCGGGGCAGCGTGAAACTATCATGGAACCATCTCAGTGGCTCCAGTTCATCAGAATCCTTTTCAATTGTTTCTGGGACAGGGGCGGATACAAGGGGCGCTGGGGGCATGTGTCCCCAGTGTCCCCTCAGGTTTTCGGCCAGAGCTGCGCATTGAAAGAAGTCTGACCTTCAGTGCGCCCGAACGCCCCCTCAAATTTTCAGCCAGAAGCACCCTTCCAGACAAAGTTCCACTATGACAATTCCAGATGGTCCAATTGGACATTCATTGCACGAGTAGGCTTGAATTGAGTATTTCCTCTCCTTACTTTCATGGAGAAATATTATTACATCAAGCAACTCATATGATAGTGTAAAGTAATATAAAGTGCAACATTAACCAATGGCCCTGACCGCTAACGACTGTGTGATCTTGTTAAAAGTATTTCAGCGCCGAGATTAGGACCCATCACCATCCGTACGGAAAGCGGACGCCCTAACCAACTACGCCAATCGTCGACATGCCGCGGGCCGAATACGCGACGTAGAGCATGCCGACTGAGGAGATGTTTATTTCCTCGACGATCTCCGATGAAGTTTAGTATGTTCTTTACACACCACCTAAACAAAAACTATGTCACTGGAAACTCACCATAGAAAGGCCTGTCTGTCTCTGCACAAGTAGAAATGATGAGCACCAAATACACCCAGTGTTGCCCACAGGAGATATGCTATGCATATACTCTTGGCCATTAAATCTGAAAAAGACCAAACATCAGAATATATTGCACTGTAGCTTAAAGATAAGCATGCAGCCCTACCAAAGAAAAACAGTGTAAATATTAACATCATTTACATAGAGGCCCCTGACCACATTGGAGAAAAAACATGGACTGTACTCGTTGAGGCTTACCCAGCAACTTCTTCCTCTACCATTTCTTTGGGAAATCACATCACTTAGCAATGACATGGCAGATGATGCAGACTCCTTTTTAGACATACTAATTTTACTTGATCCAACATTGGTAAATTTTAGACAGTAATACCATCAGTGATCCAGCATTAGTAGGTTTTAGGCTATCTAACATCAATAGATTTTAGGGGATCCAGGCAGTAGGTATGGGCAATCCAGCATCAGTATGTTACAGGCTATCAGTATCAGGCAACATCAGGCAACATCGGTAGGTCCTATGGGATCAAACATCAGTAGGATAGGTTAGGTTTTTGTTTTGTAATTTTGCATTACTCTTTATTATATACGAGCCCACCCAAACCCCATATTCCCTTTACACTTTCCCATGTTTTGTTGGGAAGAGCATTAATACCAAGCATCTCCATCATTAAAATGTTGTTCTATTTGGGGTGGGGGCAGGTGTTTTGGATGCTACTTGAATGAAATTGAAGTTATTTACTTGGTAAAATGACTAAAGATAGGAGCACATCATTTTGCTTCTGCCCATAAATTTAGGATAAAATTGCATCCTAATAAGCTCATGATATTTTACGAACAAAATGATTTAATACCAAATTTATTAATGTAATTAGGATGATACAACCACTTACTTCTGCTGCAAATGCCTACTTTTCAGTTGGAAATTTGCTGTGGCTGTAACTGGCAATGCTTAGTCTTATTCTTGGGGTGTGTATGTGGGGGGGGGGATTGAGTGCATTCAGAAGTTAATTTCATCTAGTGTATGCCATCCAGATGACTTAGCAGCAGTAGCAGATCCAGGAAAACTGATATCTGGGAGCAGTGTGTGCCCCTTGGGAATGATAAGGCACCTCTTCAGATTGCTTGAATTGGATTTTAGGGGCACATAATTGACTGTGTCAGTCATGCAGCAGGATGCTTGAGTGCATCTCCTACCCTGCTTAGCAAGTTATTTTTTAGCCAATGACACCCCTCAGAGTATAAATGGTTTCTCTCCAGAACCAGTGCTTCCAATCAAAATGCTTGAATGTGCTCCTGACACATGTTTGGTTCTTGAAATCTCTTTTTTAATGCAATGTTTATGAATGTGCTGAACATGATATGACTGCTCATTTCCTCTGCAGATGCATACTATTTAGTTTGTAGGCAATACAACACCCAAAAAGGGACCTAGAGTTGGGTAATCTAGCATAAAAAGCAATGTTCAAAATAAAGGAAAAAGGATGTAGTGTAACCTGACCTAAACAAGCATAACTTTCCTACAAGAAAGTAACTACTTTTTTCATTGAAAACTTTGAAACAATTTGTTTTCTCAAACAGTTTGGAACTAAAAAACCTAACCTAACCCAACATATGCTAGCCTGAACTGTTTTTGAGTAAAACAACTCAATTTCCCCCCCCACCAAAAAAAAAACTTTCAATTGTGTTCTCTAAATTACAACAAAAGCCTAATGTAACCTAACTTAACACAACCTAACCCCTTTTCATGCTTCATGGAGGTAAAATGTGTGTAAAACTTGTCTCATGGTTATCTTAAGCTGCAAAAATATCTGGGGAAAAAAACTCCTGATGAAACAACAAATGAGTGTTAACAAATAAGTGACCATGGTGATGGGAGACCATTTTAAGAACTACTAAATGTTACATTTAATCTGGTCATCTCCTTGAACTTGCAAAGATATTTCCCAAAATACTATATTTCATAGAGATTGAGCTGTCATACACAGCACTTTATCAGAATCATCAAATAGAAGAAAGCACCTTCTAATCAGTATAAAATGTGTTTAATCTTCCCTAGCACTATGCACGGATAACCTAATAGGTATATAGAGATAGGGTTATAATAGGTATAACCCTATCAACATGACATGTGGCTTCAATATTGTAAAATATAGTAATTCATATTATATTCCATATTAAACTGTGGGGACAAGTGGTCTAGGGGTAAGATGCTCGTCTCACAATTGAAAGGTTGTGGGTTCGAGTCTTACCTGTCGCTAATCTTCGCCCGTGACCAATCGGCGTGAGAGATTGGCGACGCTACATGACTCAACAGTCGACGTGTAGTAAAACCGGTAATCTTTACCTTTCGGCCGACACATACTGCCAAGGTTACTGATTTGTAAACAGGTGTACAGTAGGGAACAGTGACGTCACAGGAGTCAGGGAAGTGACATCACAGGACTCGGGTTTCGGGAAAGATTACCACCTAACCTAGACTAAGATAATGTAGCATATAATCTAACCTAACCTAACCTAATCTAACCGGAAAACCAGAATCCTCCGAAGGAAATTTTTCGGTCATGACGTCATGAAATATATGCGACATTGTATACGACACCTCTTTACAAATCACTAACCTTGGCAGTACGTGTCGGCCGAAAGGTAAAGATTACAGTAAAGTCATAAAGTCATAAAGTGTTAAGGCTTAATAAGAGCCACAGGGGCCCATCTGGGTTAAGCCTATCTAGAAAAGGTACTAGAAATGTACATATTCTCACCCCAATCAATCCCTAATCCCAAGTTCCTAGGAAGCTATATATCCCAGCCTATCTAGCATCATCCACTTGCTATTGCATAACACCCTCAACAATTGCAAGCTCCTCCCATCATACCCATTGTGCTACCATAGCCCCTGCTTAAAGGGGTCTGTGCCGTGCACATTTAACATAAATATTATCCCCTCCATCCAAATTAGAAGTCAAAAACAAGATTTTCCTGCCTAAAAAATTTGTCCACCCTACTTTTAAATACATTCAATGAGGAACTCCCCACAACATCAGCAGGCAGCCCATTCCACTGATCAACAACCCTTTGACTGAAGACCTGCTGTCGCTTAACTGTCCTACACCTCAACTTGTCTAACCTGAGTTGGTGACCCCTGTGTGATACTTTAAACTGAAGAGCACCATTTAAATTGACCTGATCTAGTCCTTTAACAATTTTGTACATTTCAATCATGTCCCCCCTTAATCTCCTATACTTGAGTGAGTACATATCTAATGCCACAAGCCTTTCTCCATATTCTAAGCTACCTAGTCCACTGATGAGTTTAGTTGCTTTGCGTTGCACTCTTTCTAACTTGTCTATATCTTTTTCTAGGTAGGGGCTCCAAGCTTGCACAGAATATTCCAAGTAAAACCAATAACCAACCAAACAACCACATTAAACTGGGAAAATTATTATATTCATAAAATCTAGTAATTTTCAAAAATAGGTACCTATCATCAGAACTTCAAGGAGACAGAACTTCAAGTCATAGGTAATAAATGTAACAGTGATTCATCATCATGCTCCTTGCAACCGCACTGAAATACATAAAAGGCTACTAATTGTCTTCTGTTAACGGAGCTTGAGCAATTCAATCGAAAACTTTACTTAACAATTCTGGGTGGTGCTTGTGGGTAGATTGTCGAGATTAGCACCGATTTTGCGGGCCTGCAGGTAGTTTGCTACGAGCCGCCGTTCCATGCGATATTTCGGGCAGCTGATTAATAGGTTTTCTACCGTCAGGCAGCCGCTCAAGGTACGTCGCGGTTGCGCCTCGTTGCCAAAATTTCTTTGTGCGGCCATATGGAAGGTGCTTTTGCCAAATTAAACTGAGTTCTGAAGACTTTATGTGGTGATTTATGTAGAGGCAGTTTCCGGCTTTCCGGCATGATGATGGCTTGCATCATCCATGGTTTTCAGTCCTGCAATTTATTTTCATGCGGTACAAACCGGGCTTGATATATAGTTAAAAAGAATATGTTGTTTACAACCCTACCATATTCTAACCCTGACCATTTCAGAGCAAATATTTTCTAAGAATTTCAGTAACAAAATAAAGTCTTTTTCCATAATTGTAAAAGCCATCGAACCTAGTCTAACCCTAGTCTATCTAGAGGAACCCGTGGTCTAACCTAGACATTGACCTATACATAACTATGTATAATATGTATTGGTTAATGAACCTAGAACGTGTGCTGCATTCCATTCCATTGGACTGGAAATGTCTGGATAAGATCGAGGTCCTTAAGGACCTCGATCGAAAATGAAGGCCAGTGGGAATCAATTGATTCCCACTGGGCTTCATTTTCTGAACACCTTAAGCTGCAATAATACCGAACTTAGGAGGCCCTAAGCATGAAAATAAGACCATCACGCAGGATCGGATGCAGGGGGCAATGCAGTGTCCCCTGAATCCGCTCGTGCATGATGGTCTTACTTTTATGCTTACTAGGGGCCTCCTTTAAGTTAGGAACATGCAGGCGCCTTTTGGGAGGGGATGTGCAGGCGCACGGATGTCCCATCCCCGAGGAAATTGACGCCCTCCGGGAAGACTCGAATGCACCCCCTCAAATGTGTAGCCCGAGGCGTCCCTCTGATAAAAAAGGTACCCTTTCAGTGTGATGGCCAGTGCATCCCCTTACATTTTTTTCCAGCAAGTGTGCACCCCTGGGAATGAATTAAGGCTTTAGTTTGCTCGAGTGCACCTCTACCCTCCCCATCACATTTTTCTGCTTCCAGGCGTACCTCCGAAGAAATGTCGCCCTCCAGCGAATCTGACCAAGTGACGCGGTACCGATGTTGTTACAAAATGCATTTGACAAGCGGCGCAGGAATGAAAGGAAGTGGGTAAAAGCTAAGCAGTTGCCGCAGTCAGGATTTTCTTCAGGTGGCCCTGACCGAAATACCATTGCCATAAAACAGATAATGCTATCGGCACACGAAGTACGCTGAAATTTCTTGGTTTTGAGTAGAGAAAAACTCAAAACTTCTTGTTTTAGCTTATGTATTTTTGGTTGCTAAGGGGGAGGGTCTCGTGTCCATGGCCCTCAATCTTGGCTGCGCCTCTGGAGCTAAGTGTTCTTGTGTTTTTATTGAACCATAGACGAAAAAGCATTGTCCGACGCCTCCGCTGTGTTGAACAGCGCCGTCAAAGAGCGGAACGATTCATCGGAGGGATTTTTGGAATTCCCTTTTCCACGTACGGAAATATCCCGGGTGGAGAACGCGCCTTACATCATCTTCAAGAAGTTCATTTACTATCTCGACACTTTCGTCTGATTCCACCACATTGAGCTCACTGAGCAGCTAATCGCGAAGCTGGAGGAGTTCCCTGTTGTACCCAGCTGTATCTATATAGGGTTGTAGCTCCTTTACTCTTCCCGGCTTTGTTCGTGGTCGGAATCTGTTCCTGTTGCAGGTTTCAAATCACAGAGTTTCTATAGTAGTGACAAGGAACACTAAGAGAGCCTTTCTGGTCGGTGCTCTGAGCTGTAGTCGAGTGCCACGTGTGTCGTCAAGAATAGAAACGTGCATTGACCTGGCTGGTTGAAGTGTTGTTAGTTAAAATCCTCACAACTGTGACAAGGCGTTGCCCAAAGTATGGCGGAAGATGAAGCAGTGAGTATTGGCTAGCCTGCATCAATATCACGAACTTGCATGATTGGGAATGCTGGTCCCTCTTTATACGGTAAATATCAAAACCTAAGTAAAATGCGATTTTTAACATTTTTTTTAATGCAATGTATTTTAACATAAAAATGATGATGCAACCACTCCTTTTGATAAATTTGTATTAAAAGGTGTTTTCCATAAAACACCTTTTAAGTCCCTAGTGAAAAGTCGGCTTTCTTTACCTTTCGGCCGACACATACTGCCAAGGTTGGTGATTTGTAAAGAGGTGTACAGTGACGTCACAGGAGTCAGGGAAGTGACGTCACAGGAGTTGGGTGTTGATGTGCTAGGTTAGGTTAGGTTGGGTTTGGTTATGTTATGTTAGGTTGGGTTAGATTAGGTTAGGTTAGGTTAATTTAGGTTAGGTTAGGTTATGTTCGTAACCGACATCGACACCCAACTCCTGTGACGTCACTTCCTTGACTCCTGTGATGTCACTGTACACCTCTTTACAAATCACTAACCTTGGCAGTATATGTCGGCCAAAAGGTAAAGATTACCGAAAAGTCCCTATTGAAGGTTCAGTTATTCATGGTACTGTGACTGAGAGACTAAGTTGTTTTACAGTGGCAATTTGCTCTCCCGTCTAGTCATGGATCATGTACGCCTGGATTGGAAACGAACAGCTGTTTGTGTATCAGCCCACCTAGCAGAGGGTAAGTAAAAACACTGAAACTCTGCTGGTTTTAGGCTGTGTGCCTATGTGAGTTCAGGGTACGCTTTTCATATTGGCATTTTTCAAATTGATTCAGCCATCCCAGGAGGATTGCATCAGCCTGTCATGATACAGAATTCATCAAGGAACCTTACCTTTCTTTCCTTATTCATTTATTATGCTCTGTTCAGAAGTTGTAGTGATGTGAAGCAAAGACATCTGTGAAAGGGAACCCATCTTGCCCCAAGGGTCAGCCCAGCAATGTTGATATCTTGATGATCTTAATCTTGAATCTTTATCTCTTATCTCTCTATCCTTATCTTTCTGGTAAATTTGTGCTTTAGGGTACTTTATGAATTCTTGGAATGTATCATTCCAATGCAATGTTTATGAAGGTGACTAAAATGATGGCACAACTCATTTTCTGTGCAAATGCTTACTTTTCAGGTTGTGAGCAAGGTAACACCAAAAAAGGGGCCTTGAGTTAGGTAAAAGCATACAAAGAAATGTTTAAGAAATGAAATAAAAATGTACCATAATGTAACCTAACCTAGACTAACCTCACTTTGGGGAAAAATCAAACAATAAAACTAGGAAAATTGGAAGCAATTTATTTTCCGAAAACTTTTGAAAAACAGCCCATCCTAAACTAATGTAACATCAGCTGCTTTTTAAGAAAAATAAGTTCCAACATTTGTTTTGAAAAGTTTTACAAAAAAATTCCAACATAAGTAACCTAAACTAACTTAGCCAACGAATCCTAGCCAATTTGTTTGCTTTATGGAGGCAAATGTGTATAGGAAATTTGTTACCACCTTAAAACACAATAATACCTTCTTTTCTTGGTTAAATTACTGCTTATTGAGATATCACAAAACTTGAAGCGAAGTGGGGGACAAGTGGTCTAGGGGTAAGATGCTCGTCTCACAATCGGAAGGTTGTGGGTTCGAGTCTCACCTATCACTACTCTTCGCCGCGACCAATCAGCATGAGATCGGCGACGCTACATGACTAAACGGTTGACATGTCGTAAAACCAATAACCAACCAACAACTTGAAGTACTTCTGTCAAAAAGAAAGTTTCATTTTCCCAAAGATATGAATTTGAAATTCATTCAAATTACATCAAGACACTGGAAAAACACATTTTTCCAAGTGCCCTAGGGGCTTCTATATATTCACCCAAATTGCATGCATTGTGCAGATCCCAAAAGTTGGTCTTGAGTCATTGGTACAGCCAAGTAAAAACTAATTTTCACAAATTTTGAAATGCCTTCGATTTGGAAAGTTTAGTTGGTGCCTAACTACCTAAGCATGAGCTTAGAGCAACACTTTCATAAAATGCTACCAGGTTTTGAATAATTTGAGATTGAACAAGTTTGCTCCAAATCAGGCAGGTTTTTTTTGGTAATTTTTTTATAAAAGGTATTTTGGGAATACTTTTTCAGAATACGATGTTTATGAACATGACTAAGAAGATGTGACCACTCATTTTCGGTGCTGATGCTTACTTTTCAATTTGGATGGTGACGTCACATTGGTATGGTGTAATGACGTCATAGGTATGGCACTGAGGCTTTGACTGGCTAATGCTACAAATGGTTTGCATACCTTAATGAGATGGTCGAAGTAGCTTAACCTAACCTAACCTCATGGTGCATTATATAAATTATAGCTATGATAAATTGAGAGGTAAGCAGGTTAGGTTAGGTTAAGCTACTTTGGCCATCTCATTAAGGTATGCAAACCATTTGTAGCATTAGCCAGTCAAAGCCTCAGTGCCATACCTATGACGTCATTACACCATACCAATGTGACGTCACCATCCAAATTGAAAAGTAAGCATCAGCACCAAAAATGAGTGGTTGCATCTTCTTAGTCACATTCATAAATATCATATTCTGAAAAACAATTCCAAAAAATCCCAAAACACCTTTTATCAAAAATTTACAGTTTTTTTTTTGTTGGCTGGAGTGATGCATCCATCCTGGAAACACTAGTGAATGCATAGAATTTACATAGCTGATTTCAGTCAGTGGCCCACTTGTCACTAACAGACTTTGGTAAATTTGTCTTAGGTGTTTTTTTTGCGGAATTTTCTTCAGAATACCATGTTTATTTAGGTGACTAAGATTATGTGACTACTTATTTTCTGTGCAAATGCAAATTTGTTTTGAAAATTTGGTGAAAAATTGTTGGACTTAAAAAAAATGTTAACTAACCTAACCTAACCAAACCTAATGCATGTTTCCTTTATGGAGGCAAATGCATGTAAGAACTTTTCTTGTTACCACCTTAAAGCACAATAATACCAAAATGTTTCCAAAATTTTGTTCACGAAAGTTTTCAATTAAAAATAGACTTTTTCTTGAAGAGTAGCTGATGTTAGGTTAGGTTAGGCTGGGTTAGGTTTCTTTTTTAATTTTGAGAATTTTCAAAAAATGAATTGTTCTACATTTTCCCAATTTTATTTCTTTGATTTTTTCCAGAGGTAGGTTAGGCTAGGCTATGTTGCTTTTTTTTAATCATTTCATTTGATGCTGTTGCCTAACTCAAAGACCCTTTTTGGCATTATTTTGCTCACAACCTGAAAAGTAAGTATTTGCACACAAAACAAGTGGTCCCATCATCTTAGTCACCTTCATAAACATGGCATTCCAAAGCAAAATTCAAAAAATCAAAAACACCTTTTAAGACAAATTTACACAACTTCCTCGTTGGGCTTTTAGTTCTAGTATTTACCACTTCTCATACATTCTCAAGTGGGTAGGTAGGAAACTTGCTCCTGCTCCACAATTCCACAGATTCCCTTATTTTCACGAATCAATGGAAACATTTTTGTGCACAAACAACATGACCCAATGTACCTCAAAAGTGTCCCTCACACAGTGATCTCCATTAAGAGTAGAATGGACTTAACTCCAAAAAGCCTGCATACCCTGTGCTTGTTATGAAACGAAAGCACAATATATGGTGATATCTGCCAGAGGTATGCCTTTGCCGACCGGTTTTAAGCTGTTTTGAAGCTAAGATGTAAATGTGAACTTCAATTTTCACTATAATTATGGGTCACCAATGCATATTTGTCTCCAGTTTTTCAACTTTGCTATTTTCCAGTGGATGAAAGCATCATTTGTATGAAAATAACATGCAAAAATACTTGCATGCAGCAACATGCAAATTTTTCCGCCGAAGGCACCCCTCCGAAGAAATGTGCCCCTCTTCCAATAATCATTACTGGATCTGCTCCTGCCAAGGGCATCCTTATGGGGTTAAAATGCTTATTCAGTCTGTGTTCTGAATTCAACACACTTGTTTTGACAGGTGCAGATACACGTGCCTTATTCCGAACACCGCTGTTCGGTTCGGCAATGATACGGAAAATCGTCTGTTGTTTCCGGAACACTTTTATAACCCAACAAAGACTGTTTGTAAGGGGACGAATGGTCTAGGGGTAAGATACTCGTCTCGCAATCGAAAGATTGTGGGTTCGAATCTCACCTGTCGCTACTCTTCGCCCCCGACCAATCGGCGTGAGAGATTGGCGACGCTATATGACTCAACGGTCGACGTGTCGTAAAACCAATAACCAACCAAAGACTGTTTATAATACATTTCAGCCTAATAGAACATGATTGCACACAATCACAAGGCTTCACTGTAGCTATTGTTGCAAAAGTCCATAGTAGTCGTCAAAAAATACCGGTGTAATTGCGGAAAGTATCGGAGGTGACTTCCTTATGGTTTTCTTAACCTGGCCGCCCTTGGAAGCCTGAAAACAGCGCCCGTGGACTTCGATAGATCTGTACACAAAGAACCAGGGCCCCTCAGTCGGACTGGAAGCCTTTTTCAACAGTTTGAACCCTTCCATCAGGTCAGGGGCCCTTGCGCGGCTTGGGCCCCATCCGTCAGCACAATGGGCCTTTCTGAATGCCCGAGGTTCTCTCCGGCAACTAGGGCCTCCTCCTGGCAACTAGGGCAACTAGGGCCTCCTCCTGGGCGCCAAATGACCGAGTAGTCGGCGCGCCCTTAAGCCCAAATAATCAATCAATCAATAGGGCCTCCTCCATCGTATCAGGGCCCTCTGACAACCCAGAGCCTTCCTGGCAGGCTGGCCCATTTTGAAAAGTTTGGTCTCCATCAGGTCAGGGGCCCTTTCGTCGGATTGGGTCCTGCTGTTAGCTCAGGGACCCTCCATATTGGCTCAGGGCCCTCCATCAGCAGGAAGCCCTTCTAACGATCTGGGGCCCCCTCCGTCTACCTGAAAGCCCTTCACGTTGGTCGAGACCAGGGCCCTCAACATCTTCCCGAGGGCACTCCCTGATGACTTGGGGCCCTCTTCCTCTCCCTTACCGTCATCCAGGGCCCCTTTCGTTGGTCCAGTAAATGAGGAAAAAGTGAATTATAACATTATATATCGCCAATTGTAGACACTGATATGAGCTAACACTCCTTTCAATGATGCAATGATGGCAGGTAAGTCTGACAAAGCCGAATGCAATTTGCAATGCCTATATACAATCGAACCATGTCAATGTGCACAGATAGATGCACATTGCATTACATTGCTGGGTAACACTGCTTGCAAACACAAATGCTAAATCACTGCTTTTAGGTCTGTATGATTTGGGTGCTGAAAGTTCTAGATAAACACTGTTCAACACGGCACCAGTTTCACAATTTGTCGGTGTGACGTGCATTTAATAATTTCAGATGGATATCTTTGATGCTACAAAGAAGAAAAAGAAGAAGAAGAAGACTCCGTTCGACATGGATGCTGCGTTGGGCGAGGCGGCTGAGCCGCCGTCGGCGCCCACTCCCGACACCACAGAGCAGGAGCCGTCGGCGGCGTCCGAGCCGGTCCTCGATGACGGTACGACCTCCCGCGGATCATGCATCTCACTCCGGGCATCACAATGGCGGCCACCGCGGCCGAGGATGTAGGGCAGTCCAAAGAAGGGCAGGAAGCCACTGGCTAGGGGGATTTTTTCTTCAGTGAAATGTCTGGGGATTGGTGGTTAGACCCTGCAAAATGTGGGACATGCCTGCTCCCCTTCCATTGACGTTCATCGGGTACTGGCCGTCCAGTATTGTGGGCTCCACCCTGGATGGCAGATCTCCCCATCTGCATGTGATCAGGCTTTCCCTGCATGTTGCACCCTTCCGTGGTTGGTAAGTCGTGTGTTAGTGGTATTTCCTACTTACAATGTGTGTGCTTAAGCTGCAACTTCGTTGGTGAACGAGCATTGTCCTGAATGTGGTGCCTTTATTGTACATTCTATCCATGCCGTGTAAGGCACGTTTGACGTTCTTAGTGATGCGTTGCTTCCCATCATTGACGAGGCCTAACAGTACCAGATCTTCCCATTCAAACTCCCCTAAAACCCCAATAATCATCATCACCACTCAAACTTCCCTGAACCACCCTGTTCCACTCAGCCTTCTTTGCACTACATAATTCAGTGAAAATGTTGGTCATGTATCACATCCCCCTCCCCCAGTCAGACCACTTTGGACGAAAATCTGCATTGTTATAACACCAAACTGATTTTATTTATACGTTGTAATGCTCGTGGATCACCCTCCACATCGATTTAGTTTTTTGTAACTTTGTGTGATAGAAGTGTCCATCTTCAGCCATCTCATGTTGCATTTTCTGTTGGTTTGGGCTAACTTTACACCGGAGGCTTGAACCACCAATACTTCCTTGCACCCCTTTCTCGATTGCAATCCATGTGCACCCACTGGCCCAAACCTAATTTTCTGGTATGGATTCGCGGGGCCGCGGTAGCTCAGTTGGTAGAACGTCGACTCTTGATCGCAAGATTGTTGGTTCGAATCTCGCAACCGACGGCATTTACCGAGTCCATCCGCGACCAATCGGCGTGAGAGGTTGGCGACGCTATGTGACCTAGCGGTAGAATGAGTCGTAAAAGAACCCAAGGTTCTTCTGATGTGGGATTCGATGTCACCATTTTCAGGCCGTGCTCCCACAAGCACTGCAGTCACTTAGGAACATCGCATGTGACACATCGCCCTGCTCTTCTGCCCCCAGACATAAACCTTGACCTCGAGACGTTCGGCAAGAAGAAAAAGAAGAAGAAGGTGCCAATGAACCTGGATGAACTGGGCGAGGCACTAACCAGCGTAAAACTCCCTCTTCGCCCCTCGCCGCGAGAGGCGCTACCACATCCAAACCTCGACGTGTCGTAAAACCAAAGCCCATCGTCAAAGAGGTGAGCTGTTGGACAGTGTTCCTCTGGTGTCTCTGGGCCTCACGCTATTTTGATGTGTCACAACCCGGAGAATGCTGAAGCGAAGCAACTTATTTAATCCAGTATCGTATCGCGGCGTTCGGGGTTGGAAGGATATATATCGTATAGCAGTGTTAAAATGTGGGTTTCTCGTTAGGTGTGAGATGTCGAAACGTGTTCAGCAGGATGTCAAAATTTGCCATGGAAAATGAGGTCATTTAAAGTACTTGTAAAGTCCTTGAAAATTAAAGTACTTGTAATGTTTTGAGCCAATAGCGTACATATAACTACCCATTTTGCGTTTTTGAGAGGTACCTCATTTTGGAATCCCTACATCAACGATAACGATACAAATAACGATACAAATAACGATACAAATAACGATACAAATAACGATACAAATAACGATACAAATCCCCGTGCTATAATGGGCGCGAATTATCAATTCTGGTCGAAACGTCCTAAAGCCCAAATAACTAACTAACCCGTGCTATAAACTGGTATTGTATAACCTAACACATCATAGATGCTATGTGTATCTCTTGTCTCCAATTGCCTTATCATTTATCTCGAGTTACGATACGTGATGTTCGTGCATCACGATCTCGGATCCGATATGGTGAGCTTAAGCATGATGCTTATAAACGGGATACTGTTAGAAGCGAGGCAGTGAGACTTAGCATGAAGTCCAGGTCCAATCCATGAACACGCATGAAGAAGCACGATGTCGATACTTCTTTGGGAAGGATGTCGATTCACTGTTCAGTAAGTGGCATATTCCACCCTATTTCAGGAATAATGTATCACTCGTATAGGTTAGGTTAGCCTAGCCTAGCCTGGCCTAACATAACCTAACCTAGCCTAGCCTAGCATAATCTAACCTAACCGAACCTAGCGTATCATGTGCCCCGTCCTAACATTTTTTTTTCCATACGGTCTTTTCCATGCCAACGTTTCCGTCCCAACTTTTTTCCATCCGTACTTTTTGCCATGCAAACTTTGGCCTATATGTCATTTTCGCTACGAACATTTTACCGTCCAAGCTTTGTCCCTTGCGAACCTTCACATTCGAACTTTTGCCCTTATGAACTTTCACCCGTACTTATCCATGGCGAATTCTGGGCGTGCGAACTTTATTCTACGAACAGTTGCCTTACGAACTTTTGTCGGCCACCCGTGGCAGATATGAGGTAAAGTCATAGGTCTGCAGACTTCACCTCCCACCACCACTCCCATCTTCACTTCACCGCACCCCACCCCACCTATTATCTGTCTGGGGTGCTCCACACAGGGAACAGCCGGTGGGTTTCCATAGTCCCATTACCTGCAACAATGTTTTGGTCAGTGGTACAACTTGCCCGATATGCTGAGTGGTTGTAATTATTGCCAAATGTCTGTGATGCTCATGATGGTTTGCTTTTGTTTTACTTTTAAAATGCATGTACTTGAGATACCGGTGCAGTCGATGTGCCCTTAAACTCCAATAACCAACCAACCAACCATGTACTTGAGATGTGGTCTCCACAAACAATTCCGCTTTACAGGAGCCCGAAGAACTGGAACTTGACCTGGACGTGGACTTCAGCAAGAGTAAGAAGAAGAAGAAAAAGAAGAAGGACATCGAGGAGCTGCTTGCTACCGGCGAGGAGGCAGAGAACGAAGAGCCAGGTATGTCGTCAGCTCCCGGTGTGACTTGCAGCGTTCATGTTGCGTCCCGTCTCGAGTGACGAGAGGTCCCGTCTCGAGTGACGAGAGGTTGTGTCTCGAGTGACGAGAGGTTGTGTCTCGAGTGACGAGAGGTCCTCGTCTCGAGTGACGAGAGGTTGCGTCTCGAGTGACGAGAGGTTGCGTCTCGAGTGACGAGAGGTTGCGTCTCGAGTGACGAGACTTGCGTGATGTCGGGAAATCTTAATGTCACATCGACAATGCGAGATGAAGTAAAGCTGTACAGTCTTCACATGGGGCATACTTATACCATCCAGGATTACCTACTAAGTGCAAAATGGTGAGAACAAACCACGGTGTCCTAGGTGTGGTGCACTGCTAACAGCTCGTCACATTCTGATATGATATCCATGGTTTGCTCTGGAGCGTCGACGCTATTTCGGAAGTGAAGAGGCTCACCCTCCGTGAGCAGTCTTAGTTGCTAAATTGTTGAATCCGGAAAACTATTCCGCTACTTTCTGATGTAAAATTCCGTATTATCTTCTCCCGACGTTGACATCAAGGTCACTGTGTACCAAGAGGGATATGAATATTACAGTTTGCGTTGTATAGTCACGGTTTGAACAATTAATTATTATTGGTGATGACTAGGGTCTGACCATGATTTGTGCTTTGCAATCCTGGATGTGGAGAGGAAAATGTGTGAGTAATCAAATGTATAGAGATTATTTTTCTTGAAACCTGTGACAACGGAATCTTAGTTTGTGGTTTCCGGTGCATCTGCTTCCAGCACATTGCCACAGAGCAACTCATAGTAAAACAGCACCATTCAATCTCCAAATGAGAACATGGGTAGATAATTTTCTGTATGCCAAACATCAAAGAATGGCTTATTTTTCCAATCCCGGTGGTGACTGATGTGTCCGGTGATTGCGGTGTTGGGTGTGGTGACTAAGTCGGTGGGTGTGGCGAACGAGGCGGCGCGTCTGGCGACTGAGACGGTGGCCGTGCTGGCTAGCTCAACGAGACGGTGCGTTGACTTGGCAGCCGAAGTGGAGGGCCCCGTCTGGCTGAGCACGGACCGCGACTACACGTACGACGAGCTGCTGACGCGCGTGTTCGACATCATGCGCGAGAAGAACCCGGACATGGTGGCCGGCGAGAAGCGCAAGTTCGTGATGCGGCCGCCGCAGGTGGTGCGGCTCGGCGCCAAAAAGTCCAGCTTCGTCAACTTCGCAGACATCTGCAAGATGTGAGTGGGTCTAAGGCTGCTACGTTGGCCAGGCCACCTCCACCGGTCTGTTGTCCGTAAGCTTGGAAGTCGGGTGTGTATATATGTACATGAGTTGAACAAATTTGAGCAAGTATGATAGTGCTTCAGGTAGAAAATCGTTATGGAAGTTGGGAATTTCGAAATGAACACAGGAACTCTGGCACTGATATAAAAAAAATCACTTGAACATGCTGTGTTGCGACGTAGTGCTATTGAAAGTTGCCGGCGAACCGAAAGGCCTCCGCCAACCTCTTTGTAAACAAAAATTAAACGTTTTTCATGCATAATTTTGCAATAGTAAGTGGCAAATATCCAACTTGAAAAAGCATATGTGGTGTGAGTAAAGGAATTAGAATGCGAAATGGTGTAGCAAAAGTGCTATTACGTGTCTACAGTGCAGCGACTAGCCGGGTCGGGGACGAGTGGTCTAGGGGTAAGATGCTCGTCTCACAATCGAAAGGTTGTGGGTTCGAGACTCACCTGTCGCTACTCTTCGCCCGCGACCAATCCGCGTGAGAGATTGGCGACGCTACATGACTCAAGGGTCGACGTGTCGTAAAACCAATAACCAACCAACCAACGACTAGCCGGGTCATGTAGCTCCAGTGATAAATTATTCGCGAAATAGGGTGGAATATACCACTTTATGAACACTGAATCGACATCCTTCCCAAAGAAGTATCGCCATCGTGTTTCTTGGTGCGTGTTTGTGAAGTCTGCATGCCTCGTTTCTAACTGTATCCCGTTCACAAGTAGCATAATTTTGCTCACCATAACGGATCTGAGATCGTGATAAAGAACATCCCGTAGCGCAATTTCAGGTGAAGAGATTACCTATGATGTGCGATGTTATACAATGCTAGTTTATAGCATAGGTGTTTGCGTCCTTATCGTTCATATCGGTATATCCAGACAAGGTGCCTTTCAAAATATGCAAAACAGGAACAGTCATATGTACCAATTACCTCAAAACTGGGTTTGCGGGACTTGCACGATTATAAATAACGTTGCTTCCATGGCGAATTCGACATCCTGCCGTACTCGTTTCAACATCTCACACCTAACGAAAAATCATTATTTTAACGCTGTGTAGCCCGGATGGAGGTTTGCGGCATATGCACGGGACGTTGTTACTCGCTTCCTTGTTGACTGATTACGAGTGAAGGATTCGCCTCAGTTTGCAGAAATTACTCATGCTACCATGCTTTATGCGGACACATGAGCATCGTACTTGATTGGTTGGTTATTGGTTTTACGACATCTCGACTGTTGGGTCATGTAGCGTCGCCAATCTCTCACCCCGATTGGCAGCGGGCGAAGAATAGCGACAGGTGAGACTCGAACCCACAATCTTTCTATTGTGAGACTGGCAACTTACCCCTAGACTATTCGTCCCCGAGCATCGTACTTGACGGTATACAGTATATAACCCGTTTCTTTGGACTACGCACGTGGCACTGTTGACCACGTGTCAGGACCACACTGGGTCGTGAAGGGCTGCCGAGGTCCACTTGTCCGGCGGTGACCGTGTCGATGAGGCCAGACGAGTCGGCCTGACCACGGCTGATCGGCAGGCTCCACAGACAGCCGCAGCACCTGCTCAACTACCTGTTCGCCGAGCTGGGCACGTCCGGCTCTGTGGACGGCACCAACCAGCTGATCATCAAGGGACGCTTCCAGCAGAAGCAGATCGAGACCGTGCTGCGACGCTACATCCGGGTACGTGGCTGGGTGGTGGCGCGCTGACGACAGTATTCCTCTCGCGACTTACCTCCTTGTATGGCGATTGTCCTGATATCTGATCCATTCTGATTGCGGTACTCCTCTGACCTTTGATCGTGTGAGTGACTCCACTAAGCGGAAGCTCTGATATCTGATCCATTCGCCGCGGTGCTGCGATTCGATCCATTCCATATCTGACCGCGCTGCTGCTCCTCTGACCTCCGATTGTGCTCCTCTGACCGCGGTGGTGCTCCTCTGACCTCCGATTGTGCTCCTCTGACCGCGGTGGTGCTCCTCTGACCTCCGATTGTGCTCCTCTGACCGCGCTGCTGCTCCTCTGACCTCCGATCGTGTGAGTGACTCCACTAAGCGGAAGCTCGACACCATAAACCATGCAGCTTTGCGGGTCGTCACAGAGGCCTTCCGGACATCGTCAGCAGCGAGTCTTTTGGAGGGGCCCACAAGTCGTCGTTGGCGAATCGACGCGATAATCGCGGACTCCGGTACGCAATGAGATTGAGACAATTTCCAAGTCACCCCACGTACAAACGAAGTAGTTTTCTATCAGCGTATGCTGTCGATTTTTTCGGGGAAGGGAAACAGACCACGGCCTTACGTCCGAGTCCATTTAATCTTCCGCGAGGCTTGCATCCCATTACGGGGCGTCGAGAGCTACGCACCTGGGACTACCGCCATAAGAACTCATCTCGCCACAAGACTGCGACTGCGGGGAAGTGAAACAATGTCCCAGAGCTTCTCAGAACAATCCTTGAAACGAATAAACTCGTACCGATGCTACTTGCCAACCTGCACAGACGGGCCCAAGACTGACAATGGAACTGGTTATGCATTTTTGTGTGGGGAAACCACAAGTTCATTTACTTTGCCACCACACACGGCCATGCATACCGCAACATTGGTGCTGGTTGTTCATGCACTGTTTTTTTTCCTTACTTTGGTTATGAGTTCAAGACTTGTATGCTCTTTTAACACAACCATTCAGTAGCGTTTGGTCCCCGCGTTTCTTTTTCTCATGAAGCCCAGCAGATTTTAGCTTGTGTTACTGCATTGGGCAGGGCTGGTAAGATGATTGCCCTTTGTTGGATACCTTACCACAGCGGCATCATTTACAACAAGCTGGCAGATGCTGTGTCCAAACATGCCTCCCATCACGGTGGACTCGAACTTCCCCTCTCCTCCGGATATTACTACACATAAATATCCGCTTTTGTTACACATGACAAGAAAGCTGAGCATCTTAGATTTCCAATGCATAACCTTCGGTATCTGGAACACCATCTTGCACCGTGGTAGTCGTCGCTGAATAATATAGGAGAGAGGTGATTCTGGCACGCCTGTGAATGGGACGCACTTACGCTACTGCAGGGGGTCTGCTGTCGATGGGGGCGTGGTGTGTGTGTGTGTGCGCGTGCGTGCGCGCGGCGCGCGCGCGCACGCACGCACGCACGCACGCACGCACGCACGCACGCACTCGTGGGCTCCATGCGCGTTGGTGTTGTGTGCACTACTGTCCAACGTATTTATTTGTCTCGTGCTAGGTCAAATCCTTTGGACCCGTACAGGGAAGTGAATGCCACTCTGAGCTATATTGGATAACATGGATGGAGCATGGATATTGAGCGACTCCTGCGCCGATGACTCGTGTGTAATGTTGAGCCGGCGGGTCCCTGTGATGGCGCTGCTCGGTGTGCATACCACTGCACTCGTGGTGGCTTCAACATCGATTTGAACATCGCCTCACGACATGGCACTGGCAACCCGGCCCGGCTAACCGCCCGCCCGGGTATTTAGGGTAGAAGCTGGCAGACGCTCTTACAGTCGTCGGCACGCCTGTTCTCGCGACGCCAAGTGAAGTGTAATTGGATTGCCCAAAATTACTTGGTGCGATCCCCACGGCCGAAATCCGGGTCTGCTGGACCCAAACGGACACGGCGCGACACGACCAGATTCAACACGTGTCGTATTCAACACGTGTCGTTAACATATGTCGTTATCCAACACGTGTCGTTATCTGGGTGCACGTGTCTGCCCGAGTGTACAAAAATTCCTTAAAATTGTTCGGAAATTGACACGCAGCCAACGCCATTTCTCCAGTCTCACAACATGCTGTTGCAGGTAATTTCCAGCTCGTTACTTGTCGCTTTCGAATACACAAAGGAGAGGTGAACAGATGCTACATAAACTAATGCACACGATATAATTACACTTAAGATGAATGTTAACTATGGTTGCATTAGTGACTGCCTTCCTAAATGCATACATTTACATCTAGTTATATTCAACAACTCATCTTCCTCTAGTTTTGCTCATAATTTTCACGCCTAGACTATCTTTACAGGAATACTTTTTCACTCAGACACCCTGATCAAGAAGTGTTTTGAGACGCTGTTCTGCCCATGCCGCCCCACCTTTCGCGTCCGCATCATTTTCTGCATCGTCTCTCTTTGCCCCTTCCAGCTTCATCACCATTTTTGTCATGTCCCGTTTTGTGAAGTGATTCTGAACCAATATCAGTGCGACACATGCTAGTGTCCTGTCGTCGGCTTGCGCACGAGCGGGGATGTCACCGGACGTGCCTCTGGCTCGCCTCGATAAGTGTTAGCGGAGAGGTCGACCGTTGTTCAGCCGGAACAGCTTTTCCTGTTCCTGTCGGATATCAACTCTTATGTGACTTGCACTCGTCGTCAACACGTGTAGTAACATCCGGTTGGTCCGACACGGGGTGGGTTTGGCAACGTGACATGTATCTTGTCGTGTCGACTGACTTTCGCCTCGTTTTCTCTGTTTGAATGGCGAGGGTATGAACACCAAATGAGCTGCGCAGTCTAAGCGCCTCTAAACGACAACCAGCCCGACAAAATCTGGTCCGTTCAGGGCTTAGAATAACTAAAGGAAGTCATCCGGTGTTGATGTAGTTCAGTTCCCCCTCCCCTAAAAATGACCGTGGAGTAGGGAATGAGCCATGTCCGCGTGCTAGGTTAGTTTCAGTGATTATTATCGCATGAACACCCGGATGTGCTTTGATAGCAATGTCCGCACCGTGCGTTGGCTCCCGCATCACCGAAGCGAGCAGAGGATCAACTGCGGGACTGAGTTGCTCAGTCAACATGACAAAGTGTCTGCCGGACAGCTGATCTGTCGCCCAGTCGCGCCGCTAACTAATTGTTTGTCATTCCTGAGTGTTCCGTGTTGTGACTTGCCAGGAGTACGTCACGTGTCACACGTGTCGGTCGCCCGACACCATCCTGCAGAAGGACACGCGTCTCTTCTTCCTGCAGTGCGAGTCGTGCGGCTCGCGCTGTACTGTCGCCTCCATCAAGTCCGGATTCCAGGTCAGTTGCTTGTGTCAAGGTCATGCATTTTTATAGCTTAATAAGAGATGGGCCACCGAGGCCAATCTATGTTAACACGGAAGATACTATGAGAAGAGAAAAGAGAAAACCGCCTAATCACTGTTGTATCCTCAGTTCTAAGGAAACTACCTCGTTTGTTATAACCAATATCTCGAGCATCAAACGCCCGGAGGCCGGTTTCGAATCCACCGGCAGGCACACCCATTACTAGCATAATTCCCCGTGGATGAGCATACTCTGAGGCACCTACCAGCCTCAATCCCACACCATTGATCAACATTCATATCTCCCTGCTGAACATCTTAGAATCCCATCTTGTATTGTGTGTGTATAAGCACTGGCGGATCTAGCCCACCGGTTTGGGGGGGGAACTTTCGGTTTTCGCCGTCAGCCCCCACCCCCAGTGGCGATTAGGAATTGCATCAGGGGAAGTGTCGAACGGATTTGGAGGGTGCCCATTCTCCCACTATGCTTGGTTAAAAGCATCTGATTTCTACCACTATTTTTCAAAGGGGCCCATTTTTTACAATAATAATTAATGATAACATAATTTTCTGTGTAGGGGCCCCAGCCTACCTCCACCGTTTCTATGTTAGCGGATTTTTGTTCTTTTTACCAAAACGTTCACGTTCACGTTCAACGTCTTGTACACGTCAACGTTCGTGCACGTGTACACACTGGCAGATCCGATTTTGTCAACTCTTGCTGTAAGCAGATCTTGAGCAACATGGAACCCTCGATGTGTGTCAGAATGTGCTATGCTACCACATTGGCTTCCAAACAATGATAAAAAATACCTTTAAAATTGGAGATTCTTTCGTCCAGACGCTATTTTTAACCTCGGCAAAGGTTGCTGCATTTTAATTTAGTTTACTTCTGTTGGTTTCGGGGGGGCAAAGGTGTGGTGAAGCTATTGTTGTCTGTCTGTTGTATAAGTTGTGTTGTATTATATAAGTGTGGTGAGGCTATTGTTGTCTGTTTGTTGTATGAGTTGTGTTGTATTATATAAGTGTGGTGAGGCTATTGTTGTCTGTCTGTTGTATAAGTTTGTGTTGTATTATATAAGTGTGGTGAGGCTATTGTTGTCTGTTTGTTGTATAAGTTGTGTTGTATTATATAAGTGTGGTGAGGCTATTGTTGTCTGTTTGTTGTATGAGTTGTGTTGTATTATATAAGTGTGGTGAGGCTATTGTTGTCTGTCTGTTGTATAAGTTTGTGTTGTATTATATAAGTGTGGTGAGGCTATTATTGTCTGTCTGTTGTATAAGTTGTGTTGTATTATATAAGTGTGGTGAGGCTATTGTTGTCTGTTTGTTGTATGAGTTGTGTTGTATTATATAAGTGTGGTGAGGCTATTGTTGTCTGTCTGTTGTATAAGTTTGTGTTGTATTATATAAGTGTGGTGAGGCTATTATTGTCTGTCTGTTGTATAAGTTGTGTTGTATTATATAAGTGTGGTGAGGCTATTATTGTCTGTTTGTTTTATAAGTTGTGTTGTATTATATAAGTGTGGTGAGGCTATTGTTGTCTGTCTGTTGTATAAGTTGTGTTGTATTATATAAGTGTGGTGAGGCTATTATTGTTTGTCTGTTGTATAAGTTGTGTTGTATTATATAAGTGTGGTGAGGCTATTGTTGTCTGTTTGTTGTATAAGTTGTGTTGTATTATATAAGTGTGGTGAGGCTATTGTTTTCTGTTCTCTCATCTGATCAGTGCTGCTGTTTCTTCTTCTTTCTCTTCTTTTTCCCCCCGTTGCTTCTTTTTTCCCACTGCTCCTGCTGTTTCTTCTTATTCTACTGTATCTTCCTCTCCTGACAGCGGTCCAAACGATTCGCTTCCCTCAGTCAAGTTTGCTGCACGTTTTTCCAATCGGTTTTGTTGGTCCTATGGTTCAGAAATAAAAGCCCTGAACACCGTGGCAGGCTGTTGAAATCGACAACACCGGTCAGGTACTGACGGGGACGTCGGAAAAATTAAGTATTTTGCATATGCATGTGCGATAGATGTTCGTGCAATTGTGGCTTAATAATGATCTTCAGTTTCGTGGCAATGGCTGTCTATGTATCATGTACGCGGAGGTTAAGAACAGGCAGTTTTTCTAGATATAGGTAATTATCAGATTAATATTTTTAAATCGTTCTATCAACTTAATTGCCAAACCTGGTCGATGCGCCCTAAAACTCAAACAACCAACAATCAGCTTGATTATGTACACTGATAAAATGTTGCGTTTCCTAATAGCCAAGATACCTCGCAACAGACATGAAAATGAAGTGGTTAACTAAAAGTGAACATCAGCATTGTTGTAAAGTCCGCGGAAACGTGATTGTAAATGATGGCGTTCCCAATGAATAAGCATGACTTTGGCTCAGATTGTCCGATGGTACCCCATCCCAGTAATGTGGCCAGATGACACCCCGGTACCGTCGTGTCCCGGTAAGGCACCCACCCACAGTAATGTGGCCAGATGACACCCCGGTACTGTCGTGTCCCGGTAAGGCACCCACCCACAGTAATGTGGCCAGATGACACCCCGGTACCGTCGTGTCCCGGTAAGGCACCCACCCACAGTAATGTGGCCAGAGGACACCCCGGTACCGTCGTGTCCCGGTAAGGCACCCACCCACAGTAATGTGGCCAGCTGACACCCCGGACCGTCGTGTCCCGGTACGGTACCACCTTACGCCAAGTAACCTGACAAGTGAAAAGCGGTCAGCCTCACCTCATGTGACTCGCCGGCCGTTGGGTGGAGATGCGTAACCTGCGGTCAGCCTCACCTCATGTGACTCGCCGGGCGTTGGGTGGAGATGCCTGACCTGCGGTCAGCCTCACCTCATGTGACTCGCCGGCCGTTGGGTGGAGATGCGTAACCTGCGGTCAGCCTCACCTCATGTGACTCGCCGGGCGTTGGGTGGAGATGCGTAACCTGCGGTCAGCCTCACCTCATGTGACTCGCCGGGCGTTGGGTGGAGATGCGTAACCTGCGCTCTCCGTCTGCAGGCTGTCACCGGAAAGCGGTCCGTGTTGCGAGCCAAGGCCAGCTGAGGTGCGCCCTGCTGCCGAGCTGGGCCGGCGGGCCGCCGCTCCAGGCCCGCTTGTATCTATTTGAAATATGCACGTCCGGGTGCCACTTTTAGGCGACGGTGGTGGTGAGTTGGCAGTTCTTCGGTGGTGTTGTTGCTCGTCTCGCGTGTCGCCGAAATACAACGCCGCCCCGATGCTGGTGCGTCTTCTGGTTGTGTCGGCTCTGTGCGAGGAGGTGACCCACATTGTCACGCGTCCAATACGGGGATCATGTTCAAGTCACTACGCTCATGCTCATGCACGTGTGATCCATACTGGACGGTTGTTCGAGTTTCTCTCGCAAGTGCGGTGTGATGTTGTTTACCTAGGGAGATCTTAGATACTTCGTATTTCACAATGCATTTCACGCCATGACGTGCCATTCTGACTGATTTCCGCTTGCTTTCACTGTTTGATGATGTGACTTCCACCTCACTGTTTGCCTGACGATGTTGCTTGCATTTCACTGTTTCACTGACGATGTTATGGGCGCTGCATGACCGACGCAGTCGATGCGCCCCTAAACTCCAATAACTAACTAACTAACGCTCATGCTCATGCAAAACTAATGGAACATATTGCGTTTAGGTACAGTTGGCGCGCAAGGCTTCAGGGGAGTAATACACAATGCAATAATTTTCAATAATATTCTAGAAGGTGGTTTAATGCGACATGATGAATTGGATGTCATTCACGCTGTCGATGTGTCATCAGTTCAGCCGGAATTAAGAGCACCAAGCCAGACTCGGACGCTACGGCATTAACATTGATTTGTTAGGTTACTAGATTATTTGCAAGCATTACATAAAAATATAAATAGCCCATGACGCTTTGGTTACGGCATCCCTGCCCGCCGTCCTGAACACTGGTATTGAGTTTTTTCTCTGTGAGAACCGGCAAGACTCTGACTAACCTGTCATTACTCTGCTGTTCAATTACATTGCTTGAAACTCGATATCCAGGGTTTATCCATCTGTGCCATCACTTGTGTTGCTAGTGTCTGAAGCTTCCTTGAGTGATGGTTCGGCTTATTTCATGACGTACAAGACTTTGTTGAGCTGATTGTAAGTAGGGGAGCTCCATTACCAGGCAACCAAAATTATTGGGAAATGACACCGCCATGCGAGCGATTTCAACCTAAGTGGGTGTATCGGGTAGTCATGGGCGCTGAATAAATCTGTGAAAGTTTTAGCTTCGTACTGGCAGCGATCTCCGAGATATGGCCTGAGGAAATTTTCATAGGTCGCGTTGCAGGTAAATTTTTTAGAGCGATTATCTCCGGTACTTTAAAGCCTAGCATAGACACATAGCATATCTTTAGAATAGCAAAGACCTCTTCTTTTCATTTATGGGGTCAGTTTTCAATTTTAAACAAATTTCAACAATTTGGTCAATTCACCGCAGGTCACGTGACCTCCAGTGACCCCCAAGCCACTTGATATTCACATTTTTAACGACATTTACTATAAGGGCCATCGATTGTCTTTCGAAACAAAGAAGAAAATTATGTTTATTTACTGATAACTATTATTAATTTGCCTTCATTCTACCTGAGGTTATTGATTTTCGCACGTTTTGCTGAGTGGTCGGGTCGGTCTTTTTCTAGCGATTGCCCCCAAAGCTCATAGGATTATAATTTAAGATATACGCTTATCAAGCATGATGAGACGAACCCGAACGTGCCCGATTTCATGACCTCAGGTCACCAGGTCACCTATCCAGGTCAGGTTAAATACGTCAGTGGAGGTGAAAAATGGTCATGTCGGAAGACGTTGGAAAGTAACTTCAACTTTACCTTTATGTTCGCCAGCCATGAGAGCTGAGAGGTTAGCGTGAATAGTTCTTAGAGATAGCATTAATATGCCAACATTTATTCATTTCACATGCAAAGTTAAAAACAAACACAGGCAACATACCACCATATGCACCTATATGCATAATAACAATAATGTCGACAAAAGAATAAACGAATCCTCCAACAACAAAATTCCGTATCCACAAGCCAATGAAAATCTCATCACGCGTTTTTGTTTTGGCATGCCTACATTCGCTCACACTTGATCACCTAAAATCAACTACATATCAACGCTTACTTACTCATCCTTACCAACGCGAACATGAACTTCTGCAGTACTGGATGATAGTTCAGAGGCAATGATGTGAAACCGGTCAACTGGTGTAAACTTATGAAAACTTTGTGTGCCCTTGACAGTGAGAGCCTTGGTGAACCGCTCTTTAAGGGATTCAGTCACTTTTGAAACGTAATCTTTGGAAACGAATAGGAAGTGAATGACCGAAATGAATTTTTTCACTGAGAAACCGGTGCATATCTTCAGCGCTCAGAATCTGGTCCTGGCTAGGTCGTCTCAAACTCTCCATAGCCGTCGCTCTTTTCACTACCACCGACACCATCGCATACGCTCTTGCCATGGGAGGTACCGAAAAAAGTGTCACTCGCAGTGAACATCGAAATCTTCACGGTGACGGCAAAGGTTCACAAAATTGAAACGGTTCTTGTCCTGGCCGGCGCATCCGTCTGAAACGTAGTGAATCTTTCTGAGACCAGGGACACGTGACTTCAAAATAGGAACTAACTGTTGTAAGAACGCGTGGACAATAGCAGCATTGTGCTTCAGTGCATCGGATATAACACATAAACTCTGATGTACTATGTAGTTGTCCTCTTTCCAATAAGCTACAAACGGATGAACCGTCACTTGAGGGGCGTCCCAATGATATCTTTGTACCTCATCCTGTACAACGCAGGTATAGTTATCGGCAAAATCGCCTACAACTACTGCCTCACCCACACCGACTGAATCCTTCAACTCCTGAAAAGCACGCCCCTGTTCCCTTAGACACATTATGATGTCTGGTCAGATTGAGGATCGTCTTAGACAAGGTCGTCATAAACGCGTCACGCGGCTCAATATGATCGAGCAATGTACAACGATCAGTTTTAACCCACTGTTTGTATGTGATGGTGTCTTCCATGTTCATGTTGTCCTCGTACTCGTCCTCTACTAATTCTATGAAGGAGAGGACGCCCTGCTCCCCGAGGAAATTGAGGCAGTTTCCCATCATGCATGTTTCGTTCGTAGTGTCGCAGACGGCCATGCCCATGAGATCGTGATATGTCAGCCCCGCAACGCCTAATGACGCGACCATTAGCTTCGCATTCGGGTGGTATTGTATTTGTATTTGTATACAATTCTGGTGATATTGTATTTGTATTTGTATTGTATTGTATTGGTTCACCATTTTTCAGTACACTGGACACGGCTAGCACAATGTCTCAGTGTTCACGCGCTTCCCTCACTCAGACGACTGACAGTAATGTGCACTGTCCTCGTTTCGGCCCTACTGATAACGGCCATTGTCATCGATACCTCATCTCCTATTTCACCCCTTCCCGATATTTCACCCCTTTCACCCCTACCGTTGTCCCATAACAGTCGCTGTTTACATCTCGACCGACCGTTATCAGTTTCGCGGTCGACTAGCTGCGATTGACCGCGCGAGCCGCAACACAAAGGTGGGAGTACCAAAACTATGAAGTGAATGATTTTGCCAATCATTCTCATTGACTACGTAACAGGCATACATTTAATATTTATTTAGGTGTAAATCGGCACCTATCTCACTACTATGGGTCCAAAACGTCTTCCGACATTACCATTTTCACCTCCACTGATGTATTTAACCTGAACTGGATAGGTGACCTGGTGACTTGAGGTCATGAAATCTGACACGTTCGGATTCATCTCATCATGCCTGATAAGTGCATATCTCAAATCATAGCCCTATGAGCTTTGGGGGTCAATCGCTAGCAAAAGACTGACCCGACCACTCAGCAAAACGTGTGAAAATCAATAAACTCGGGTAGAATGAAGGCAAATTATTAATAGTTATCAGTAAATAAACATCATTTTTATTTTTTGCTTCGAAAGACAATCGATGATCCCTATAGTAAATGTGGTTACAAATGTGAATATCAAGTGGCTTGGGGTCACGGGGGGTCACTTGACCCGAGGTCAAATGGCCAAAGTTTTGAAATTTGTTCAAAATTAAAAACCGATCCGAGAAATGAAAAGAAGAGGTCTTTGCGATTCTACAGATATGCTATATGTCTATGCTAGGTTTTAAAGTGCCGGAGATAATCGCTCTCAAAGATTGACCTGCAATGTGACCTATGAAAATTTCCTCATGCCATATCTACGAGGTCGCTGCTAGTACGAAGCTAAAACTTTCACATATTGATTCAGCGCCCATGACTACCCTATACACCCACTTAGGTTGAAATCGCTCGCATGGCGGTGTCACCTGTTGGTTGCCCGGTGCTGGACCGCCCCAGCTTACGAAAATGTAAAGTAACCTGTTTATATTAAAGGGTGAAACAGAACCAAATTAATACTGGATTGAATTTGGTTCTACTTTGCATTTCGTATGGGCAAGTTATTTTACGCCGTTCCCCGACTTCCTTCATCGTTTTTTTGCCCAACTTAACGTGGCGAGAATTTCCCAGGACAATAGGGACTGCGAGTTGATTGCCTTTGACGAAAATGAAGTGGAGCATCGCGCCACGTCATCATGTTTTGTTGACAACATGAACAAGGAACCAGTTGTCAGGCCCAGCCGGATGACTAGTGTTCTTAGGGCTAAAACGGAATAATAAATCCTGAACATGCATCAGATGTTTAAACCATGACAACATTTGACACTGAATACTACTCTCCTGTTAACTTTAATTTACTTTCAGATTGCGCTACACTTATTATTTTTGCTTGGAATTTTAGCTTTCGCGGGTTGTCTGCATCATTATCTGTATCCTGGTAGTGATTTGGGTGGAATATTAAGAGCAAAAGCTGTGCATTCCATCGCTGGACCACGGTGCGCAAAGTGTCTGGATCCCGGTGTACACAAACACTGGACCATGCTGCACACAAACGCTGAGACCCGGGCACACAGACACTGGACGAAGGTGTGCACAAACACCGGGCCCCGGTGCACACAGGCGCTGGAACAAGGTGCATGCAGACACTGGGCCATGGTGTGCACAAACACTAGACCCCGGCCCACACAGGCACCGATTGGCGACCGATTGGCAGCGAAGACGCGGCTCAGAACACGCTGACGTCGATGCGGGAGATGGCGTCGGAGTCGCAGCTGACCGCGCCGTTACCGCCGGAGGGGCTGAGGAAGGCCAGCGGCTGCACGTGGCTGAAGTCGCCGCCGAACTGGCTACCCAGCGTGTCGCAGAGCACGCCGGCCCAACTGGCGCGCCGCACGGACGCCAGCTGGCGCGCTGACAGACTGTGGCGCGCGCCGCCGTTGTCGTAGAAGAACCGGTCGCCGTAGCGCAGGTCGAAGAACTGCTGCGCGATGATGCAGCGGAAGGTGGGGCCGACTAGCGCGCCGTCGGTCGGCAGCTCGGCCAGCCCGCCGACGAACAGGTCGACGTCGGCCGGGTCGGCGTAGACGGCGCGCAGCCGGTCGACGGTGGCCGCGTGCATGACGCGACCCAAGTCGGCCCAGACGGCCACGGCGGCGCCCGTGCACGCGGCCAGCACAGTGGCGTAGGCGGGCAGGCCGTGGTCGCGGCCGCGCTGTACGTTGAGCGTGGCCAGGTCGAGGCCGGCCCGGTCGCCGCCGCTGCTGAACAGCCGGCCGCGCAGGGCCGGCGTCATGCTCAGGTCGAACGCCATCGCGCGTCGCGCCACCAGCGCGCGCGCGTGCTCGGCCAGGCCGCCGGCGGCCGCCACCACGGACGGCTCGAAGAAGGTGCTGGTCAGGTTGACGGCGCGCCGCACGCGGCCGTCGGCGGCCAGCAGGTCGTACGCGTCGCGTACCATCGAGTGGCCGAACCGGAAGGCGGCCGACGCGAACTCAGTGGTGGCGCGCGCGTCCACGTCGGCCGAGTAGAGCCGCGAGAAGCCGGCGGCCAGCGGCAGCAGGCCGTGCCGCTCGGCGAACCGGCGGCCCACCACCTCGGGCAGCCACTCGTTGTAGATGATGTGCTGCCACTCGGCGGCCGCCGCGCGGCGCGCCGTCTGGAACAGCCGCTCGTCCGGCCAGCGGGGGTGCGCCGCGCGCAGCGCCGCCGCCACCCGGTTGTGCTCGCGCAGCCACACGGTGTGCAGCACCACCAGGCCGCTCTGCTCGTTGACGCGCTCGTCGCCGGCGCGGAAGCAGACGTCGGCCAGGCAGCGTCCGCCGGGCGGCTCGCCGACGCGCCGCCGGCGGCCGGCCGGCTCCGGGTCGAGCTGCGGCAGCAGCTGGCCGGCGCCGGTGCGCAGCCGGCCGTGCCGCATGGTGCGCAGCTGCAGCTGCCGCCGGCGCGTGTTGCCGTACACGTTGGACAGGTCCGTGAAGACGGTGATGACGTTGAGCTGCGTGGCGGGCCGCGCCAGACAGTCTGGCTCGGGCGCCGGCAGCGAGCGCACCAAGCTCATGCACCGCACGCCGTACGGCGCGTAGAACGGGTCGTCGTCGGCGATGGCGACGGCGATGCAGAGCGGGTGTCGCGGCGTGGCCGGCATGGTGCGCCCGTCGTCCAGACAGCACTCGACGCCCACGCCCGACGGCAGCCGGAACACGGGCGCCTGGGTGACGTCGTGGTCGATGAATTGTCCCCACTGCATCACGGAGAGCGTGTGGCGCGCCGTCTTGGTGGTCGACGCGTCCAGCACGCGCCGGCTGACCAGGCGTGGGTTGGGCAGCGGGCCGCCGCGCACCGACCGCGAGCGCAGCGCGTACACGCCGTCGTCGAAGGTGTTGGCCAGCAGGCGTCGGAACTCGCTGCTGGAGCGGCCGACGCGCGGTCGGCGCAGGTTGTTGCACTCGCCCGACGCGGTGCGGTACACGGCGTGCTCGTCGCACGCGGTGGCCGGCTCCGGGTCGCAGCCCGGCACGAGCCTCAGCACGCGTTTGCCGGGCGAAGGTCGGCCGCCGGTGCCGGCTTCGGGTGCCGGGGTCGCCGAGCTGGTGCTATTCTGCGCTGCTGGCCAGTAGGTCAGCCCCCCACGCAGCGTGCTGACCGTCTGCAGCGTCTGCAGCGCCTGCAGGCCGAGCGTCTGCGCCTGCGCAGACGAGGCCGAGTTCCAGTTGAGCAGCTGGGACGGGCTGCCGGGCGCCGGGCCTCTCTGCAATTCGGCGCCGACCTTCACCAGCTGGCGAATGGCCGCGGCGCTGGCTTCCACCGCGCCACTCACATCGTCCGGCCGCGGTATGGCCAGCGCCGGCTCGCTCCAGCTGGTCTGCAGAGGGCGCAGCGCCAGCTGGCGGCCGTGTCTGCCACGCCGCAGGTCGCAGCGCACGCCTGGCGAGCCGTCGGCCAGCGGACAGGGCTGCTGCGGCCAGACTGCGGCCGCCGCCAGACACTGCGCCGCCGGCCGGCAGGCGGGCGGGCAGCAGCGGCCGGCCGTACCGTTCGCCAGGTGACAGGCCTGCTGCGGGTCAGCCGCCCCCGCCCCCGCCTCCGCCGGACAGTCGGGCCGGCAGAGGCACAACGACCCGCCGGCGGCCGCCACCGACCACACCGTCCACAGCAGCGTCGCCTGCAACCGACACGGGCTCCGTCACCGTTAGGTTCTGGTCAGTGTCAGGCCGACACGGGCTCCGTCACCGTCAGGTTCTGGTCAGCGTCAGGCCGACACGGTCTCCGTCACCGTCAGGTTCTGGTCAGCGTCAGGCCGACACGGGCTATATAAATCTGGGATATATATGGGATATATATATATATATATATATATATATATATATATATATATATATATATATACATCTGGGATATACACTGGTCAGCGTCAGGTCTGAGTGTCGTTCTACTATGCAAACCAGCAGACAGTGGCGTAGCCAGGACTCCCATAGGGAGACCAAAAACAAATTTTGCTGAAGAGGGTAAGGTTGTCGGCTTGTTAAGCGCGCCGAAAATTTAGGGTTTTGCGCGGAGAAAATTACAAAATTTGTCATTTGATCTAGCGTGAAACTGGTTTCAACGCTTAGTCAGAATTGCCCTGCGTGAGAATGCTCCGAAATTTCAATATAATTGTGCTACGCACTACAATGCTAGATATAACCAAGTGAGCGTGCACTTTTTCCATTGGGCGAAACCTTACATACTTTTGGGAGGACCCAAATCTTCCCACACCCAAAGCTGGCGTGAACCCTTGAATAACTTCGGGTTGTAACATGGAACCTTGGTTGGTTATTGGTTTTACGACACGTTGACCGTTGAGTCATGTAGCGTCGCCAATCTCACGCCGATTGGTCGCGGGCGAAGAGTAGCGACAGGTGAGGTTCGAACCCACAACCTTTCGATTGTGAGACGAGCATCTTACCCCTAGACCACTCGTCCCCTAACATGGAACCTTATGGAGTGCCTCCAACCGATTCAGTTTCGCCCGTTGGTTATATGACATTCCTCGCAATGATTTGGAAGAAGTTCCACCTTTGCTTTTTCCTGTTTGGCGGAGGATGGACGCAATATGACCATAGTTGTCGACGCGCCCTAAAGCCCAAATAACCAACTAACTCGTCTGGCCTCCACTTTCGCCTCTGTCTCCACTGTGTCTATGTCCCACCGGACATGGAAAGAACACAGGGCAGACCTGGTAGCGATGTCACTGAGCGGATTCAGCGCGGATTCACGGGAAGATTTAATTGACAGAGCAGATTCAAACTGTAGCACAACGTTTCTGCTTTTCGGCTGTACACAGTACCATTGGCGGATCTAGCCCACCGGTTGGGGGGGGGGGGGGCAACTTTCGGTTTTCGGCGTCAGCCCCCCCCGTCAGACAACATAATTTCCTGTGTAGGGGCTACAGCCTACCTCCACCGTTTCTAAGTTACAGGATTTTTCTTCTTGTTTACCAAAACGTTCACGTTCACGTTCAACGTCTTGTACCACGTCAACGTTCGTGCACGTGTACACACTGGTGGATCAGATTTTGTCAACTCTTGCTGTAAGCAGAACTTGAGCAGCATGGAACCCTTGATGTGTGTCAGAATCTACTATGCTACTATATTGGCTTCCAAACAATTATAAAAAATGCCTTTAAAATTTGAGATTCTTTCATTCCGGCGCTATTTGTTTTACCTCGGCAAAGGTTACTGCATTTTAATTTAGTTTACTTCCGTTGGTTTCGGGGGGCCAAAAGACACTATGCCCCCCCCCCTTTCAAGCGCTTGGGGGGCATGGCCGGAATGGCCCCTCCCTGGATCCGCTAGTGCACAGTACACGCTTAGGCTGTGTGTTGGCCAAATGTTATGCGTTCATCCCCAGCACCAGGGCCTCATCTAGGGACTTTTGACTGGGGAGTTGCGCCCATTGACACTGCTTCTTCCCGTCCCCAGTAATTCCTAGGCAATAGGGATGGTCACTGGCTGGGGACCACGGCTCACGACTACGACTGAAGAGAAATCGATGGGATGGATGTCCCACTGGACATGGAAAGAACACAGGGCAGACCTGGTAGCGATGTCACTGAGCGGATTCAGCGCGGATTCACGGGAAGATTTAATTGACAGAGCAGATTCAAACTGTAGCACAACGTTTCTGCTTTTCGGCTGTACACAGTACCACTGGCGGATCTAGCCCACCGGTTTGGGGGGAAACTTTCGGTTTTCGGCGTCAGCCCCCCGTCAGACAACATAATTTCCTGTGTAGAGGCTACAGCCTACCTCCACCGTTTCTAAGTTACAGGATTTTTCTTCTTGTTTACCAAAACGTTCACGTTCACGTTCAACGTCTTGTACCACGTCAACGTTCGTGCACGTGTACACACTGGTGGATCAGATTTGTCAACTCTTGCTGTAAGCAGAACTTGAGCAGCATGGAACCCTTGATGTGTGTCAGAATCTACTATGCTACTATATTGGCTTCCAAACAATTATAAAAAATGCCTTTAAAATTTGAGATTCTTTCATTCCGGCGCTATTTGTTTTACCTCGGCAAAGGTTACTGCATTTTAATTTAGTTTACTTCCGTTGGTTTCGGGGGCCAAAGACACTATGCCCCCCCTTTCAAGCGCTTGGGGGGCATGGCCGGAATGGCCCCTCCCTGGATCCGCTAGTGCACAGTACACGCTTAGGCTGTGTGTTGGCCAAATGTTATGCGTTCATCCCCAGCACCAGGGCCTCATCTAGGGACTTTTGACTGGGGAGTTGCGCCCATTGACACTGCTTCTTCCCGTCCCCAGTAATTCCTAGGCAATAGGGATGGTCACTGGCTGGGGACCACGGCTCACGACTACGACTGAAGAGAAATCGATGGGATGGGTGGCCTCTAATCAACATGTTATAGGAAGCCCTGCTTATCACCGATAAAATATCCCCAGCCACTTACACAATGACACGTGATGCAAGGCTTCTGATCAGTGCCAAACGTTCTTCAGAATATTATCGAAGCGGAACCTTTTTTATGGTATTGCTCAGTCCTACTATTCACAGCATCGCTTGTATTGAACCCACACCCACAGCCGCTGAACGGCTGTGCGGAAAAGGTGGTTCTTCTTTAATCGGCTACATACCGTGACAATGCGCATCTTTGTGCGGGCTGGCGACGTTTCCATGGATCAACTGCCACTGTTGACAGCCCCCACACCTGGCGACTTGTCACGACGCCTGATAACCGGACCGCCACTGCTGACAGCCCCCACACCTGGCGACTTGTCACGACGCCTGATAACCGGACCGCCACTGCTGACGACTTGTGACGACTTGTGTGGGTCAGCCACCACTCCCGACGCCTGGTATCGACTTGCTCTGCCAGGTACCGGCGACACTATGTAACCAGGCCGAGTCGGTCCTCCCGCTCCCCTCCCCTCACCGTGTGTTCGGACCGGTAGCACCGGTGGTGTCGCCAGCCGCTTAGCCATCCGGTTAGAGTCGCCAGAGCCCGCCGCTACCACTGCTCCACTCCCGTCATACCGCACCCTCCTGCTGCCGTACCTCCGTCACCCCGCACTATCCCACTACCGGTACTGTACCGCCGTCACCCCGCAACCTCCTGCTGTCGTACCTCCGTCACCCCGCACTATCTCACTACCAGTACTGCACCTCCATCACCCCGCACCCTCCTGCTTCCATACCTCCGTCACCCTGCACCTTCCTGCTGCCGTACCTCCGTCACCACGTACTATCCCACTGCTTGTATTGTACCTCCATCACCCTGCACCTTCCTGCTGCCGTACCTCCGTCACCACGTACTATCCCACTGCTTGTACTGTACCTCCGTCACTCCGCACCCTCCTGCTGCCGTACCTCCGTCACCCCGTACTATCCCACTGCTTGTATTGTACCTCCGTCACCCTGCACCTTCCTGCTGCCGTACCTCAGTCACCACGTACTATCCCACTGCTTGTATTGTACCTCCGTCACCCTGCACCTTCCTGCTGCCGTACCTCCGTCACCACGTACTATCCCACTGCTTGTATTGTACCTCCGTCACCCGCACCTTCCTGCTGCCGTACCTCCGTCACCACGTACTATCCCACTGCTTGTACTGTACCACCGCCACCCCGCACCCTCCTGCTGCCGTACCTCCGTCACCACGTACTATCCCACTGTTTGTATTGTACCTCCGTCAGTATTGTACCTCCGTCACCCTGCACCTTCCTGCTGCCGTACCTCCGTCACCCCGTACTATCACACTGCTTGTATTGTACCTCCGTCACCCTGCACCTTCCTGCTGCCGTACCTCAGTCACCCCGCACTATCTCACTACCGGTACTGTACCTCCGTCACCCCGCACCCTCCTGCTGCCATACCTCCGTCACCCTGCACCTTCCTGCTGCCGTACCTCCGTCATCCCGCACTATCCTACTGCTTGTATTGTACCTCCGTCACCCTGCACCTTCCTGCTGCCGTACCTCAGTCACCCCGCACTATCTCACTACCGGTACTGTACCTCCGTCATCCCGCACCCTCCTGCTGCCATACCTCCGTCACCCTGCACCTTCCTGCTGCCGTACCTCAGTCACCCCGCACTATCTCACTACCGGTACTGTACCTCCATCATCCCGCACCCTCCTGCTGCCATACCTCCGTCACCCTGCACCTTCCTGCTGCCGTACCTCCGTCACCCCGTACTATCTCACTGCTTGTATTGTACCTCCGTCACCCCGCACCTTCCTGCTGCCGTACCTCCGTCACCACGTACTATCCCACTGCTTGTATTGTACCTCCGTCACCCTACACCTTCCTGCTGCCGTACCTCCGTCACCACGTACTATCCCACTGCTTATATTGTACCTCCGTCACCCTGCACCTTCCTGCTGCCGTACCTCCGTCACCCCGTACTATCCCACTGCTTGTATTGTACCTCCGTCACCCCGCACCTTCCTGCTGCCATACCTCCGTCACCCTGCACCTTCCTGCTGCCGTACCTCAGTCACCCCGCACTATCTCACTACCGGTACTGTACCTCCATCATCCCGCACCCTCCTGCTGCCATACCTCCGTCACCCTGCACCTTCCTGCTGCCGTACCTCAGTCATCCCGCACTATCCCACTGCTTGTATTGTACCTCCGTCACCCTGCACCTTCCTGCTGCCGTACCTCCGTCACCCCGCACTATCTCACTACCGGTACGGTACCTCCGTCATCCCGCACCCTCCTGCTGCCATACCTCCGTCACCCTGCACCTTCCTGCTGCCGTACCTCCGTCACCCCGTACTATCTCACTGCTTGTATTGTACCTCAGTCACCACGTACTATCCCACTGCTTGTACTGTACCTCCGCCACCCCGCACCCTCCTGCTGCCGTACCTCCGTCACCACGTACTATCCCACTGTTTGTATTGTACCTCCGTCACCATGCACCTTCCTGCTGCCGTACCTCCGTCACCACGTACTATCCCACTGCTTGTATTGTACCTCCGTCACCCTGCACCTTCCTGCTGCCGTACCTCAGTCACCCCGCACTATCTCACTACCGGTACTGTACCTCCGTCACCCCGCACCCTCCTGCTGCCATACCTCCGTCACCCTGCACCTTCCTGCTGCCGTACCTCCGTCATCCCGCACTATCCCACTGCTTGTATTGTACCTCCGTCACCCTGCACCTTCCTGCTGCCGTACCTCAGTCACCCCACACTATCTCACTACCGGTACTGTACCTCCATCATCCCGCACCCTCCTGCTGCCATACCTCCGTCACCCTGCACCTTCCTGCTGCCGTACCTTCGTCACGCCGCACTATCTCACTACCGGTACTGTACCTCCGTCATCCCGCACCCTCCTGCTGCCATACCTCCGTCACCCTGCACCTTCCTGCCGCCGTACCTCCGTCACCCCGTACTATCCCACTGCTTGTATTGTACCTCCGTCAACCTGCACCTTCCTGCTGCCGTACCTCCGTCACCCCGTACTCTCCCACTGCCGGTAGTGAACCTCCATTACCGGGCACCATCCCACTGCCAGTGTTGTACCTCAGTCGCCCCGTACTCTTCCGCTGCCGGTACTGTACCTCCGTTATCGTTATACTGTATCTATATATATAGCACTAATACCTGTGATCCAGGGGCGGATACAAGGAGGCATTAGGGGCATGTGCTACTCCATTTGAATGTGGCTCCCCTCCGGCCGGGAAAAGGCGCCCTTTGGAAGGAAAGGCGTCCCTCCGGGAACGCCCCTGTGTACCCGCTCCCCCCCCCCCCACATTTTTTTTTTCAGCCAGAGGTGCCCCTCGGAAGGCAACGTGCCGCCACTCCGGATATGTTCCCCCATAACAATTTCTGGATCCGCCCCTGCTGTGATCTCCTTTGGCTGAAACCTGCAACTCCCAAATGTCATGCAAATTATTGCGCAGAGAACAAACAGCTAAAGGTGGGTCTATAAGCGTCCAAAATCCAGCCTTCCACAAAACAACTTAAAAAGTGAAGTGAACTTAAAAAGTGAATAAAAAGTTTTCAAGGGTCGGCAAGATGTACATTGTTTTAGATCAGCAGGTTATTCCATATATAATGCACAGAGCCAACAGAAGTCGCCGGCTTGTGATGCGACTTGTGTACTTGAAATTAAGATGGATGCAAGTAAATCAATGATAAAAATATACAGACACCAACTTCTCTTTCTTATGGACATATGCAGCTAATGCATGCACCACAGCATAGCATTTCTGATGTTGCTAATATCGTTTTCAAATCCACAATTAAGTTTAATAAACAAGCATGATACTATCGAAATACAACGGATATTTTCCTGATTTGGAGTCAAAATGTGCACCTCCAAGTGTTAATTTAAAAAAAAAACAGCTAGCTCGTTGGACCCGCGCTGGTGGAACATTCGGCCATGGTGGAGCACACATGTAAGGCGCTCTGAGAACGGCTGTGGTCCAAGTACTTTGGTGAGAACGATTCGCAAGACGACTATTTTGGTGGGTCAAACACTTGCATTGATATCAACATTTGACGACGATGCAGATGCTTGAATACGAATACCATTGGTGTCACTTTGTGAAATTGATGGGGGGGGCAATTGATGTATTTGATGGCATTTGTCTCCGAAGAGGAGGCACCATCGGTTGAATTTTTTTAGAGCGTTCTGGAAGGGCGCCTCCATATGGTGAATGGTTACGCTTTGGTCCGACTTGGGAGGGGGGAGGGGGGAAATCCATGACTGGGTGGGAAAAAATTAATGAATGGGGGGGAGTGTCAGTTGCCCTCTTTAGTGTATACAATATGACAAATTATTAATACAGAATAGTGTCGCTATATTGACACTTTTAAAAATCCCATCAGCTTCGTATTTTAAGTCACCAGAAACGGCGTACCTTCGCAGTGGCGCAATTATCAGTCATTTGGAGCGAAGCCTGCGCAGCATACTACCACCGACGAGGGCTCGCAGCACACCGAAGATACTCCGACGCAGTAGCGCGACCAGAGTGGGCTAAGGGAGCTATAACCCTCTCTTCGTCGTGCCAGAGCGGTCCATTTCGGCGCACTGCGCGCCGAAATGTCAAGTCCTCGAATTACCCTGCCCCGCCACGACCCCTGGCTGCATGCCACCGCGTCGACGGCTCGGTCACGTCTGGGCCGAACCACCTGCGCCAGAGGGGACCGGTTGCTCATGGGGAAAGGGCCTTCCGGGCCAATGCCTTGACTTGTCACTGGCCGGCATCACCTATTGCACAACACCGCGAAGAAGGGGTGGACGATGGGGACTAGGAGAACCCTCGGGAACACCTCCCTTCGGGGTGGCTGTGGTAACCCGAGGGAGCGTCATTCCCTAAGCCATTTCCTAGGGTCATTTCCTTAGCCAGTCTAGTAACGATGGCTGACCGCACTGCGGGGCTGCGTGGCTGCGTGCGTGCGCGTGTGTAGTTGGGATTTTTGGGCGCGTCAGCTGCTTCGACTATATTGCGTCCAAAACTAGGCGTGCGTGCGTGCTGCGTGTGTACGTGCGTGCGCGCGCGCTCCTGCGCCGGCCGCTGCCGCCGCGCGGCCACTACCGACAGCCGTGGGTCCGGCCATCGCCAGCACAGTACAACGGAAGCTCGGACTGGTGTATTGTCGACAGCCGTGCCGGGTCTGAAATGTCGCGCCGACAGGGCAGCGCGCCGTACGGCAGCTGTCCACGTCACGGCGCCCAGCCTGGCCGGCGTACATGCCGCCGCTGACCGGACCGCTGTGTACCACCTTCTCCGTGAGGGCCTCGGCACGCCGCACGGTAGCTGCCCACGTCACCGCGCCCAGCCAGGCGGCCGACACCGTCCACCACCTCCGTCAAGGCCGCACAAACCGCCAAACAGTCGCACAAAATAGATATTACTTTTACTATGGTGCTAAGTCAGTTCGACAAATACGCCGCCAGCCAAACGATGACGTCACGCCGATGCTGACGTCACATGATCTCCCAGACACAAGGCATCACGTTGCGCAGTGAGTCGCACTAAGATCCATTACCATTGCGTCGACATTCTCCGCCACATCTAAAACACAGACATTGCGTTCGCACGTCACTGGCTGTTTGGAAAGCCGTAAAAACCGCTGCGGTGAATGTGCGTGAGTCGACGTGTCGCCTTCCGTGATGTGAACGTGGACCGCGGACACCGTAGTCTCAGCGGTAAACCCGTCCACCGACCTACCGTGCTTCCAACCCCACCCACAACCGGACGCAACACGACAAACGCAAACACGACACGGAGAAAATGGAATGGACGGAAAGCAGCCGCATACACGCCGAGGACAGCCCCAGGTAAGACATGATGGTGAGAACAGAATGTCGCAACAACCAAAGCATGATCGGATTGCCAGGCTGTCAGGCAGCAATAAATTTGTCAGACGTTGGGAAGCGCTGAGAGCGGACCGGCACGCCACGGCAGCCGAGCTGCCGTACCCGCACCATCCCTCTCCTGCCCTACTCCTACCCGGCCTTTAGCCTGAAACATGCAACTTCCAAACGTGCACATCCACCGCACAGCAGGCTACCGATTGTCACGATGCACTCGCGCGGAAGGGGAAGCGAGATTGTTGCGCCAGTGCGCGGCGAAGTCGACACGGGTGCTCTGCACCCACGATCACAGAGTCAGCACCGTCTCAGCCAGACCAGCCGGCGTCAACACGACCCGGCACCACCAGCTCGCCGCACGTCACGTTAACACCCGGGCCGCCCGCTCCCCAGCCCCGGTCTGCAGCACCCTCTCCAGTCTACAGTCCCTACCCAGATCCGGCAGCGCGCGCCCGCCCTACCGTCGACGGCAGCAGCGCCGGCATCATAGCTCGTCCTTGTTGAGCAGGCTGTACCGGTTGCCGGACGGGCCGAGCTTCTTGAACACAGACTCCGGGGGCGCTGTGGGCGGCGCCGTCGTCGTCTCGCGACCGTGCGTGGGCGCCGGCGCCGGCGGCTGCACCCCGTAGTGGAACTCCCGGTGCAGCTTGCCCGAGTGGAGGTCGTCGATGAACGACTTCAGCTTGCCGGGTGTGTTGATGTCCTGCGGTGGCGCGGCGGCAGTCAGCAGCTGGCCCGGCTCTGGCCAGTCAGCAGCTGGCCCGGCTCTGGTCAGTCAGCAGCTGGCCCGGCTCTGGCCAGTCAGCAGCTGGCCCGGCTCTGGTCAGTTGCCAGCTCATTACCGGATCATATCGTGCTCAGGCTTAATAAGAGCCACAGGGGCCCATCTGGATTACATTTATAGAGGGACGATACTATTTTGTGAGATCCTATTCTATATATACTACTAAGACGATACAAAAAGATACTGAAACACACTTAATCGATACTATACCCTGCGTTCTAGACAAAGCTATCTGTCCATTAGCTCCGTTCACTCCATCAGCCATCATCCACCTCTCCAAAATGGTTGGACATATTGATTATTACACAGATGATTATTATTGTTAGATATATAGTTAGATAGATAGTTAGATAGTTAGTTAGATAGATGATTATTACACATATTGTTCCCACGATGGGGACATATTCAAGTGCACGGTAGAATTTCCAGAAGCTGGACTTTTTTGGATCACCACCGTGCCGATATTCTGTGGTACAATGGATGGGGTGGTGAGGTTTGAAGATGACCACTGCCACAGGATTGAGTTTCGGAGGTGCGTAGTGTCAGATGGTTGGAGGATGTAGTGTGCTTGGAGATGGGGACTGTCAGAGGTGGTTGTTGGGTTTTACGACACGTTGACCGTTGAGTTATGTAGCGCCGCCAATTTCTCACGCCGATTGGTCGCGGGCAAAGAGTGGCGACGGGTGAGACTCGAACCCACGATCTTTTCATTGTGAGATGGGCAACTTACCCCTAGACTACTTGTCCCCGTGGGGACTGTCAGAGGAAACTAATAATCATGGTTTCTGAGCATTCCAAGTGGTAACACGAAATATTTCTGGACTGAGCACAATCTGAATAAGATCGAAATTAATTTCTTCTGAAAGAAATGCCAGTACCAAATTCGCAATCCAAAATGTCCACTACCTACATTCGCATGCACATGAATTTCCCATCATGCTAAGACATGGCGATAAATGTAAGATAACGAAGAAGACGAGGAGTGGAATTGACGCGTCATGTGATCCTAACCGACACATGTGTTTAAAGGCACGCTGAGTGATCCGAAAAGATGCAAACGCTCTAACGAGAGCCTACCCAAGAACTCCACCAACTCCCCAATTCATCTCCGTAGTTGTTGGACCCTCACAGGGGAGATAATGAAGTGTTCAGGGTGAAAGGACAGATCCTGAAGCCGTGCCGGATATCGGTCCGGCTGATGTATAACACGTGGAGACTGACACGGCTGCCGCACGAATACAGAGGCTGAATAGGTGGGCGGACCGGGCGAGAGGACGGACTCGGGTCGCGTACTGGGTGCCACGCCCGATTGGCCAGATTTTGGACCCGTTGCAGACGCGTTCTTTCGCACTGTACGTGTCCCGGTTGCGCAGACGTGGAGGAGCACGGGACAGGTACCTCTGTCGTGCAGGGAGTGGGATTACGATGGCGAATAAGTGAACCTTCAGATGCAGTGCTTGTCACGCGATCTTGTCCGCTGTTTGCTGCTGGTGATGGAGCCTGGAGTACTGGTGATTATTGGCACAAGGACGCACCGCAAGGCCGTGAGGGATGCGACGCCCTGCCAGGTGTGACATGGCCTGCGTGTCACGTCCGCTGTGCTATGATTTGCTAAGCCGTGAGGGATGCGACGCCCTGCCAGGTGTGACATGGCCTGTGGTGTGGTGTGGGCCACTTGGTCACACGCATAGTTGGTCAGTCTTACCAGATTTGGCACCTAAGCCGTGAGGGTGCGACGCCCTGCCAGGTGTGACATGGCCTGCGTGTCAACGTCCGGCATGTGCTAATAGATTTGACTAAAGCCTGTGATTCGGACGTGCACTCCTCACAGCCGTGAACCAGGAATGTAGACTCCCATGATAAAGCCTGCGTGTCACGTCCGCTGTGCTATGATTTGCTAAGCTTGTAGTCTAAGTGTAGCTTCCCACCTCTCCGGAGGGGCCCTTCCAATGCTCGGTCCAGCCCCTCCAATAAACACAGATCGGAACATGTGAGTCAATCGGCCACCGAAATGTGTTTTGAGTCAATGAGCTTGAACCCTGATGGTCCAACGAATGGCCTATTGAATGCTCCGCTTCTGCTTTTAATGCTCCGTGTAGCTGTAGGTCACAAATCAACTGTGTTGATTACGCATCACAAGTGCAAGGGCTTTATAGTACAGAGTACAACTTCAGCAAAGGCTCACAACAAAGGCTATGTATGCATTTTTAAAATTCGACAACTGACAATATTTAACAGCAAAATGAAGACATGCCAAGGATACTGAAAGGTGCTCGTCATAAACCACTTCAGAAAGTTGCAAGAAAGCTTGCAGGAATGAGATCAACGAGACGTGCGTGCGAGCCATATCAGAGCTCATGCATATGAAATAAAACCATCTCAGTCAAAAAGTGCATTCGGCAGGAAACGCTAACACACATGACTGATAATTATCAGTCACATACCAGTCACACCACGTTCATTTCCCAGCGCTGCAACCAAGACCCATTCAATCTCGCGTTGACATAGCAATTCAACCAACTATGCAACTATGTAAGTACAGGGCATACCATATCTACCCCGACGAGAGTCGCGACATAGGAGCTCTGTTTTACCACAGGCTTGTCAAATCTCAGTGGAAAGGGCTGCAGTTCTTCACTGGGCAGCCGACCGGCCTTGGCGTGGGAAGACAGCGCTACTCACCGCTATGTCCGGGAAGACGTACATATGCCGGAAACTGTCGATGGCAATGAGCGGCAGGTCCTTGCGGCTCTTGCCGAGATGTTGCAGTGGATGCGCGAACGTTAAACCGTCGGCGGTCAAGAAATTGATGCCGTCTGAAAGCGGCACCACTCGTAAGCTGCGGCAGGCGGGGTAGGGACATGTCACGGCCGGCACATGGATACACGGATAGTGACGGGGAGTGAGCACATGGATGCCGACAGAGTGGACACGTGGATACTGACGGAGTGGACACGTGGATACCGACGGAGTGGACGCGTGGATACTGACAGTGAACGTGTGGATACTGGCGGAAAGTGGACACATGGATACTTACACAGGGTGATGCAGCAAACATAACTTCACGGCCCACCTCAATGCCGTGACCTCCGGAACGGCCTGCTGAGTGGTCACAGGCTAGGTTACCTCTGCACCCAATTGGAGGGGGATCGTCACAAGTGTCTTTTGGCGGTTTGGTGGCCTGAGAACTGTAGTCGATCAGCGGCTCCTGCCCCCCCCCCTCTCCCTCAAACACACTATGTGGGACTACAGAAGGGGTGGAGTAGTTGCGCTTTAGCCAGGACAGGAGCGGCATGGCGGACTTCTCTTTGTGTTAGCACACTAGCAGGAGCAAGTGTTGTTGAAGAAATTGACACTACAGGTAGAAACATGGATGCTGGTAGAGTTGACACTTTGATGCCGAGAGTGAATATATATATATATATATATATATATATGGATGCTGAGCAGGGGTAGGAACTTTATCTCTGCGAGTGGATTGTTCCCACTGACAGCCGCCCGGGACCCAAAGCTGCCCCCATTTTCCACTGGTTTGCGCGTGACCCTTGCATGACTGCACTCCTGCGGACATTGAAAAATTAACACGAACGTGCACGTATTTTTGCATCGCTCATTAACTCCGAGAGCTTCCTCTAAATGACATACTGAACTGCCACTTCCTTCTGACAAATGCCTTGCCTGTAAGCTGACAAGCACTCACATATTGCTCATCATCGTCATTAACTTGATTAACATGTACATTGAACATGTTCACAGCTTTTTTCGAATTTCGGAAACACTGTGTGTATGCTGAATAGGGGAGGAGGACGCTGTTACCATTGCGGGTTCTCACCACGAAAAGTAGAACAAGGCCTCTTCTGTCTCTCCTCTATCACCCATACACACGTGTACATCCAGCCAAACAGGGATACAGTGTTGATGGTACTACCAATATACAGCCAGAATGTCGACAAATCAACACCAATAACGTCAGCCACACGTGGAACAGCCAGCTCCTACACCCCGAAACGGAGCACCTACCTTTCTCATCGTATAGCTGCTCCTCAACTATGCGTAAAAATTGTTTCGGCGTTTCGGCATCATCTGGCAGATGGAAGAGAATAAGGAAGGGAATCCCCTCCTCTGTCAGCTCTTCTGCATTGGAGAATGTAATCTCTCGCACCTGAGAGCGGAAGGAGTCATGAGTTAGTCGTGACAAGTGCAAGCACTTGGATCAACCTTCATGATGAAGAACAGCATGAATATCGCCGTGGCGGGAGCATGGATAATTGCGTTATGAAGCACACACCGGTAATCACAATCGTAGTGTAATGGGTACGATCTGCTAGTGACATGATCATTCTTACTATGAACGGAAATTTCCTCATGGAGGCGTTCCAAACCGGTTTCGATGCCGACTAGAAATACAACATTTTTTTTTCTACAGTATTACTGATTATCTATCTTCCGGCCAAGCAGTGCTAAAAACACCGTACATTTTGTAAGTTCCCAGTAGTAACCTTTGCTCCCTCTTCCTCCTTCCTGAAAAGGGGCATAAGTGGCTGAAGATTAAAGTATAGATTCTGGTATCCACCTCTTTAGACGTGATATATATGCCGGAAGAAGCAGCAGAAATAATGAAAAGCAAGCATTGATCCACAAAGTGACAATTGCAAAAGCTTTGGATGATAAACCACCATAAACACACTGTGGCAATCTGTGCCCCACGTCAGCGATCACTGCATCGAAACATAACGACGGTCGCATCTGGTCCGCCGTTAGTTGGTTATTGTGGTTTAAGGGCGCGTCGACCTGGTCCGCCGTTAGTTAGTTATTGTGGTTTAAGGGCGCGTCGACCTGGTCCGCCGTTAGTTAGTTATTGTGGTTTAAGGGCGCGTCGATCTGGTCCGCCGTTAGTTGGTTATTGTGGTTTAAGGGCGCGTCGACCTGGTCCGCCGTTAGTTAGTTATTGTGGTTTAAGGGCGCGTCGATCTGGTCCGCCGTTAGTTGGTTATTGTGGTTTAAGGGCGCGTCGACCTGGTCCGCCGTCAACATTATCACATCCCACCAGAGGTCTAAGTGCTTTATCTCTAACCAGACTGCCATGACTACGTCTCGCTAGCCTTGCAGCGTGAGCATCCCGAGTAGGCAGAACCAGCATGCAACCTTCCGTCAGATTGACGCAGGGGAAACTCTACACTAGCGTCCACCATGGGTAAGCAGGACCACTACACTACAGCCTACCAGCGAGACGTAGGACCACTACACCAAAACCCACCACTCGGGTGTCATCATCATACCACTAGCACCAATCAGAAGGACGTAGGACCACTACACCAAGACCCACCAGTCGGGCGTCACCACTACACCAACACGACTGACCAGAGGGACGCAGGTGCGGCGTGCCCAGTCGGTCAGACGCGCCGTCTCCCGCATACTGATGTCGGGCATCGCTTCATCAGACTGTGAGTTGGGCTTGCGCACCACCACCATGTCCTGGCCGTGGGGCCGGAACACTTGGAACGGCTCACTGTGGGGGCGTCACGCAGGTCACAGGTCGCAGACGGGCTGACGGCGACAGGGTCACACAGATCACAGGTCGCGGACCGGCTGACAGTAGCAGGGTGACGAGGTCACACAGGGCACAGGTCACGGACGGGTTGACGGTGACAGGGTGACGGGGTCACACAGGTCACAGGTCGCGGACCGGCTGACAGTAGCAGGGTGACGAGGTCACACAGGGAACAGGTCACGGACGGGTTGATGGTGACAGGGTCACACAGGTCACAGGTCGCGGACCGGCTGACAGTAGCAGGGTGACGAGGTCACACAGGGAACAGGTCACGGACGGGTTGATGGTGACAGGGTCACACAGGTCACAGGTCGCGGACCGGCTGACAGTAGCAGGGTGACGAGGTCACACAGGGCACAGGTCACGGACGGGTTGACGGTGACAGGGTGACGGGGTCACACAGGTCACAGGTCGCGGACCGGCTGACAGTAGCAGGGTGACGAGGTCACACAGGGAACAGGTCACGGACGGGTTGACGGTGACAGGGTCACACAGGTCACAGGTCGCGGACCGGCTGACAGTAGCAGGGTGACGAGGTCACACAGGGAACAGGTCACGGACGGGTTGATGGTGACAGGGTCACACAGGTCACAGGTCGCGGACCGGCTGACAGTAGCAGGGTGACGAGGTCACACAGGGCACAGGTCACGGACGGGTTGATGGTGACAGGGTCACACAGGTCACAGGTCGCGGACCGGCTGACAGTAGCAGGGTGACGAGGTCACACAGGGAACAGGTCACGGACGGGTTGATGGTGACAGGGTCACACAGGTCACAGGTCGCGGACCGGCTGACAGTAGCAGGGTGACGAGGTCACACAGGGAACAGGTCACGGACGGGTTGATGGTGACAGGGTCACACAGGTCACAGGTCGCGGACCGGCTGACAGTAGCACGGTGACGAGGTCACACAGGGCACAGGTCACGGACGGGTTGACGGTGACAGGGTGACGGGGTCACACAGGTCACAGGTCGCAGACGGGCTGACGGTGACAGGGTGATGGGGTCACACAGAGCACAGGTCGCGGACCGGCTGACAGTAGCAGGGTGACGAGGTCACACAGGGCACAGGTCACGGATGGGTTGACGGTGACAGGGTGACGGGGTCACACAGATCACAGGTCGCGGACCGGCTGACAGTAGCAGGGTGACGAGGTCACACAGGGCACAGGTCACGGACGGGTTGACGGTGACAGGGTGACGGGGTCACACAGGTCACAGGTCGCAGACGGGCTGACGGTGACAGGGTGATGGGGTCACACAGAGCACAGGTCGCGGACCGGCTGACAGTAGCAGGGTGACGAGGTCACACAGGGCACAGGTCACGGATGGGTTGACGGTGACAGGGTGACGGGGTCACACAGAGCACAGGTCGCGGACCGGCTGACAGTAGCAGGGTGACGAGGTCACACAGGGCACAGGTCACGGACGGGCTGACGGTGACAGGGTGACGCGGTCACACTGATTGTCACAGGTCACGGACGGGCTGACGGTGACAGGGTGACACGGTCACACAGATTGTTATATATCGCGGCAGACAATGGTACGGCCAGATTCCGGCACTGGTACGTGCCACATTGACCGGTCCAGGTACAGGACGGTACTGGATTCGTCACAGGCAACGGCCCAGCAGACAACTGACCGTCGCCACCGAAGTGTCGCGTTGGCAGACTCCACAGATGCAGCCACGGTGTAGTTGGAAATAAAAATCCCGTGTGCACATCTCTTTTCCACGGCCCATCCGAAGCTTAATCTAATGCCTGCACCTTTCATTTTGGTTATTTGGGCTTCAAAACGCATCGACCATGTTGATCATATACACCTTTCATTTTGGTGTACACCTTATACACCTTGCATCATAGCACCTTTCATTTTGGTGTTGTCAGCAACGCATGAACCATTTTGTAAGGGGAGGCATGAAGTCGAATTTCATATTCAAAACCCTGACCAGAAATACCATGTTAGCATTTGTGGTGAGGACAGACTCTTCGGCTGGTACTGGAAAGCGCATTCAGAACGCCCATATTGTGGCGCCATTGGGCTGAATTTCAACCACGACTTTTCCACGAAATTTGCTAAGGTTTGGAAGGAAACTTTTTACTTGGTTCGGTACGGAAATGTATTCCCTCAACCTGTCCCGCATTTAATTCGGGTGTTGCGTCAGTTATTTTATGCATGTGACACAGACCAGCTACCAACACACCGATACATGGACAAGGAAGTCGGACACGCACACCTTCCAAGCAGCATCACGGGCGGAGCTCGTGGTCAGCTCAACACAGTTCTAGGTCGCCTTACCCGAAACCGGCCGTGATGATGCACTCGTCCTTCAGTGCCAGGGCCATCTTCATAAACGACTGGTAGCCGGGAGACTCTTCGCTGTCGAAGTATCCAATCACCTGGCCTTTCTTCTCCTGCACACGAGCCATCACGGGTCATTGGAAAAGAATATCCAGGATGTGTCAAACGCTAAATCTCGCACGCCACATTACGAACAGGGCGAAATGCGAGATGCGACCAGCTTCCTCCAGGTGTGCCACAATCCCAGCCTCAATTCCCATATATATATATATATATATATATATATATATATATATATATATATTGGCGTATTTCCGGGCGCAATTGTAGGTGGACTAGCTCCCGTGATATCTACTGCCAGCATGTTACTCACAACTAGCCAGAGCAGCTTTACAGCAAGCATGAACTATATAGATACCATACGAACTAGAAGAATCAGCCGGAACATTTCGTTTGTGGTTCTTCTTGGGTTGAAAAGGACAGAGGGATGGTTGTTCAAAAAGGGTGTAATAGGATGTAATACAAAAAGCTCATTATGCAAGATATAAAAATGGTTGCGGATGAGCGAGCTGTCCGGCGCTCTTTCCATGCCAATTGTTTTGACTAGTCAATAACCATGCAGACGTCGCCACTCACGTGTGCTCCCTAAATCTGTAACGAACACCAGTTTGGTGTTTTGAACATTGTAAAAAAGAAAAGAGCTTCCGCTACGATACGACACGATATCAGTTTCGCAAGATCTGTGGTAAATGTAGCTGGTCGGCGGGCCCGGATCGCCCTCTTTTCCCCCGCCACATCTCGGTCGACCCTGATCTCTCCAGGATCGTGTGTGGAGTTGATCACCCACCCGCTGGGTCCGCCACTCTCTCCCGTCGCCCACCGCCTTGCCGCGTATTCTCGGCCGATCTCACCTCGCCAAGGTCGTCGGTGGAGTTGATAATTCGCACCGGGTCACGGATCTCCTCCTGCAAGAACTGAAGGAAACTCTCGGCGCTGCGCTGGCCCCGATACTCCTTCTTGGACGGTTGGCCGTTGCGAATCAGCTTCAGTGTCGGGTATTTGGTGATGTGGAACCGGCTGGACAGTGCGTCTGCGGGCGGCATCGTGCGAGATGATGTGGCGTCTGTTCGGTGGGCGAACGTGGCCACTATATTTGCATCCTCGTGCGCCGCTTTCCGTGAAGTACTTATGAAGTACATTTATTGTTCGGTTCGCTTATGCACGTGACACAGAGGGGTCTGTAAAGTTTTAACACTTATTCAGAGGTCGGCGGCGACTGCGTCGTCTTATAATTCGGAATGATATTTTCAGGACAATTTGAAAATAGATGTGCCAGGCTTCGGCGTCGAACGCAGATACAGAATTTCAGTTTCTAAGCTATGTAAGGAAAACAGATATACCAGTGAAATAACGACGAACAGACATACATTGTGCAACAAATTTGCACTTGACGCCCACGTCACCGCAGCTATCAACACAAATCACGCGAGTGAAATTCGTTGCATTTCATTGAACAATTCACCTCATGAACACTCAATTTCTACCACGGCTCAATTTCAGATGGCGTGGAAGAAGAAGGATCTGATTCCTACCGCACGTGGTGCCATACTGTACTCTCGTCTCATCATGAAGAAGACGCATCGAGGCCCCAATCTAAGCGTTATTTCGAAACATATTTTTGGGACCAGAATACCGCTGGCATGGGTAACACACGAAGCAGGAAACCATGCGTTCGCAAGTACGGCTTCGACGGAAACAATAACGAAGATTATACAATAAACACGCAGAGTGGGCTGCCTGAACTGAGCAAGCCAAGGCCAGTGATGCCATATTGCCACCGTCAATAATGCAAACGCTTGCAGCTACCACGCGCCTGTCATACGAGATCAAACTCGTTCAGCTCCCGAGAGCGCTTGCACGATGTTCACTTGCCGTGCAGGCACGCGATCATCTTGGAACCGGTCACAGTGGTGGGAGGGGGCGGGGGTGGGCGGGAAGGCTGCCGGACCGGACCGGACCGGACCGGATTGGACCAGGCCGGACCGGCCGGTCGGGAGGTACCGACACAGCTATTTTCGGCACGGGAGACGTTTCAGTCCGACACGAAGCATCTGAGCCGGGCCGAGCCGAGCGGATGGTGCGCGGCAGTTGCGGCACTGCAGCAGTATGGCAGTATGGCACCCAGGGTGTCAAAATGAAAAATATCGCGTATGATGCTACACAAACAGGAAAAACAAACACTGACATCACGTGGGTACTTTAATTTGTATTTGCATTCTTGACTGGCCAGCACCAATGGCATCTATATATTTATGATGCATAAAATGCAGCTCATGGCTGCCTTCAATTACAGGTTTTTCTATAATGCTGGCGGAGACCACACATGTCTGCAATTATCTTGTTGAGTTGTTTTCCATATAAGCAATTCGGTGCTATTTATCTATATCTATTTGTATATTTATTTACCTTCAATACAAATTAAAGCTTGTTTTTCACATCCAACGCCCAACTGAAAACTAATTTGGTCACACTGATGGCACTGCCCAACACAGTGACGCAGTCGCAGCGTGGACGCTCCGGTCGTGTTCCGGTCGTGCTCTGTACGTAAACCACGGCAGACCACCTTCAGCGGCGGATACCGGCACCTAGGACTGCTCAACAGACCAGACCACCGCCACGGACGGCGGACAGACCAGACTATCGCCAGGGACGGCGGACAGACCCGACCAACACCAGGGACGGCGGACAGACTCGACCATCGCCAGGGACGGCGGACAGATCCGACCAACACCAGGGACGGCAGACAGACCCGACCATCGCCAGGGACGGCGGACAGACCCGACAATCGCCAAGAACGCAAGAACTACGGACGGACCCATACCAATCATTATCATAAGCCAATAGCCCTGCCTGGCGTGCCAGACATCACACGGCTGGAGCGTTGCCCATCGCGAACGTACCTTGATCGTCGCAGTCCACTTTGGCCATCATGACCCGGGACGTGTCGAGTTTCTCGGCCACCAGGTCAGCTGCCTCGTCCCAGATGGGCTGCAGCATGTTACTGAAGCGACACCAGTCGGCGTAGAAGTTGATCATCACCAGCTCCGTGGAGCCTGAGGACGACGCAGGTTCATCACAATAGCGTTATAGCGGCACAGAAATTGCAGGGCACCGATATGTTGATGTCAACAGATTCAAGTCCACAAATTGACCTGACCTGAGCTGACCTATGCATAAGAAAACAGCTTTCAAAGTATAGCATCGTATAGGAATACGGAATACTGAGGAATGTTCTAAATGCAGATACTCAAACTGTATTAATATTGTCAGCGATTTGGGTTTTCTGGTGAAAATTGTAGTGCTGACATGAGCTGGATGATGCACTTATTTCCAAAAGCATAAACATCAGGTAGCAATCAGAATACATCATATCAGTAAACACGCTTCCATTTGCACTATATTGTTAGCACACTACGTTTGGACCCGCCCCAGGGCGATAATCGCGTAATTGAATGGTTAATTACGACCCACTGCACTGACAACATGGCAAAATGTGGGGAATGAACGACAGTTCAGGTAGCTGTTTGTTTGTTTATTAGGGTTTTTGGGTGCGTGGACAGTTCAGGTAGCTAAGAAAATTAGCAATCCATTGTAGACAAAAACTTAGATCACAATCAACATATCACATATGGCTTAGGATGCACATGTCTGACAGCTTAATCAAGGTATACTAGTCTGGTAGATCAGCAACTAACTTTGCTAAGCAATCCTACATACATTACCAACATAATCTTCATAGTTCCTAGTCCTCACGTAATCCCGTTGAAGATGAATCTGACCACTTGCAGTAAAAGGTATATTATCGGTATATTACTAGTGCACCATACTTACCAACTATTTTTTCAAAGTTGCTTGATGTCAATTGTAGTGCTGCACCATTAGCTGGCCGCAGGAATATCAGCAATTTCTGTGAAAGAAAACCACATTGTAGTGGTTGGTGATTGCCTTAGACCACTCCGGGAGGCGCCGCAACCCCTGCTAACAGTTGGCTATCCGGCTGGTTATGGGTGAGTCAGCCTGAATTCAACCCCACTGCACCATATCTCTGAAGGTCCTACCGACAACTTATAACATGCTCAGGACGTATTTCATCTTCAGGAGGTCCAAAAGTCCCTGTTATATCCTGGATAGCATGGCATTGAGCACTATCTATGACAACAGGTGAGAAGCTGGTCACTATGTATGGGTTGAAATCTATCACAAGGCATGCCACGACAGTGATAAATTATTCGTGAAACAGGGTGGAATATACCACTTAGTGAACACTGAGTCGACATCCTTCCCAAAGAAATATCGACGTCGTGCTTCTTGGTGCGTGCTTGTGAAGTCTTCATGCCTCGTTTCTAACAGTATCTCGTTTATAAGCATCGTGCTTATGCTCATTATAACGCAGTCGCGATCGTGATAAGGAACATCCCGTAGTGCAATTCCAGGTAAAGGGATTGCTTATGATGCGCTATGTTATATAATGTTAGTTTATAGCATAGGTATTTGCATCGTTATCATTGATATTGGTATCTCCAAATTAGGTACCTCACAAAACACGCAAAATGGATAGTTATATGGAACTGTGCAATGTCTCAAAACTGGGACCTAAACATTTTAAACAGCATTATTTCCATTGCGATTTCGACATCCTGCTGTACTCGTTTCCACATCTCACACCTAACGAGAAATCATTATTTTAACACTTTGCCACGATGTCTCAGCGACCTCGGCACATACATAGTGTTGCTTGTATTTTGCTCTGTAACGCGAATATGAAAACAAAACATCACATACCATTCAGGGCCACCAAAAAGTCAGAAAGCATCACATGAGTTGTTTCTGCATGCAAGATGGCCGCGAGTGCCACAGAAGTGGACAGCTGGCGACCGACGCACATCAATTCCCCATCATTTGACGTTCGCTGACGCGATAGTCACTTTAAGTTGGGGTTTAATTAATTTTAGTTCATATTTTGGTTCTCCAGCCCACAGTTCTTGCCACTAGGATGGTGTACTTCAAAAAGCGACTTTATCGAAGTCTGTTGCAGAAGAGATAAAACCAGTGTACCGTTCCCGCCTCGACAATTAACGGCAGCGTCAGCCATCTCATCGTCCGAAATCCCACCGGGTCCGGAAGCCAAGCACAAATACCAACTACCACAGCTGTTATGATTGTCATTCAGAAGGCAAAGATATTCTGAAATAAGACGTATCCTAGATAGAACCGGGTAATTCCCAATAGACTGCTGATATGTTGGAGAATACAAAAACAAGAACGCATCAACCTACCAAAACACAGCTTCAATTGCTGCCAGCAAATCACATGTGTATCGAGATGCTGGGTTGGCAATCACAACCCAACAAAATACAGTCTTAATCGCCGCCAGCAATTCACAAACGTATCACGATGCTGGGTTGGTAATAAAAAAGACTGAATGTAACAACCACATACATAAGAACAGCTGATGCATACATTGGTTTTCTTCCCATTAGGAAAATGTGTTTGTGTGCTTCAAAAGAATGGCTTTGTTCCAGCAATTCTCAGCAAGATATCTGAGTGGAAGTGTCATGCTTAAATATTGATCAGCCATGTCAGACATATAAATCACAGGTCATATCAATTGTCAAGGAGAAATCATTAGCTACTGGGGTGGCATGATACTACTGTACTTAGCTTTCATGGAAAAGTTTCAGCACTCAACACACAACTGACAAGTCCAGCAAATTCCTCCTCTGAACAATGCTCAAATCCAGGAGAAGACTGTACTAGAAGCTGGGTACTCCGGAAACTGACGATCAGCATCTCTTCATGCTATGCATAGAGAAGTATGCTAATAGCAGGTGTGCATGGCAATGTATTCTGTACCTGCCTTCAGGTATGTGATGTGGATTAGACTAGCCATGGAGACACAATGGGATGGATAGTTTTATTGGCACTCAGGATATAACATTGGTTAGGATGCCTCGTACGCGTTTTTCATTACCCAGCATCTTCCCTTTATAGGTCTAACCCAGATGAGCCTCTGTGGCTCTTATGAAACATGAAAACTCCATGACTTCATGACTAGCATAACTTCCCATTTATAAATATGATCTAAGACATCCATTAACACCCCCCCCCTTCATCCACCCCAATTGCCAATGCCCTGCCCTCTTCCCCCACTGCACATCTTTAAAAAAAAGAAGATATTTGGACCTAACAAATTTATCCACCCTATTTTTACATGCATTCAATGAGGCAGTGTTAAAATGTTTTTTTTTTCATTAGGTGCGAGATGTCAAAACAAGAACAGCAGGATGTCGAAATTTGCTATGGAATTAGTGTCATTTAAAATGCTTTTGATATCTTTCCGACTCAATTTTGAGCCAATGGCGCATTTACTACTGTACCTTTATCATTTGTTTTGGGATCCATAATTTAGCAAGTGCTATATTTGGGATAGCGAGAAAACAAACCTATGATATAAACTACTATTTTATGCAAAATCACATTAGAGGTAATCTATTTACCTGAAATTGAGTTATGAAATGTTTGTGTATCACCATCCCTTATCGAGAGCATGAACATTGAACATGATACTTATCAACGAGATACTGTTAGAAAGGAGACAAGAAGACTTCATAAGGACGTATCACGAAGCAGGATGTTGATACTTCTTTGAGAAGGATGTTGATTGAGTGCTCAGAAAGTGGTACATTCCACCCTATTTCACGAATAACTTATCACTGCAATGAGGGACACCACCATGCAGCCTGTCTATTGCTAAGCAAACGTTTGACTGAAACTTGTTAATATTTAACTCACCTTCATCTTGACTTGTCAAACCTAAATTGATGATACCTATGTGATTCTTTAAATAGAAGATCATCATTCAGATTGACCTTCTCTAATCCTCTTACTATCATAAACATATAAATCATATCACATTTTGATCTCCTATGCTTAAATGAGTATATATTGAATGCCATAAATCATATTCCCCTATTCTAAATTCCTCGTCCACTGATAAGCCCAGTACCTTTTTGTTGCACTCAGTCTAACATACCTATATCCTATCCTAAGGAAGGACTCCATGCATGTACATAAATATTCCAAGTGGTGTCACACACCAGTGATAAAACAAGAGTTTTTAATTACGTCTTTGTTATGTGTACTTTGTATTTTATCAGTGTCTTGAATTACAGTGTGTGTGTGTGTGTGTGTGTGTGTGTGTGTGTGTGTGTGTGTGTGTGTGTGTGTGTGTGTGTGTGTGTGTGTGTGTGTGTGTATGTGTAGAAAAACTGGCTTTAAATCATCATACATCTAAAACAGCTCTACAATTGTGTATTATATCTATAATTTATCATCATTGGGAACATGCTACAACAGTCTATTTGCAGTTCCTTTGGACTATCAATTCTTTTGCCACTGTGGGTGCACATCTTATCATTGGGATACAGCTTCAAGGATTGAGGGTGCACCTGAACCCACAAAAGTACTGAAGATTATGATCTTCGGACCTGCCACACTACACTTGCAGTACAGACAATGGTCTTATGCATCCCTGTAAATTCAAGGTGTGCATTCAGATCCTCTCAGGCATGGGTTCAGATCCTCTTAAGGATGCATTTGACGTCTCTCAGGCATGCATTAGAAGCTTCTCATGCACATATTTGCACACACACCTCAGGTATGCATTGGGCACACAGCTACCACATTTTGCAGACCGGTCCAGCATGGGTATAAGCAAAAGCATGTAATATTATGATGAATATGTCCTAAGGATTTCATCATTACATTCTATACATCAATTTTCCTCATTCTGGGTTACATTCAGGGGGAGGGGATACATTTACTCAGGCAATGTGATACCATAGGCAGGCATACCACTGCATACAATTGCTTAATTTTAGATCTCAATAGTAAACAAGGGAATATATATGGAAGTCTCTGAGCACAAATTGGGAAAAATGTACCAACTGGACTTGTTGAAGCTTGTCTGGCAGCTTTGTCCTGTGTAATTTCTTTGGGAAATCAGCTATAAGCAAGATATTAACTATTTAAAATAATGTCAATTACTGTTGCAGTGGCAGAAAGGCTGAATGTTTCAGTAACGTTGTGGATATTTGTACTGCTCTAGGACTCATAAGAAGAATTAATGTTTTGTGGTTATGATTTTTATCATATCTTTTTACAAATTCATGGAATTTTGTGTAAATTTGCACTTTCAAATAATTTTTTAATTCTTGGAATTCGTCTCCAATGCAATGCTTATGAATGTGGTGATATTAATGAACATGACATAACCACTCATTTCCTTTGCAAATATATGCTTTTCAGTTGGCAGGCAAAATAACACAAAAAGGAGCCCGGTGTTTGGTACCATAACACAAACAATGTTCGAAAGAAAAATGCAACATAACCTACCCTAACCCAGCCTGGCTTTCCATTTCAGAAAAAAATGAATTATTTAAAAACTTGGAAAATTCAGTCTTCTTACTCAAAAGCTTTCCAACTAAAAAAATAACCTAATGCAACCTACCTATAATATATACACCATTACCTACAATTCCCAGAAAAACATCTGCAAACTTACCAAGCAAACAGGCAGTATTTACATTGCAGCCTGAATGTCCATTTCTCATGGTATGGTATGTGGCAAAATTAGCAAGGTTCTACTATATGACTTCGCCATGGGCTAGACAATGCACTATAAATTATGTGGCCCCAATTAGTTTTCACATGGACACTTTGGCATGACTAAATGGATTATGGGTGCTCCATGGCCACTGCAGTCAACTCACTAGTAAACCCCAACAACTAACTCTTCACTGCTCAGACACGAAAGTGAGAAAATTCATGATGGCATAATCGGACCTGCACAGAGCCATGTGCACAGATATGGATGACTTTACCCTATGTTCTATGGCATGCAGCAACCCATTGTACACATGTCAAGGCTGGTGGCAAGATCTCATGCTTGCACACTGGAAAATCACACTCAGGCTCCAGAGGTAGCCTCAGAAAACTGTCGCTTTCCTCACTATACAGGTGGGAAAAAGCAGGTTTCTAGAGTTGCCTCAGCTGGAGTTGCAGAACCTGGAGGCCAGTGTATTCAGTGCACAGGCATGCTGTCTTGCAAACAGTATTTGCATGTTTTCAGCATTTCTGGTGGTTGAACTTGATAATAGTTGTAGTGTTTGTGTTGCTATGGTCTGGGTGTTGACTGGTATGAAAGTGGCAAGTTTGCGTGGCAACCATAAATAGAGTACCTGTCTTTGGTAGATATTGTCTTGCTTGCTTTTAGTGATATTCGTGTTCCATGCAAGTTTTCAGAGATTAAATATCTGAAGAAGTGCTTTAAATCCCACCCTGATTACCATAACCAAGCTTTAATAATTCCCACCATAATTACCATAACAACTTTCCCCTTTTGCACACTTTTCATATTTTGTTGGATAGAAAAGGACTAACATATCCACATCATCAAAAACATGGTTTTCAGGTGTTCTTTTTAATGTTTTTTAAAACTTAATTTTATGTTATTTTCCTTGTGGAATGACTATTCAATTGAGACATGTGTAGGTACTTCAACTTGAATTGCTCATATCTTGAAAAGTTATTAATTCTCAAATAAGTGAACATCAATTCATATCAAATAATATTGAGATCAACTTGATAGGAGTGGCTAACAGTACATAGTGATCAATCTAGTAATATTCAACTAGATTTGTAGGACCTGAAAAGATGGACTGATCAATGGCAGATGCCTTTCAACTACAGAAAATGTAAGGCTATACATCTGGGGTCTGGAGGAGAGACTTTCAGATATACAATGGGAGGTAGAAAACTAGATGTTGTTGAAGAGGGAAGAGATTTAGGTGCTAGTTTCAAATTATCTTAAAGCAGATTATCTCACAATGTATTTCAGCTAGGAACAGGGCAATCAGAATGCTGGGAATCATTAATAGGAGTGTGAGGTATAAGAGCAAGGAAGTGATGAGAATACTGTACCTGGCCTATGTGTGACCTCTCTTGGAATATTCTGTACAGGCATGGAGCCCATACTTAGAAAAAGATATAGACATGCTAGAAAGGGTGCTGCACCAAGCCACTAGGCTCATCAGTGGACTAGGTAACTTAGAATATGGGGAAAGACTTAGGGCATTAGATATGTACTCACTCAATTTAGTAGATTGACAGATGATATAATTGAAATGTATAAAATCATTAAAGGGCTAGATAAGGTCAATCTGAATGATGCCATCATGTTTAGACTATCACATAGGGGTCATCAATTCAGGTTAGACAAATCAAGGTGTATGACAGTTAAGCAACAACAGGTCTTCAGTAAAATAATTGTTGACTGGTGGAATAGTCTGCCTGCTGTTGTGGGGAGTCTTTCATTGAAAATAGTTAAAAAGACTACGTGTAACGACCATACCTCATTCCATCATAGATTGACAAAGCAATAAAGATCTCTACAGTCAGTATGCTCTACATCACTTATTCAGGCCACCAATATCTCAGGGAGTGGCACAGTTGGTTAAGGCATTTGCTTTCTGTACAGGTAACGTCAGGTTCGAATTCCGGTGTGGTCTGGCTTTTAACTTGATCACACAGTTGTTAACGTGCAGGGCTGTTGGTTAATGACGAACTTTGGATTATTTTACACTATCATATAAGTTGCTTCATGTACTAATATTTGTCTATGAAAATAAGGAGGGGAACACTCAGTTAAAGCCTAGTCATGCATTGAATTGTCCATCTGGACCATCTGGGATTGTCATGATGTAACTTTGTTTCTGGAGGGGTACTTCTGGCTGAAAAGTTGGAGGGGGCATTCAAGTGCACTGAAGGGCAGACTTCTTTCAAGGAGCACCTCTGGCAGAAAGCCTGAGGGGACACATGCCCTCAGCACCCACCCACCCCACCCCTTGTATCTGCCCCTGTCCCTGAACCAATTGAAAGAGATACTGATGCACTGGAGCCACTGGGATGGTTCCATGGTAGCTTGGTTATTGGTTTTTACGACGCGTCGACCGTTGAGTCATATAGCGTCGCCAATCTCTCACGCCGATTGGTCGCGGGCGAAGAGTAGCGACAGGTGAGATTCGAATCCACAATCCTTCGATTGCGAGACGAGCATCTTACCCCTGGACCACTCGTCCCCTTCCCTGGTAGCTTCACACTGCCCTAACTTATACAGTACAAGCTCTCACTTTCTACCAGCATTACACTTTTGGTACCCTCAAGTCAAGGTGAGGCATACACCTGCCTCACAGCAACAGTTTGTGATGCCATGCCAACACTGCATCCATATCCGGTTGTTTATTTCAACAGCCTGATTCCATACACACCACATTCTGTCACATTTTGAGTGCAAGCAATGCTACCATAAGAACTGCAGAAGATTCCGGTCAATATGTCTCTCACATAATGCCCACTGAGGGGGGGGGGGGGCAGTTTCTGGCCTCCCAAGATCTTTGAAACTACTGAAACTAGAAGCACACAATTTGAAGGAATTACAGCTGTAGTAAACTCACTACAGTATACATTTCATGACCCTAGGTCAGTACATTCAGGGTCAAATGAGGTCACAATTGGCCTCCACTCCACCCTAGCCAGCATTCCTAAGGGGGTCCCAAAATATTCCAGAGACCGTACATACATACGGTTGCTGCATATGGTAGTACAGACAGTGTGTACTGTCACTACAGTCAGTAGTACAGATGGTAAGTATGCTTGTTACAGCCAGAGATTTATAAATAGGATGGACAACTTTTTATGCTGCAAAAAATTGTTTTTGAGTTCTAAGTAGTGGTGGATAGGGTGAGATTTATGGTAAGTTGGTGTGCACTGTACAGACTCCTTTAACACGTGCCCTGGAGGGCCTCTGAAAATTCCTCGCACTGGAGGGGGGGGGGGGATTACGCCGGCCCCCCTAAGATCTCGCTCCTATTAAAGCTGGAGGAACGAAATTCACAGGGTGGATGGGTCCGGTTGTGAACCCTATTGTGTGCAAATTTCATCACCTTTGGTCAATATCTTCAAGGTCAAATGAGGTGACATTTGTCAAAAATTTCTTCTTTTGTGTGGCTGTTCTTGTCATTGTTCTTATCTTGACCTCAGGTCACCTATATAGCAGCACTTTACCAGGTCAGTTACCTGTTCCAGTTACCGAAACCAGGCCGCCCGCCCGACTATTCCGTCGGGCAGCTCGGCACAATCGGCTTCGCGAAGAAAGGAGTGAAGTACATGAATAAAGTATGGAAATGCACAATGGTGCACAATGACAAACAGAAGTGCATTTATGACAACATTCCAGTTGACCAAGTTTGGTTCCATTCTGTCATGTCATGTATGAACTTGACCTGACTTGACCTCGGTGACCTAACATGACCTTGAAACTATACAGCATATCAATATACATCAAACAAGTTGCTAGTGTTGCCAAGAACACTTCCCTTTTGCGGATATATGGGAAGAGCATCAGCGCCAATTTTTGTGGTCTGGCAGTAGGAATTAAAAACAAAATGTATGCCCCTACCTAAAAAATGCCCTGCCGATTTCCATTTGTCTTGCTTTAAACGACGCGCCGGTCATTTCTAAGCAGGTACGCAAACAATGGCGTATATCCACCTGTAAAATCTGGAGTTTTGCACAAAAAACCAGAGGGGTGGGCAGATTTGCCCCCCCCCCTCTAGTGCGCATGTTAAGCAGACATGGATGGAGTCTGGAAATTAGGCAAAGTTGGAGATCAAGGTAAAATTTGATTCCTTGGAATTTTTAATACAATGTTTTTGTATGTGGTGAAGACAATGCAACCATTGATTTTCTCTGCAAATGATTACCTTCAAGTCAACAGTGGTTGATACAATTGGTGATGTCATAAGCAAGATATGGAGGAAATACGCTATGGTATAAATGGTATTTCATGAGCTAATGCTGCAAACATTTCCATACTTTAATGGGATCTTCCGGGCTGTGGCTCGTCCATTTGTACCTTGATGGTGTTGGACTGACCAGCATGGCATTCAGACTGTAGCATATAGATCAGATCAGCATCAGACTGCAGTTCAGACTGCACTGACCTGCAACTTATACCTGTGACCTGCAACTTACTTTGGACTGTGGCTTATAAAGCTTTGATGCTTTGAGAAGGATATTATGAATCTTGTGGCCATGGAATTCCTTAAAAAAAACAAATACTGGCAGACCTTGGAATAATTTGAGTGAATAGCCTCGCTGGGAACACCATGTTGTGAGAAAAATAATAAACTTGCATGACTAAGAAAGCTGAATAATTATGTGAGATACTGGAGCACAACCCAAACATGATGAAGCTAAACTTGCACTGATATGTGGCATATCTTGCACATAGCTGTGTCTGGTTTCTCTACTAACTTCTGCTCAGTTAAGAATTGAAAAATGACATTTTAATAGATAAATCATAGAAAAAAAATCAAATAACCTAACCTACCCTAACCTAGACTAAGATAACATAGCATAATATATAAAATATATGGTAAATATCCCGAAACAGGTAAAATGCGATTTTGGGGATTTTTTTTAACACAGGATATTTTAACATACAAATCATGATGCGACCACTCATTTTCTACGCAAATGATTACTTTTAAGTCAGCGACGGTTGATGACGTTATATGCATTAAGTCGGGGACAAAAAACCTAACCTAACCCAACCTAGACTAAGATAACGTAGCATAATATATAAAATATATTATATCATAATATAATCTAATCTAATCTAATCTAACCTAACCGGAAAACCAGAATCGTCCGAAACAAATTTGATAATTAATACTTTATATATTATGCTATTCGCAACGTCTTGTACGTCAACGTCCATGCACGTGTACACACTGGCGCAGGGTGGGAATTGAAGCACTTTGTAAGAGATTTTATCTCTGAAAACATTTTTGCACTCTGGGTTCATACTGGATAGGATGGGCTCCACATGTACTCCAACACAAATGTGGGAACAAAGATATCAATAAAAACAAACGCAGAAGACACCCAAAAAACGCTGGTTATTCCACTTACGGTCCCCACTCAAACTAATCACTTTTTGTAGCAGTCAGCAGCCGGACCACAGCTTCACACACTCCACTAATTTCAACCACCGTAATTGCCAACAATGCACCAGCAGCAACTTGCAAGATGATGTGCATGCGCACTGAGAACACTTCTCCGGCTCTGGAGTCACGTCTTGGAAAACCAGTGTTCCTGCCACCCATATAGTGGGAGATTTTGACAGTTTGAAGAGACGTCCTCCGGAGTCCCGGAGGCCACTGATTGCGTTAGCGTTTTCTGTTCTGTAATCTGTCTGCCAACCAATCAATGCAAGGTATTTTTTATATGATGTCATAATCATTAGCAACTTTTAACACATGGTTAACAGTGTCATACTGTAAACACAAGCCCTTGACGGATCCTTTGCTTTGATCACATCGAACTGTGGCGTGTGCGGTAGCAGAGTTGCGTTCGTATTACGTGGGAAATTGGCTGTGTAGGTAGGTATGCACTGAGCTGAGAGTGAAGTGTGAAGTATTTTTGTTTGTTTTTCATATGGCTAGCCTTGTACTGAGACCAACAGTGAAAGGAAAGCACATTTCTCATGTGAGTTATGAGGAACGAAGCAGTGCTGATCAGAGTGGGAAACTTACTTTCCGGGTTGGGAGTCGGAGTGCATACCGATTTCTTCAAGAGTACATTTTCATGGACATTATTTTTTTATGCATGGAATTTGTTCACTAGTAACCGACTGGAAAAACCTAAATCAGTACCTACATAATATGCATAAGTAATATCATTCTCATTTTTGGTCAAATCAAATGCCAAAACATACGAACAAAGTATGGATGGCACTGCCCGGCAGTGACCCGTAATAATCAGCACTGTTTCGTTTCTTATAACTCACAGGAGAAATGTGTTTTCCTTTCACTGTTGGTCTCAGTACAAGGCTAGCCATATGAAAAACAAACAAAAATACTTCACACTTCACCCTCAGCTCAGAGCGCATACCTACCTACGCAGCCAATTTCCCACGTAATACGAACGCAACTCTGCTACCGCACACACCACAGTTGGATGTGATCAAAGCAAAGGATCAGTCAAGGTCTTGTGTTTACTGTTAACTTGTGTGGACACTGTTAACCATGTGTTCAAAGTTGCTAATGGTTATGACGTCATATACAAAATACCTTGCATTGATTGGTTGACAGACAGATTTCAGAACAGAAAATGCTAACGCAGCCAATTCTGATCGGTGGCCTCTGGGACTCCGGAGACATCTCTTAAAACTGTCAGTTTCCCACTATAGGGTGGCAGGAACACGTATTCCGAGACTCGGCTCCAGAGCCGGAGAACAGTGTTCTCAGTGTGCATGTGCATCATCTTGCAAGTTGCTGTTGGCGCATTGTTGTCAGCAATTCCGGTGGTTGAGATTGATGGAGTGTGTGAAGCTGTGGTCCGGCTGCTGACTGCTACACAAAGTGATTAGTTTGAGTGGTAACCGTAAGTGGAATAACCAGCGTTTTTTTGGGTGTCGTTCTGTGTTTGTTTTTATTGATATCTTTGTTCCAACATTTGTATCAGAGTACATGGGAAGCCCATCCTATCCAGTATGAACCCGGAGTGCAAAAATGTTTCCAGAGATAAAATCTCTTAAGAAGTGCCTTAATTCCCACCCTGGTGCTGATTATTACGGGTCACTGCCAGGCGGTGCCATCCATTGTTCACTTCTTTGTTCCTATGTTTTGGCATTTGATTTGACCAAAAATGAGAATGATATTACTTATGCATATTATGTAGGTACTGATTTAGGTTTTTCCGGTCGGTTACTGGTAAACAGATTCCATGCATAAAAAATAATATCCATGAAAATGTACTCCGGAAGAAATCGGTATGCACTTCGACTCCCAACCTGGAAAGTAGATTTCCCACTCTGCACTGGCAGATCCAATTTTGGTTGGTTGGTTATTTGGGCTTAGGGCGCATCGACTGCGTTGGTCATACAGCACCCATGGATCCGATTTTGTCAACTCTTGCTGTAAGCAGAACTCGAGCAGCATGGAACTCTCGATGTGTGTCAGAATCTACTATGCTACCATACTGGCTTCCAAACAATTATTAAAAATCTTTTAAAATTGGAGATTCATTCATCCACACTATTTTTTAGCCTAGGCAAAAGTTACAGAATTTTAATTTCGTTGACTTCCGTTCAGAGTGGGAAACTTACTCTCCAGGTTGGGAGTCGGAGTGCATACCGATTTCTTCCGGAGTACATTTTCATGGACAGTATTTTTGTATGCATGGAATCTGTTTACCAGTAACCGACCGGAAAAACCTAAATCAGTACCTACATAATATGCATAAGTAATATCATTCTCATTTTGGGTCAAATCAAATGCCAAAACATACGAACAAAGAAGTGAACAATGGATGGCACCGCCCGGCAGTGACCCGTAATAATCAGCACTGTTTCGTTTCTTATAACTCACAGGAGAAATGCGTTTTCCTTTCACTGTTGGTCTCAGTACAAGGCTAGCCATATGAAAAACAAACAAAAATACTTCACACTTCACCCTCAGCTCAGCGCGCATACCTACCTACGCAGCCAATTTCCCACGTAATACGAACGCAACTCCGCTACCGCACACGCCACAGTTGGATGTGATCAAAGCAAAGGATCAGTCAAGGTCTTGTGTTTACTGTTAACTTGTGTGGACGCTGTTAACCATGTGTTCAGAGTTGCTAATGGTTATGACGTCATATACAAAATACCTTGCATTGATTGGTTCACAGACAGATTTCAGAACAGAAAACGCTAACGCAGCCAATTCTGATCGGTGGCCTCCGGGACTCCGGAGGACGTCTCTTAAAACTGTCAAAGTTTCCCACTATAGGGTGGCAGGAACACAGGTATTCTGAGATGCTGCTCCAGAGCCGAAGAACAGTGTTCTCAGTGCGCATGCACATCATCTTGCAAGTTGCTGTTGGTGCGTTGTTGTCGGCAATTCCGGTGGTTGAGATTGATGGAGTGTGTGAAGCTGTGATCTGGCTGCTGACTGCTACAAAAGGTGATTAGTTTGAGTGGTGACCGTAAGTGGAATAACCAGCGTTTTTTTGGGTGTCGTTCTGTGTTTGTTTTTATTGATATCTTTGTTCCTACATTTGTGTCGGAGTACATGTGAAGCCCATCCTATCCAGTATGAACCCGGAGTGCAAAAATGTTTTCAGAGATAAAATCTCTTAAGAAGTGCCTTAATTCCCACCCTGCTTCCGTTGGTTTCGGGGGGGGGCAAAAGACACTGGCCCCCCTTGTAAGAGCTTCGGGGGGCCATGGCCGGAATACCTGCACCGCCAGTGTAGGTACCTACCTACCTACACTGGTACACTGGTACCTACCTACCTACATAAACAAGTACTGGAAATAAGTATACTTACGGCAATGAAGACGAAAAAATTCGAGGAAGTCATGCTAAAAGTATGCATCTGTTCACCTAGACCGCACGCATAAATAGTGAGAAGTTCGGTAATTTCCTGCAATGAGATTCACGTCCAAGAATATCATCGGCTTAATCCCACGGCGCCAGCCAAGGGCATATAGCACTGCCAAGGTTACATATCAGGTAGGTTTTCTCCAAAAATGTCGAGATGACCACAACTATTAGCACATCCTTATGACGTATTTGGATGACTGAATTAGACGGTGAGAGACACAAGATCCGGAATTCCCGTACGAGAGCGCGCCAGTCGGACGTTAGTTATTCTGTTCGATGACTGAATTGGAATCGATTTTACGAGCGGATGTAAGGGAGGGACGTGGGGCCATGCGACTCTAAGCAGTTCGAAGTGGGGCCAAATGGTATCTTCCACCAAACTGGAAAAATGGCCTCAATTTATCAGCTTGACGGTACATACCGAGAAACTTGAAGTCATCAAAATACAAGAAGCTGAATAGACATGGTCGTCAGAAAGCCTTCGAGGCTGGGGGCTGATGAAACCTTTCCCGCGATTTCGTACAAAGTATAATTTTAAATAACAACAAAAAGTTCCCGGATTTAGTCTGCAATGCTTTCAGGTGAAGCTCAGGGGCAAGTGCCCTGATGACCTCCCACTGGTGCAGCGGAACATACAGAGCGCCAGGACGCTGTGTCCCCTTGAGCGAGCGAGGGGGAGTCACACAACCTTTGATGGTTATGTCATCAAAACTGGTTACTCTCTCTCACTACATGGTTCTTAAAATACGAAATATCCAAATATATGCGCTGCATCCCGGCATTTATGTATGCAGTCACGATTCGAAAATATGTTTATACTTGTTCTTGTCATTTCTTTGATATGTCGCACAGTGGCATACCTAGGATTTGCGTCAGGCAGACTAGCGGATTTGGAAATGGCTCACGTACCACATGAAAAAAACAATCGGATTTCGGCCGCTGTTTTGCTACATCGGCCTATTTTATCTTCATTAAAATGTTGAGTTGCATACAAATATAATTAGTCACAGCTTTGAACACTTCCGCATATCACACCAATCCTGTACGTCCCGAGCGGGGCATCCCGTTACGTGTGGTAAAATGCCATCTATTACGTTGCCTTGACGCTGTGTTGTAAGCCCGTGATTGGTTGGCGGGGTGCACGTGCTGCCCACGTGGTTTGCTTACGCTGGGCGTGTCTGCAAAGGAGTTGTGCCGGCTCGTCTGTCTCCTTGTCCGGCACGGTTATTAAAATAGTAAAACTCGTGTTTGGATGAAGTTGAGTAGTTCTCATCCTCCATATGCGTAGTGTATTAGTGCGAGGGTATGCTGTCTGAAACTGGCACGAGTTGGTTTCTTGCGACGAACGTTGCCCGATGATGTCCATGGGTTATCGATGTATTCGTATTCGAATTCGAATACGAGATCAAATTAAAAAAGCCGGTTGCAAGCCCACCTCGCCGTAGATCGCCTCTTCCAGGTTGACGGTTATTTGTATCTCGATAGCAGTTGTCTTTTGTATCGAGCGTTGCGTACGCAAGGGCATGGCCGCCGCCACCTCCCCAACGCCGCCGGCCAGCCGTGCGGAAGCGTGCTCACCGGCTGACTCACTGGTGGCAGACTGGCCGAATTCAACACGCCCACACATGTATTCGCATCCGGCATCCTTCTCGCATACCCTCCGATTTCGGTCATATTTTCAGGGCATCTTAGTCGCTTGCCAAAGTAAGGGAAAGAACAATTATTCACTAGCACAAGCAATTTGATCTTCAAGGATCAAAAAAGGTCACTCGAGCCAAAAACGGAGCAGTGCAGGAGGGTCGAGGTACTTCGCTTATCGGAATGGTTCCAAGGCCTAGATATCCGCCATCCATCAAGTACAAATTCCTTGCAGTTACTGCTGGGATGACCCTCCCTAGTATTGCGCAGGGACGCCCCTATAACTGGTGGGGGTGCGCACATCCCTTGGAAGTTGCTACAACTTCATGAGTGCCACCTACAAGAGTGCGTTTATGCAACTTCAGGATGCTCCTACAATTTCTGGCAGCCCCCACACAACCGTTTGGCGTCCCTCCACTGCACGAGTGCTCAGACGAGGCCAGAATATCACTCAAGCTGCTAGACTGGGCCTACATCTCTGCGATGCCCTCTACTCTAAACTGCAGTGATGCCCCTACAACGGCTGGAGAGCCACTCCACAAAGATTCCCCTACAACTGCTGAGGTGTCCCTGCAGACTGCAAGGTAGTGGTACGGAAATAGTTTCAAAGATGGAAGATGCAAGAGATACTTCCATAGATAGGAGGTAACAGGTCTCTTCTACCATTCAGCACCCACAAGGTCAACGCTAAACTAGTGAATGGCTGGGGGACGCTGCCCACCCCCTCCCCAGCCACCTCGTCCTTGCAGTAGGGGTGCACCTACAGCAATGTGCCCTCTGCGGACCGCGTGGGTGACAACTACTGGGACAGACTGCAGGGACGACCATTCAACCGTCAACGGCTGGTGTACCCCTCTGAAAACTGGTGTCCCCATGCGAAGTCCGGGTGCCCCCCCCCCCCAAAGCTGGGCGCCAATTCAGCTCCCAGAAGCACCGAGTGGGTGGGTAACCCTCTGCATGCCGGATGGGCATTTCCACCATGGTTGAGACGCCTTTGTACAGACTGCAGGTTTCCCTTATAATGGCTGGGGTGTCGATAACGGCTTCCCGTGGAATGGCTGTAGTGTCGATAACGGCCTCCCGTGCAACGGCTGGAGTGCCCTTCGCCAGGCTGCCACGGGCCCAGTGCGATAACTGCCATGGGTGAGCGACTTGGTATTCCAGAAGAATTTGTACGGATCATGTGTATTGTTTAACACGGTTCCCTTTCCCCTGTGCAAGAGCTTCATGCCAGCACCTGCAACCTTCGTCCAACAGACATGCTCTCTCGAGGCTGCCATGGCTGCTCCCGCATAGGTGCAAGCGCACGAAAAGCAAAGGACGAGCGGTTGCATTCGCGCATCCCCCCCCCCAGTCTCAAGGAGACTGCCAATATTATGTCATTTTCCTTGGAATCACTAACTGCAAGGAAACCAGCATGGCGGTGGCGACAAAGGAAGGCGGGAGCTACAATGTGCAATCGATAAACAAGGCTAGGGAACACAATCAACGGCGTACGCATCAACGCGTGGAAATCCTTCATTGCTAGGGAGGGTCCCAGTTTTTTTGCAAGTAGGCAGAACGCAGATACTAGCAAGTTAGGTACCTGCCAGTGCAAATAAGACCGGATGCTGAATCTGCAAGAATCAGCTTTACTTCAATAAAAAAAAAGGTTCGGTAAGAAGCACAGTCGTGTATTACAGGCGCTAAAATAAACATCCGCCAGTCAGTAACAGAGGGCCAGGATATACCACAAATTCGTACTGCAATCGCATATCTTCAGACTGAAATACAACTACGGAACAAAATAACCGTGCCAGCTATAAATGCATCTGTATCACAAACAGGATAGACAGGAATGTTCGGATTTTTTTTTGGAATATGGTGAACGCGAGGCCGGTGCAACAGACCGATCGGCGACAACCCACGCTCGGACGCCGGGCAGACTCAGCTCCGGCGACCGACCTGCGTCCGCCAGGGCGGCAGAGTACAGTGCCGAGGCTGCGGCAGACGAGAGAGAAGCACCATCGACAGAGGCACCACCACCAGCACCAGCCGACGCACCAGGTCTGCGCAGCACCGCCTACAGCTTGATCAGGCCCTGGACGGCCTTGACTATGCACGACGAGCTGATGCCGAACATCTCCATGAGCGCTTCAGATGGTCCGGAGCGCGGCACCCGCTCCACGCACAGCTTCTTGACGACTATGTCACGATCCAGAGACAGTGCCGAGCACACTGCTTCGCCCAGGCCACCTGGGGGCAAAAGCCGGGTTACACACAATTCGGATACCCAACGCCGATGCATCACAATGTAAAGAAGGTGTCGCACCAAATTTTAACTATCAGATCTCAGATTAAAACTCGATTGGACCGTGTCCCACCATTTCGGCCGACTACCCGTTGACTGCCTATCCGACCATATAGCACGTACTGGCTGGCCACCCGACCATATAGCACGTACTGGCTGGCCACCCGACCAGATGGCACGCACTGGCTGGTCACTCGACCACAGTACGTGCTGGACGCCACACCGAACACTGCACAGCACGTACTGGACGCCCAACTGAACACGGCACGTACTGGATGCGCCGCGGCCGAGCCAGCACGTGCCGGCGTGCCGTCCTGCCCCACAGACCACGTACCAGCCGGATAGTGGTCCTCAACGGTGAGCACGCGGCCGCCGCACTGCTTGGCGTTCTGGCGCACCGTCTGAGCGTCGAGCGGCTTCACGGTGAACGGGTCCAGCACGCGCACGTGCACGCCCATGCCGGCCAGGTGGTCGGCGGCGGCCAGCGCGTTATGGAGCGTCACGCCCGCACCGATCACCAGCACCTGGCGGGACAAACAGACTGCGTCATCACTCACAATCAAACGCACCGCCACGAGAGGGAACTAGCTCCCGTCTTAACCGGGGCAAAATGTGCCGGCTAAAAAGTGCCGAGGCGGAGAGCAGCATACGTAGGACAGGCATCGTCGAACGAACGGTAAACCGCAGGCACACAAACAGAACACGCGCAGACCCAGAAGAGCCGAGGGACGCCGACCCCGGCCACAAAAACAGATGTTTTCTCTTTCAAAATCAGAGCTACCAGATACCCAATTAATGACACTGATTAGATAGGTTAATTTTTCCAATGGTGGTGGCCAGGGGCGAACCTATGAATAGTCCTCGGGGGCACATGTCCGGGGGCGCCTTTGCCTTCACCGTAATGCCCCATGTATCCGGCCCTGATGATGGCAATTGATAGATTATAAAAAGGCATGCTCCTGTCAACCCGAAGGTATATTAAAATAGCTTGCATAAAGAACGGTCGCGGAAGTCGACCAGTGCTAATATTTCTCCGTTAAATCCAGAGCCGACTGAAAACATTTAATAAGTTGAAATTGATCGTTAATTCTAACTACTCGGGATGTATGAATTAGTATTTGGTGTTAAACGATTTTGTTGTTTTTAAAACCTTAATCACTACCTTGTATCGCCCAATCATATTATTGTCGATCGACAAAACAGGTGCAATCCAAGTCATCAACTTTACGCGGTAGATCAGCGAAGCGAGCTACCTTATAGCTAAATACCTTGTCCGATATTTAGCCCGGTCGTATTTCGTAGCCATTTGCTAAATAATGGAATTCTTGAATCACCACTCATTTAGAACATTGGCAGATTGCCAATGTTCCAAATGATTGCTGAAGATTAAGCTTGCTCACAACACAAAAAAAAGATCAAACTGCCACAAAAATGATAAAAAGGCACAATTGCAACAGCGGGCAGGTTTCCCGCACACAGGCTTCATGACATGCGTGCCCCGGCGAAGGAATGGAGATTAAGCAGAAGTTTTTTCTTTTCGCTTCTGAACATGATCAAAATGCTACCGTTTGCAATATTCGGTCCGTTGTTGGCTTCACCGCGGGCCGACTGCCGCGCCATAGCGTCGCCAATCCCACGCAGACTTGCCGGGAGAGAAGAGCGGCGACAAGCGAGATTCGAACCCACAACTTTTCGGTTCAGACTGGCACCTTACCCCTCGGTAAGCTGCCTACTCTTACTACTATTCGGTGTATTCTGACACAACGGGTTAATGTCGAAGAAGTCATTCACTCAGCTCCAGAGATTACTCAAGCAACCTTGAACCTACAAGAAACTAGGTCAAAACAGAGTTACCATCATTTAACGAAGTGGTGAAGTGGTTCAATGATATTTAAGCCTTGGCTGGACGTCTTGAATTATCCTAGGCATAGCACAACCATCATCACTACCAACCGCAAGGATCACGCATGAGTAATCTGGCCCACCAATGTATGGCAGGTTCGTTCTGAAGGAGATAACCGGGAAGAATGCAACGAACAAAGAAAACTAGATTTCCTTCACAAAACGATTAGTCACAACTACCAACACATTGCAGCCGGATGTTGCTGCCGTTGGTTAGCACCAGCCGTTACTGTTGATCATCAGGTCAGCAGCGAGCAGCAGACACCGGCAGAGGCGGGCACAGCAGAGAGCATGCGGGGAGCACAGCACTACGTTCACGCCTCGGACGCAGGGAACACTCCAACCACAGACCGCCGTCGACCGGTCTGCGCAGACTGGAGAGCAGGCGGAGCTTCTCGACCAGCCTCAACCACACGACACGAGGCTCTCCCAGACCAGTGTATCTCCCGCCACGCTAAACGAACGAACCGTGAAGGTAAGAACAGGTCAGCACGTAGTCATACAATATCGGACCGTACACTCTACACCGCCGAAATACACCGTCCACAGCATCAAACACGCCGGGAAAGCATAGGCGGCATCTGCAAGGCTCGGCTCACAAAGGCCATCTTAAATTACCAAGATCGTTCACCCTAACCAACTTGGTACAATGGAGACAAGCGCGGTACCACTCCGGTACAAGTGCGAAGCCGCTGGAATGACTCATTTCTGACGCACGTCACACCTGCATTGACTACCACATGGCCTTCCACCCTTCGCTGCTCCCCAGACCCAGTTCCCATTCCAATACTAATATTTCTGCAATTATCTTTCCGTCTGGGAAATGCACTGCGAATGACTGGTCAATCACACCGCAATCGCATTCGGTCTCATTGCACTGTGGACCCCCAACGAGCCATTCGCAAGCGTGCTCAAGAACTTGTGACTAAAATGCAGCTCCTACTTGCAGCTTGCATTCACCTCTAGTGAACCTTAGTGCCCATACACCTCCCATAGGCCACTCTGCCCTCGACACGAGTGGGTGACCGACCCCACGCACCCAACAGGCGCAGTCTGTCGCCAGAGCGAGGCGGACCGGCCACTCACCTGATCGTCGCCGGACTGCTTGATGACGTGGGCCTGTCCGACCTGGAAGCTCTGGCCGTTCTCGTAGATGACTGCCGTGGCCGGGCGAGAGGTGCGGATGAAGCAGATGCCGGGCCGGGTGGCGGCCAGCTCGCAGGCGCGCTCGCAGCTGACCGCATCGCTCGGGTAGAACACTGTCGAGCCGGGGATGGCGCGGAACAGGGCCAGGTCCTCGAGCGCCATCTGGCTCGGGCCGTCCTCGCCGATGCTGACGCCGCAGTGGCTGCCCACGCACGTGATGTTGGTCTGCGAGATGGCGCCCATGCGCAGCTGGTCGAACGCGCGCGAGAAGAAGGCGGCGAACGTGCTGACGAAGGGGATGGTGCGGCCGCGGCAGCCGGCGCCGATCGCCACCGACACCAGGTTCTGCTCGGCGATGTAGCACTCTATGTAGTTCTCCTGGCGGGCCTGCGAACAACAGCAACAAGTCAACACGGTAACATACGGCAGAAGCGCTTCATACGCAGGAGGCCGAGCAAGCGTTAGTTATTGTAACTGATCACGACTATAGATTATCTCTGCGCCTCACTAGATCTCTCCGGCGGCGGCTCATTCCAGCTGTATGCTACCAGCGGTGGCGACGGAGCACCATTACAGATGCACGCTACCGATGACGCTGCTATTTAAGCGCACGGAGCGTTTCTGCACAAATCTCGCCGCCATCTTGTATGGTCATGAGTCATCATTAGCTATGAAGATAATACCAGATAGGGAGAGGTAATGCAGGCTTTTTAATATGGGGTCCAAAGGGCTAAAGAAATCAACGTCTGCATCCAAGAACAATGCACGCTGTTGATATATAATTTCACCAAATATCCGTTCGAAGGTGCTCCAAGCGCTCGCTCCACTTCTTGCCCGGCGTGTGCGAGTTTGTGCGGTCTGAACTACCAAAAACAATGTGGGAGGACCCGAATTATTGGGCGATAAGCAATCCATGCCATTAACCGCCGATGAGACAGACAGCTTGTGGCGTGTGTACGCCGTGTACTTTTCTTCGCGGTGTAAATAATATGGAGAGCAACATACAGGCAATTGCAACATCTCGTCTCCGTGCTTCGCCTCCACATACGCGGAGCATGCGAAGTCCCTCGCTAAGCGTGGCATGCATCACAGAGTATGGCACCATGGCCAGGGACATGGCGCCATGAATAGGGTTGCGGGAATTTCAGGTGTAACCCCAGCCTCGGCTCCTACAACACCAACTTACTCTGAACTCAAATTGCTCAGCCAACAACACACACACTTCCAATAGCGGTCGGTATTGCCGTCCTTTGGCGATACCAACTGTGCAATGTGCAGAGAGCCGAGAACCAGCGGATACGACACGCGTGATTCATGAATAGTTCCACCGGACGAAGCCCGCACCCGGCCTGTTCGACGTCCGTAGAGATAGTGGAAACCTCACGCTCGTGTCACCCTCCCTCGAACCTTCTCCACAGTACTGTCAGCGGACTACTTTCCACGCCACAAAAATAAACCGTCGCGACCGTGGTAACAGAAGTACAGTCGAACCATCGCAACCGTGGTAACAAAAGTATCACAAACCGTCGCTGACGTGGCGTATATGCCTGCTCAAATGAGGATCTGTTTTTTCACCTTTAAAATGAGTCATTATAATGATTCGGATATATCATTATGCGTATTATATTTCGGGAACAACGCATTGTCACATACATTCAATCTACATTCAATCTACGATCACATACATTCAACTACCAACTGAATACGAAAGTTGCACACATACCTTCTTGATTTTCTCAGAGTATGTAGAGTTCTTGGTGTCGCCGTCCAGTCCGATGACACGCGGGTTGTTCTGGCACAGCTTCATCAAGGCAGTGCCGTACGCCACGCGAGTCGCTACCTTCTCACCTGAGGAACGATCGCCAGTCAGACACGCAGACACCCACTCCGTACTACCCAGCCGGCCCACAGGACCTGCCGGGCGTGGACCGGCAGACACCATACGCCCAGTCCGCACCATGGCCGGCTCACAGCATACCTGCCGGGCGGGGACCGGCAGACACCAGACACCCAGCCCGCACTGCCTCTAGTTTGCCACCAGTCGCACGCGTAAAGTGTGGCGGTAAGACGGGAGCGCGACAGCTACCATTGCACCACATCAAAGCGAAGCGAGTCACCAGCGAGGGTCAGACGCGCCAGTCACCCTCGCTCGGCCGACAACACTGCAGTCAACCAGTGCGTCAAGTTGGTAGTCGACTCTGGTCTCAGGCGCTGGTCCGGCCCAGACTAACCACCCACCGAGCTTGTAGCTGGGAGACTCGTTCAGCTTCACGTTGACGATGTCGACGTCCGGGGCGTCCTCCTTGAGTGGCTTCTGCGGCACCAACATGGTCTTGCCCTTGTTGACAATCAGCGATTTGAGGTGCTCCAGCGTCTTCTCGGCGACGGGACCCAGTGGCTTGCCGTGCCAGTTAAGGTGGTCCTCCACCTGGAACGGCCGGCACAGTTACCGGCCATAGACCGGGCACCTATAGTGCCAGCTAAGGTGGTCCACATGGAACGGCCGGCACAGTTACCGGCCATAGACCGGGCACCTGCCGTGCCAGTTAAGGTGGTCCTCCACCTGGAACGGCCGGCACAGTTACCGGCCATAGACCAGACACCTATAGTGCCTGTTAAGGTGGTCCTCCACCTGGAACGGCCGGCAGTTACCGGCCATAGACCGGGCACCTGCCGTGCCAGTTAAGGTGGTCCTCCACCTGGAACGGCCGGCACAGTTACCGGCCATAGACCGGGCACCTATAGTGCCAGCTAAGGTGGTCCACATGGAACGGCCGGCACAGTACCGGCCATAGACCGGGCACCTGCCGTGCCAGTTAAGGTGGTCCTCCACATGGAACGGCCGGTACAGTTACCGGCCATAGACCGGGCACCTATAGTGCCAGTTAAGGTGGTCCTGCACCTGGAACGGCCGCCACAGTTACCGGCCATAGACCAGGCACCTGCCGTGCCAGTTAAGGTGGTCCTCCACATGGAACGGCCGGTACAGTTACCGGCCATAGACCGGGCACCTGCCGTGCCAGATAAGGTGGTTGGTTGGTTGGTTGGTTATTGGTTTTACGACACGTCGACCTTTGAGTCATATAGCGTCGCCAATCTCTCACGCCGATTGGTCGCGGGCGAAGAGTAGCGACAGGTGAGACTCGAACCCACAATCTTTCGATTGTGAGACGAGCATCTTACCCCTAGACCACTCGTCCCCCCAGATAAGGTGGTCCTCCACCTGGAACGGCCGGCACAGTTACCGGCCATAGACCGGGCACCTGCCGTGCCAGCTAAGGTGGTCCTCCACCTGGAACGGCCGGCACAGTTACCGGCCATAGACCAGGCACCTATAGTGCCAGTTAAGGTGGTCCTCCACCTGGAACGGCCGGCACAGTTACCGGCCATAGACCGGGCACCTACAGTGCCAGATAAGGTGGCTCTCCAGTGTTTCAGCAACCACGTGACTAAGCCAGGGCCCGGCACTCTTGTCAGCAGCTGTCGTTCGCGCCAAAATAGAATTTGCCCAAATTCACCAAGATACCTGGCACCAAATTCCGTAGCGATCCAGATGCTATGAAAACTTTCAGTAAGCAGCTAGCATGCAGCCAACATTTCGTGTTAAATTATATTCATGGCAATCTTTCCTTAGGCAGATGAGGGGTGGATAGCTTGAATGAATATGTAGTGTAGCATGGTACATCTCAACAAATTCAAACGATACTTTATAAACGCGCAAAGATTCGATGCAATACCTTCAAGGCCAAATGGGTGATCGAGGTCGACCAATCTAGATCGCTGACAAGACCGGACTACTTAATCACCTGACTCGGCACCCAACCTGGACAGATTTAAACTCTCCGCCAATGTTTCAGCACCCTTTCCCCTCTCCCACGTCCTCGAGCTAATGCTAGTATTGTCGCCTGCAGCTGCCACCTAAAACTCCCAGCCGCAGGATAAATAAGAGCTCAGCGAATTGAACCCAGTGTTGAAAGGACAGATGAGACCAAAGACCACGGTCACACGAACCGAGTTACCGGCGCGGCAAGTTGGGCACCAAGGCAACGCTTTGTTTGTTTCAGCTGATATCGACGCCGTACTAGCTTGATTAGAAGTAGTTTCTATACCCCAGTCGCAGTCAAGTAGGCTACGGCGCGGTGGGTTCGGTTTGGTCAGGACATCTCCATCTGGTCAGGTTAGGTCAAAGGTTTGGTAGTTCAAGCACCACATGAACGATGGGCTTCGGATAAAACAACCCACCAGGATTATAAGCAGCTGATAATACAGCGAGGCAGACAACTCCAGCAGTACCGAATGATGAAATTCAAGGACGCACACACCACACGGCTCGGCGCGATTATACCTCGGCAACCACATGCAGTACTGTACCTCAGCCACGAAGTGCTTTCCCTTGAACGTCTTGCAGATAACCGCAGTGGGCTTGCCGGTCGTGACCGCCGCCTCGTGGAACGCCTGTAGACAAAACCGCTGGTTAGTCGTGTCGCTCGCGCTCAACACCCCGCGTTCGACACAGTCACCATTCGGAACCCTCCGCACCACTCAACGACCTCTACTCGCACCACCACTTTGATAACCAAGAGGATTCGGTGTCGTTGGAGGTAGGCTGCTCCGCCACATACACCAGCAATGGTAAAAAAAAACACCATAGTGGCGGTGCGAACCGAAGCTCTGAAAATACATCTGAATATGTCGAAAGTCAAAATACCACAAAGCCGGCATACAAGTACCGAGGATGTGCCCATCCCGGGTCAGCCAAACTACCGAGGACGTGCCCATCCCGGGCGAGCCAAACACCCGCCGTGACGACCGAAGTAGTTTGGGAAGACCGGACCGTGATGCCTAATACATGAAACCGCAGTGCGGACCAACTTTCTCGAAGGGGTGCTCACTACATAAGGGCGCTCTACATCGAAGGGGTGCTCACTACATAAGGGCGCTCTACATCGAAGGGGTGCTCACTACTTGAAGGCCCAGTCTCGCGTAACGACCGTGGAAAGTCTCTTAAAGCAACAAAAACTTAGCCAAATCTTAAGTCACTCAGAAGCTCCAGTGGGTTAAATATGCTATACTTTATATACAGCTGTCCTGACTGTCAACTGCTTGGTGTTGCAGAGACCAAGGTTAAACTACAGACTGATTCATTGTGCGTTTCAAGGCCCGTCCCCAGGGCCTACAAATAACATCTTACGTGTAGAAGTCTCCACAACAACAAATACTGGCACTCGCAAGCCGCTCACAACAGTGACTTTCCACCGGGCTAGAAGTTAACACCAAACAACAATATACCGTCCGAGCGCGCGACAGTCCACTTCCACACCGTGGCACCATCACCCGGCGGCCAGCCACCGCTCCGACGCGCTCACCTTGCACAGCTCCTCGACGTCGTGGCCGTCGACGACGATGGCGTTGAAGCCGAAGCTGACTGCGCGCTTGCGGTAGGTCTCCATGTCGTGCTGCAGCGGCGCCGGGTCAGACTGGCCGAGCCGGTTCACGTCGAAGATCGCCACCAGGTTGTCGAGCTTGTAGTGGCCGGCGAAGTTCATCGCCTCCCAGATGGAGCCCTCGGCGCTCTCGCCGTCGCCCATCAGGCAGAACACGCGGTAGGCGGCGCGGTCGTAGTGTTTGCCGACGTACGCCATGCCGGCCGCCACGCCCAGGCCCTGGCCCAGACTGCCGGTGGCCACGTCCACGAAGCTGAGCCGCGGCGTCGGGTGGCCCTCCAGGTCGTTGTCGATCCGGCGCAGCTTCAGCAGCTCCTCGGCCGGAATCAGGCCCGCCTCCGACCACGCTGTCCAACAGACGCCATGTCGTCAGCTCTGGCGACCGCAGGCACAACTGGGGCTGGATGGTAGGTGGGAGTACGTGATGAATGACTGGCACATGACTGATTATAGTACGCGATGGATGACTAGCACGTGGCGGATGGAGAGGATCGGTGGTGGAGTGCGAGGATCGGCGGTGGAGTGCGAGGATCGGCGGTGGAGGACGATGATCGGTGGTGGAGGACGAGAATCGGCGGTGGAGGACGAGAATCGGCGGTGGAGGACGATCGATGGTGGAGAGCAACGATCGGTGGTGGAGAGCAACGATCGGTGGTGGAGGACGATCGGCGGTGGAGGACGATGATCGGTGGTGGAGGGCAGTGCCAGCGTGGATCACCATGCCAGCTGGCGGAAGCCAGCAATTGTACATCAAGTCCTCTCCTGTACCATGCCGCCGTCAGACTAACCTTGCAGCACCACTGCTCAGCCCGTCGGCACGTTGAGTCCAACCGACCCACCTGGCGTGGCACCAGACAATTCAAGCCGAATCACGCGCGGTCAGAGACTGACCTGCGTACAGAATGGGCGCAGCGTGGCCCTTGGAGAGGATGAAGCGGTCCGCATGCGGGCTGCGCGGCTCCGACACCTTGTAGCGCATCGTGTGGAAGAACAGCACCGACATGACCTCCGCCATAGACGCACATGATGTTGGATGCCTGCGACACACGGCATTAGACATGGGGACATGGCATATGAGGTCACAATACAGTACACAAACATGTATATTCATATACAGTAGTACGTGTGCGCACCAACATTGGTATATCAAGTAGCGCTTAGCTTCTACTTTCACTACAAATATATTTCCATGACCGAGGTCTCTCCAAGCCGACAGACTTTGCGCTACACATGGCTGAAATTGGCATTCTTAACCTATGCCCTTCCCAAGTACTATTTGGGCATTCTATGGCGTAGGCTTTTGAAGTGAATATCACGACGTACATGTCAGTTTCATTTTGAAGAAACAGCAATACCTATAGAATAGTCATTGTGAAGCGGAACATTTAAAATTCAATTTGCTATTCAGCTTCTGGTTTGCCCATGCTAATATAACTATGCTAATATACTGATTAGTACTCAAATTTGCACCTTCGAGCTACCAGTAACTTATAGTAGGCCGAGCAGGATGTCTACAATGATCTGACAATCTTTTTCGACCAAACATGCACATTTTTGGAACCTGCGTTCGAATTCTACTCTAGTATTACCCATTTCAATGTCAAACACTTCCCAATTCAATTTACTAGCCGTCTTAAGTCCCACTCGCTAGAACTGCGAAGCTTTCATCTGACGCGACCTAGAAACCATGCACATCACGTTGGAAGGTATGACCTCGATACCTTCGTACGAATCTGCTCGTACTCTTCATGCTTAGTGTGCTAAACTTAGGGAGATGCTTACCATCATACAATTTTTCAAATGATACAATTGAGGAAAGTGCCCTGCCATATATTGGGTCCCTCACCAACCTTGTCATAATGCATGCTTAGATATAATATATTGAGACTCGAGAAATATGTAGTTGTTCCAGACTTGAGTTTACAAATGCTAGCTTTCGAGAAGCATACCACTTTTGGACTTTTAAAAAATCATGTGTTTCAAGTACGCTAGACATGGGGAAGATATTTTCCGCCGATGGGTTAAGCTACTCGTTATGCATGTGGTCAATGTCAATTGACCGGAAGGAACAGCATCGCCTCAGATTAGCCACCTAGAACTGAGCCCCTTCTCATGCCAACGGAAAACGGCCATCCTCGTCACGGAAACGACGGGGCTTAGAGTACAAGACGTCAGCACAAACCACTAGTGTTTTGCCCGAACGTCAAGTGCATTTCACTCCTTCGGAGCGGATCTGGGCAACTAGACAGAAATGGCGACGGGCCGCATGAACGACACTGACGTCACGCTTCGACCGCAGGCCAATCAGCCGCTCCTGCGGCGCGGGCCGCCTCAGTCGTGCAGTCAGCCGTGTTGGCCGCATGAACGACACTGACGTCACGCTTCGACCGCAGGCCAATCAGCCGCTCCTGCGGCGCGGGCCGCCTCAGTCGTGCAGTCAGCCGTGTTGTTTTGAGTCACGAGCCGCCGGCCGCAGCACACGCTTCAAGCGGCCGCACTGCGAGCCTCCTTTCTCCCGCGCACCGCACTGCTCTCAACCGAGACAACCGAAACCGAGACGGTGCGGTGCGGTGCGGTGCGGTGAGCCGGTCGCGTCGCGTGAGCGCCCTATCCACCTCCCCACTAATAACGCCGGTCGGCTGGCTGGCGGAGCGCACGTGAAAGCGCTTTACCACAGTTGAACAACAGCTATGCGTCAACAGGTCACGGTGACGGCCCGACGCGAAGGACGCGGCGCCTCCGACTGGCAGCCGAGCGGCCGCCATAGTCCGCTGCCGGGCAGACTAGACTGCGGGCGCCGGCCGGGAAGGGCGTGTCGCCCGCCGGGTCAGCGGCCAGACGTCCGGCCAGCCCGGGTCACGGGCCGGCGCCGGCGCTGTCGCCATTCGTGCCAAGGCTGGTCATTGGGCCCAGACAGTGACGGCAACTATTAACTCCGGAGCTTTTAGCAACTTCAAAGTTGTCAACAAAACTAAACGGAAGCCTAAAGCGCTGCAGACATCCCCACACGCAACCGCCAAACTAATTTTCAAATAAAATACGCGTAGCAAATTACAAAACAAAAGCGTGGGAACGGTAGAAAAGCGAGGGAGGATGACAAAATAACTGTTAAAATGAATAAAGCGAGCTGCGGTGCTGGTTAAGAACGCCTTTCACGATTCCAGATTTGTCAGAGGAATGTATGCCCACAACTTGGTGCCAGCCATCACGGCCCGGCAACATACAGGGCATCACAAGCAGCAAAACACCGAACGTCGTCGATGCAGCAGCAAGTCGCTCCTCGCCTAAACGCCGGCAACCGGTTATCGGCTTTAGGAACAGCCGCTTCACACGACGTGCCGCAGAGGGTGCGGCTGAGGTGCAGCACGTCTGCACGCGATACGCTGCTGCCTGACCACCCGGTAGGCAGATCTGCGCGTGTATGAGTGGCAGGTGGCTGCATCATACCCCTCATAGTCAACCCGCCGCCCCACGTCAGCACAACAGCTGAGTAACTGAACGACAAAGGAGTGGCAAAACCAACACTGGAGATGCACAGGCCGGATCCGATTCGGCAGGACATTTGGAAGAACACTGGGAGAATAACTGCAGGACAAAGGAAGAACACTGGGAGAATAACTGCAGGACAAAGGAAGAACACTGGGAGAATAACTGCAGGACAAAGGAATGGCCAAGACCGAACAATTAGTATACGTCTGTTATACAACTAGTATAGTTTGTGTGTATACTCTGTATACGAGCAGAGCATTTCTATGTGATGAGCGGTGTTCTATGAATTGGGTGACTCGATACCCGGCAAACTGGCAATCTAATTATAGCCCAAAAAGCTTGGATAAGCCCTGCAAGATTCTCCGCTACGCTAATGAAAAAAACTACTCTTGCCAATCACCGAACGTTCTAAGGTCATACATGCCGAAATGAACGACCATCTCCAGATTTGGAACTGCAGTTCAAACAATGCAAACATGCACGAACCTCTGTAACAGACCAACTTGTGTGCGTGACCGAATGTTCAAACCACTCAACAAAGCCCACCGGGAAGATTAACGTGCGGCGTTATCGAAGGTGATTTACTCTGTCGGCAGTACTGCAGTGTAAGCAGCAGCAGTCGAGTCGGGCCGTGGATCTATACCAGACATGGACGTCCGACCGGCCTCAAATTCCTGACGCACGAGTCACCAGTTGCCGCGGAACCACGCCAACCTAACTTTTCGCCTTCACCGAGACGCAGCAAGTGTAAGGGTTCACAAAGCACGGACGACAAACACCGGCTGGACGACTGGGCAGGTGGCTTAGTCAGGCGGCAACAGACCAGTGGCCGGCAGACAGACCTGCTTACCGGCAGTCACATCAGGGTCGACCCTTACCCGGACTTTGAGGCCGTCGTCATGTTGATGCTGTGCACGCGCAGCTTGTGCGCAATGTCCACCAGCTCCTGCTTGGTCTTTGCGTCAATGCTGGCAGCCATCTTGCCGTGCTTGGGTTGCTATTGTTGGGTCTATTCTGAAGATGTCGCGAACATATGCACCGTGAGGAACCTCAGTCGGCAGGACGCCTTACCCAGCGAGATTCGACACCGTGTGGAATTCGACCCAGCGAAAAATGCCATGAGGTATACATCGAACTAAAAATGCGATTCACCGGTATACGAACCAGGAACACCGAATTGCGATCCCACCAGGCGATAAAAACCGAACAGAAGTTCCGACCGGCGACATTCCTGACCAGACGAAGGAGCCGACTGCGCTAGTTCTAACCTAGAAATAGCCAATACGTGGAAAATTCCATCAGATTCCGTGAAATATTCAGGCGCTAGAAGTTTCGCTGGCAAGATAATCTACTGCAGGAAAGCCCATTTACAACAGAGGTTTCGAATCTCCTCGTAGTTAAACGACGGGAATTGGATGCTAAGTGCATGGGAGGGGGAATTGGATCGTTACGCCGCAAAAACGTGAAAGCGTAACACCTGGGTTCGTGGCTGCGATATGGATCAGTCACTTCTGCCCATGGGAGAAATGTCTTGCGGCGGCGGTACCGGCACAGCCTGGCGCCCAACCACCACTACGTCTGAACGCGACACCAAAGGCACCGCTCGGGAAACAAGAGCCCGTCGGAGTGGGTCGGGAAGGCCGATTTACGCCGGCGCCAGGCGGTCAGCTTCACAAGAGACCATCAAGCGCAAACAGGTGGACGCGTGGCAGTTGCAGGCGCCACAGGTGCACAACACCGGTGTTGGGAAATACAGGGACAGACCGAGACAACCAAGGACGGCCGACACACAGACAGACGCACAAAGACTAAGGGGACGAGTGAGAGAGGAAGATCGAGGACGACCAGTGACCCAGTGACCAATCTTTCATAGGCAGCCCGGCGAAAAAGGAAATCACTTGCACATTACACCGTGCATACCGTGGCCATCAATCAAAGCGCGTATGGAAACGTCGGCGAGTAGCAGATCACAATTGCGACAGAGTTCATCCTTGCCTCCACACCATGCCGCGGTCTGAGGGACGGCAGATTGTCAGCGGATGTGTCGGGCCGCGCGACCGGCCTCCGACCACCAGGGGGGGGAGCTCGCCGCCAGATCGACACACGGGAAGTGGGTAGCAGTCAGTCGACACTGGTATCGGCCCACAGACACCGGATGCAGCAGACGCTGGGCTGCTTCCGGGCACCGGGCGCCGCCACACCAACCACGTGGGCAGGCGGGGCAGGCGGGACGGGCAAGGCGGCACAACACAAACGGGACAGGCGAGGTGCGGCACAGGGAACGGCGGAAGTGTAGCGACAGCGATGAAGGCCCTCGGCTCTGTCGCCGCGGCCAAGGCAGGTTTCTCATTTCACTTTTGGTGAAAGAGTGGAAAATAACGGCAAAACAGGCTAACTGTTGTTTTCAAATAAGTGTTTTCAAAGGCATGCTGGCTGGCAAGTCCCATGAATGAGCACGTGGGGTGGGCATGGTTGGCTCAGACCGCATTGTTGTCTATGCAGTTGGTATATTGACGCCTACTACAGATGGGTCCACTATTATTCGGTATAGGCGGTCGCCCTGGCCTGCACTAGTAGAGCGCCGGCCGCCCCGGTAGCTCAGTCGGTTAGAGCGCCGGCCTGCACTAGTCTCACTCGTCCTGGCAAGACAAGGTTCGAGTCACTTCACCCGCTCGCATTTAGCCCACGGCTGGGAGGGTCAGTTGGCAGCTGGCTAGATAGGGCCGGGGACAAGCTACCTGGCGGCAGTGTCGGTGCATTGACGGCACGTTAAACTTACGGTCAAAATTCTGCAGTTTACCTGGAATTTGTGGGTCGGGTGGTGGGACCAGGGTTCACGCAATAGGACAATAGAACTGCTTAGCAATAAGACCCTGGTTCATAAAGCCACCCCTGCAACAACTGATTAATTTTTTGTAAGAGAAAAAAATGCTTAAAAGCCTAGAAGCCCACCGCTAGTATACCGCTAGTATTTCCACCCGCCGCTGGTCGTGATGGTGCCATGGTGCCACGGCCAGGGTTGTGCTTGTACTTTAAAATCCTGGATGGGGAGAAATGTTTACGACATCAGAAGATCAGTGCACTTTCCAGTAAGTACCGATCACCCTATCACAGCAGTGAATCGTCAAACAGCGCCACTAAGCCTCCGTACGAAAATAATTAAGATGATTCTGAACAGGACATAGTTCTGGTTTCTAAAAATATAGCAACCTATTTCTACAACCCCGACTGCGGCCCACAGTGCTGGGGCTCCTCGGCGCGGGGTGCGGACGGGGCCCCGGCACCCACCGGCAGACGCGTGCGTGGTGTCTACTCATGTACGGCTGAGCTTTCACTTTGGCTGCGCAAGAAGGAGATCAAATCGCACCTAGTTGGACCTTGTAACTATTGACGCTGGCACTGAATTTCCTACCAAAGACGAAACGGCTCTAAAACCACTTTCACGCAACATTAATGCTGCAAACCCTAGTACAAGCGCAATCACATACGCAAAATCACTCCTAGTGACTTTACTCCTACAGACATCACTCCCAGGCGACACCCGTCACCGACTTGCTTCACTTCCAGCGACTGCCTCAATGATAAATTACTGCTGAATTACTGCTTCAGATACCACCTCTCAGAGCCAACAGTCGTGCTAGACCATACCGCGCCAGGATGCACTGCTCCGGGCACTGCTGCAGCGCGACATTGTACCACTGCAGTAGTGGGTTATTTGGGCTGCGGGGCGCACCGACCGTTATTCTTGTCACGCCACACACCGTCATGCGACTATAGCTCCTGGCATTGCTGCTGCCACACATCGCAGTCATTCGTCACTAGCGAAAAAAGGAGGTCGGAGAATGAACCTTCATATTCTGCTCAATTTTCGGGAAATGAAGGCGTTTAATTTTAGGTGCCTACAGTCAAACATTGGAGAAATTGAATTTCTGCGATAAAAAAGTTAATAAAAGCCGATCAAACCTCCGGACTCGACCAGAGGCCCGGCACAACGGCAACCCTTCATGCAGCAGAGTCGTGCCCAGAAGAAAAGACCGGACAACCCGACTGGTATGACACAGGAACGGTCCCTAGAAATATAGACTTTGTTTCAGAAGCAGAGCGCCACCCACTGCCAGACTATCAAGGTAAAGCCCACCGGCGACAAGGACAGCTCCAATAACTGTACATACAACATACCACGGAGAGAAAGAAGAAACCGGGCGCCGACAGCCTGTGAATGAGCATAAGGCAGCGACCATCAGAGGCGCCCACCGGAATGTCGTGACTGTTCAGATTACTCCTGGTCAGAGGGTGATCATCTACCACCATTGGACGTCACATGAATCCAGAGCACGCAGCAGCCCCACTAGACACGCGTGGCTTGGAAATGCTAGCCAATTCTGCCTGCTACTGGACCAGAGTTGGAAAGAATGGGCTGTTGCTTGCACTGATCAACTTTTTCCTATACAGAATATTCTTCAGAAAATTATCCTCATTTTTTTATCAGAGGTTTAATGGTGCTGTTTGACAATGAACTAGCGTGATAAAATATCCCAACTGGAAAGCGCCGATATTTTGATGTCGCAGGTTTAGACAAAATGTCTATTCGACTAACCGTAAGTCCCCCCCCCTCCCCATATCCAATACAACTTACAAATTAAGCCCCGAATTGGACGATTGCCTGTGACCAGAGGCCACCGACCACAACGAGAACGGCACAATGGACAGCAACAGTCTGAACATGAAAACAAAACGTCATGTTCTTAGTAGACAGGCCGAGGGATGTGCTTGGCTTGCGTTAATATCCAGACTCCCTCCAGCGAGCCACGACTCGTGACCCAATACCGGAGACAGTAGAGACACTGATAAACTGTCCAACGCTAGTTAATTGGCGTCACAGACCAGAAACGAGGTCAGGGAAAAAGGCCAGGCGACAGTGGCAGAAGTCCTTTCCAGCGTCGGTCTGGTGAATGACAAAGACGAGGTTAGAATGAATGCTGTTCTGACCCCCGACCTCTGGCTCATACATGCCACATGATATTCATGCAGCCACCCTTTTCTCTGCAAGGGTGGCCTGTTCAAATGGAGAATCGTTGCCAAACTGTCAGACGGAGTGAAAGTGGTTGGTTATTGGTTTTACGACACGTCGACCGTTCAGTCATATAACGTCGCCAATCTTTCACGCCGATTGGTCGCGGGCGAAGAGTAGAGACAGGTGAGACTCGAACCCACAACCTTTCGTAGTGAAATTGGAAAAACGTGGAAACTGCAAGGATAAACGGCCGAACGCTACTGGTAAGAAACACCAGATGCCTCATATGGAATCCAATGCAATTAAAATAGATGTGGCTCTAAACTAGAGACATTCCCAAGAAAACCGACCACAGCTGTGATCAGTACCCTCTACTGCATGGAAATCTTCCGGTTATCCCCTTGGAAGCCACGCTCCCCTTCGAGCCACCATCCAGGAACATGGAACAATACACAATCCGGACAATGCACAATGAACAATGTGACACAGCGGGGAAAACCCCGCACGTCGCCCGACTGAAAACATATCGTTGGATGGACATAAGAAGTGAATTACTAAGCAGTTTTGCCAGTGCAAAACCATCGGGTAATAACCGTCCGAAACATTTGCATAAACGGAACTTCATGAAGTTTGCAAGCTGTGCACATTGCACAATGTCCTGCAAATGTCCAAACAATAGAGCCGGACAAACTGTGGGCGATCCTTTCAGCAGTCGCAACAGCCATCATTAACCCACAGAAAAAAAAACTCTTTTCTGGAACTTCAGCACCCATATCCGCGTATTTTCCTACTTTCAGGAAAAACGCCATCATCGAAAGGAATGATGAAAAAACATTTGCCAAAATGACTATAGATGTACCCACCTTTACAATAATTTCGCTTCCGGTTATTCTGAACTTAAAGCTGTCGAAGCATCTTATCCTTTTTTTCCAATAAAACTTAGTTAAATGGAACAAAGTCGAAGTTAAATTGAACAAAGTCGAAGTAAAGTTGAACAAAGTCGAAGTAAAATTGAGCAAAGTCCAAGTAAAATTGAACAGTCAATTTCACAATATAAATTTAAGGGAAATAGGAAAGCATTGCAGTTATACACCGGAAGTTTCTATCTGAATGGAGTCCTGGGTTGCACTTCAGAACACCACGGTTCTCAAGTTCAGCACCAAAATCTCCCACAATTACAATCCTTAGCATACTTCAATTTGGCACATTTCATATTTATATATTTTATAGCATATTTTATATTTATATTCATATGCATCTTTCAAGTTTCTAAATCAATTTGGCAAAAATTTAAATGGAGCATGTCAAACTTTACCAGACAGCACTTTCCAGAAAACCTAACAAGCGATCTAAAACATAAAATTTCGGACGCGTCCCTCAACGCACCCAAATACCCAGGAAATGTACGGGAGACCCACCGGGTCGAGCACCTCCCAACGCACCCAAATACCCAATACGTCAATGCAATCAGTCGCTACATTCAAGAATTGGCCCACTAACATGGTAAACTTGAACCAGACGACCGCGGTCAGAGCACCACCGACAAAGTCAATACCAGCCAATCGATCGGTCAACAGAGGAGCGACCGCAGCAGGCATTCCGGACAAAGTTTAAAGGACCAATGATCAGACTACCAGACTGGCACCACGGCTTCCGGCACGTGGGGTAGTCAGGTGTCCATACAAAATGACAGGTACAAGTAGCGTTCCGGAGACCGAAGATGCCGACAAAATCCAGGGGAGAAATACGCAGACCACCGCCGCGACCAAACAGTCCACCGCTGCCCTCCCCCAGCAAATGCAGAGCCGAAACGACGGGGCAGAAGCCGGACACCCGACCACATGCGATGCCTACCCCGCACGCCACCACCGCTGCTCACTGCTAGCCGCGCGCAGACAGACTGGGACCGCTGCGCCGGCTCACCAGTCGGCGGCGTCCGCGGCAGTAGCCTCAGGCGCTGTCTGCCGACCGTAGAGGTCAGCCGGCGGTCATGGCCCCGGGCGCCGCCCCGCCCGCCGCACGACACGCGGCACGCACCAGTGACGACCAGGTTAGCGTGCAGCGCCGGCAATGGTGATGCAATGGTTACTGGTTATCCAACCATAGCAGGGCGAGTGGCCGCCATCGCAGGGGCTTCACATGGTTGGTTGGTTGGTTATTTGGGCTTAGGGGCGCATCGACTGGGGGCTTCACATTGACTTTAGACTTTATAGAGTTCTATATTTCTGTCCTGTTCCGAGTTCTGTATCTGCATGTATTTTCGATTGGGTAGGCATGAATCGCATGAATGAATCGATACGACTGGATACGTATTGCATGACATTATCATGACTAGTAATCGGATCGGATTGTATCCAGATCGGAACCTCAAATTGTGTCGAGCGCTCCGAGACCTAAGGTTAAGGAGAAGGTTAACAACTGAATGGGAAAACATTGGATGAGTAACGGATGCAGGGCGGGGAAGAAGGGAAGGCGTCGAGGGAGTCAGAGGCGACCGACCCCGGCCACAAGTGAATTAAGCGATTTGGGTACCTGCTCCAACAAAGCTCTTCTTTTGTATTTGATCCAGGGTGTACCAACGTACGCTATTACTTAAGACGCGCACTGGAGTGGAGGGATGGGGGTGGATGCAGAATGCTACCATTCCTATTTTTCGACGCTATCTCATAAATGGGCACGGATATTGTAAATAAACTTGTGACTTTGTTTCACACGATTTTTTATTCTTCAATCCGTTCGTAAACATACGAACTGCGGGGTAGTAGCGCAGCGATAATTTTTCTAACGGGGAGACGACCGAAAAAAGGCTCAGAAGCAGGGAAAGCTTCCAGCACGCGAGCGCGCCGAAAATGTTGGGTTTTGGGAGTGAGGATATAAAAATTCATCATTTCATCAAAAGTATTTTTGGTTTCTAAGGGGATGGGGCGCCCCTGGCTGCACCTCAGCTGAGCGGGTGCAAAGATAGCCGGTCGGCCGCCGAGCGTCCACGGTCACAAAGGTTTCGTCGGCACGGTGTTCCGCCCGATCTAGGTCTCATTTGACACTCAAGGCTTAGATCTCGACTCATGAAATGTATACTGGACAACACAGCACCGGCCGCCTACATGCTGAGCGATATTTTGCTTTTATTTATCGCAGTTTGTGCTAATTACCTTGTGATTTTCGTTAACAACTGTACCTTTCGGCCCCTTTCCTCAAAATATTGTCGCACCCCACAACATTTCCGTACCATTCGCAAAATCATGGATCCGTCCTTGTATTGTGCTATGAAGTAAATTTCGATGTTAAATAGCTGATGGCGAACGTAAAATATAAATGGTCAGCTATGTGCCGGAGCTCTTAAAAAAAAATTATTTCAGTCTTTCTTGGGCTGCACCATGACAAACTAAATGAAGTCCACTGTTAACGCTACGTGTGTGTGTGTGTGTGTATATATATATATATATATATATATATATATATATATATATATATATATATATATATATGTATGTATGTATGTATGTATGTATGTATGTATGTATGTATGTATGTATGTATGTATGTATGTATGTATGTATGTATGTATGTATGTATGTATGTATGTATGTATGTATGTATGTATGTATGTATGTACGTACGTACGTTTGTGTGTGTGTATATATATATATATATATATATATATCGTTTTCGGAAAGACGGGTTTCGACAGGTCAAAACCAGTCTCTTTGGCGAAATCGTGGGGAAGTATACCGGGTCGATTGAATAGGTGGAGTGTCACACCATACGACGTGTTTAGTAACACCATAACCCCTTTCCCTGAACAACATGCAAGGGTAGTTCACAGGTAATATCGCGATGAAATGCGATTAAATCAGAATTAGAAGAACAGGTATAATTCCGAGTCAAGAAGTCGCGGCTTGCAACGTTGCTGAAAAAGTTTCAGTTTTTGCATTGAGGAAATATTCGCAGGTCTTTTCGGGTAGCGACCCTCAGGGGCTTTTTGCTATATCTGATGCCTTTGATCAGGCCAATTTCTCATATAGTGGTACACATTTTTGTATAATTGGTGCATTAATCTCATTTACGCTACGGATAACTGTTGCTCACAACTGCACCTCGCCATTCGAAGACATAGCGAAGATATCTGTGGCGAAAGACAGGATATTTACATTGTGTGCTCACTTATGATTGAATGTTATGCAACAATTTCATGTCTACATGAATTATGCACTGGCGGGAAAAGGAGCACGGTGCCAGTTAGTTAGGTGTTTCGGTTATAGGAGCACTGTACTCAAAATCAGCACCATGCAAATTAAAATAAAAACAACGATATGTTTCACGTAATCTCAAAACTCGCTTCGATTTGTGTTCCAATTTTCGAGTCAAATTTTCAAGTACGACACTTCTTGTCTTGCTTTATATAACGTGATGAACGCGAGGAAATGTTGCCAGCTGGATTAGCCAGCAAAACCGAACCGTGCAGTGTGCTTAAGAAAAGCTTCATGTAAACCACAAATTCTCTGGGATATTGAGTTACTTATTGAGACATTAAGCAGGTACTTTTTTGGTGCTCGTTCGATCAGACAACCAATCCCATGAGTTTGAGAGGGTAACAGGGGAGGTGAAAACTGAACCAAAACTCAACATTGACGATGTGAGCGACTGACCCTGCAGAAGCACAGATGACCACCCTGTACTGCAATGTCTATGCATACAAGGCATCGGTACCGCAATGGTAATGCATATGCTGCGACTCATTTAAAGGCACGCCTTCGCAACGGCCCGGTCTCCCGCCCGGTGCCATCCATAGTTCCGCTGCTATCCTGCCTTGTATCCTGTCAAGTCTTACATTGATTCAGTCATGTCGCATATCGGTGTCAATTCAACGTAAGACATCAATTTGTTCACTAGCACCACCAACTGTCAATCGTGGGGCCTTCAACAGCAGCTTTGCTGTTGATATTCCACCCATGCGCTGGATCCCACTTACCGTCTCCCAATATATCCCCGGTATCGTCTCTCCGCCCGCTTCTCATCTCGTTTCTGTTCTGTTTCGTGTTCGTTCCGTCCGAGTTGTAGCCATCGCTTTTTATACCCGGCAGCGATGACTGCGTGCTCACTGAACACTTTGACAACTGCTGAAACTCTATTGTGAAACAAAATTGTCTTCTCGTGCCGTACGAGGTGTGGTAGATGGATTCCACATTATACAACATTTTGCAGCTACATTGATGCTGACCGAAGTAAAGAACATCTAGAATGTGGAAAGAGTTTCACGACCACAGTGCAACGAACCATCTGCCAATATAACTATTTTAATTGCTTTCTCTGGTTACGTGCTTACAATAGCAATTTGCATTCAAGGCTGCACCACAAAATGGACACAAAAATAACCTTTGTTATCACTACAAAAGCCACATGATACATACGCCCACATACAACATTCGCTAACAATATTGCGATATGTAGTACTGCATGAATAAGCTTGCTTCACTTCATTACCTGAACCTGTTCTTGAGATGATATAGTGACATTAGAACAAATGTCTATTAGAGTCCTGAACTATTTCTTGCAACCATGTTTTGTTCACAGAAGTAAGCTTAAATGCACATTGGTAACAACAATTAATGCCACACCATTTTCAAAATTACACTACTGATACATCATTTCATGACCGAATATTACTTATAATTCCATGAGAAATGGGATACACTTGGGGCTTTTCTGATCAAACATATACATCAAACTACAATTCAGAATAACTATGTGCATTTTAATGTTATCCTTGACCAGGAGCTGTACACTGCAGTTGAGGCACTTTATGCTCTGATTTTAACTAGGAAGGCTAGAGTGTGATGATGCACTTCATTTACAGGACGATGCTAACACCATCAGCTACGACCACTAATATGACACCCATGGTGAAAATTCAGTTCAATGATCACTACTCCTGGTGGAGATTTCGCGCGGACTAGCATGGAAAACTGCAACGAGCCCGGCGGCAGTGGCTGAAGAAAACCCTGTCTGATGTCTTCGGAGGTCGAGAATTAATCACACCATCTTCTGCTGCTGCAATGACATGTACAGGAATAGACATGCATACATGCATACATGGCATACACACAGGACCACAGGCATATCCAACTTTATGGAATTCCAAAGGTTACATGAAAAACAACATAAACTACATACATCTTTCAACATCCTGGACAGTTTTCAGTTCATGAATTAACTTCCATTAAACAACTCCCAGCTGCTGCACTGACAACTCAGTTGGTTGGAGCGCCAGCCTGCAGTGGTCTCCACTGTCCTGGCAAGACAGGGTTTGAGTCACTTCATGCACTCACATAGCCTCCAACTGGGATGGTCTGCTGACAAATGCCTCAATAAGGATGGGGATGCAGCAATGGGTGGCCATGTAGGTGCACTGGCAGCACTCTAAACTCCTGGTCAAAACTATGCCATTAAACTGGAATCACCAGATCAGATAGTGGGGACAGAGCCTGCACAACATGCTCTGCCTAGCATATGACCATGGTCCATAAAGTTACTTTAGCAATAATTCTAACTCAATTTCTGTTTACAAAAGTTCAAAAAGTGACAACACCTTTGGTGAATCTGAATCTCACAATATTCTACTGGCATCAAAGTCATGTAAGTTTGTCCTGAAAACTGACATTGTTTGCATTTCTTTATAATTTAAACCTCACATACTCATAGTTTGCTCAAAGTCATGGAGAGTTTTGACAGCTTAGTCACACACCTTCTGCTCTATGAGAAATAAATATCAGAACACTTCCAGTGTATTTTACAATGAAACCAAGCTGCTTATTGCTAATTACTTGCTTGCTTATTGCTCAAACAATGAATATGGATACACAGGAAGCAACTAGGAAATGGTACTTACCATGGAATATCTGGGATCAGCATGGAAATAGGAGCAGGACTTACATGTATTGGTCAGGATCGAGCCTGGAATGAAAAGAGTTGCATGAGTATATATTGGCATGGAAGCATGGAAGCATAATTTTTTCACAAATGTTCAAATTAAAAAACCTGATCTAACCTAGACTAGACTGAACTGCTTCCAAAGAAAACATTCAAAATTTGCTTTGAAAAATTTCCCAAAATAAAAATTAGAACTTACAACAAAAGCCTAACCTAAACTAACTTAACAAAACCTAACCTTTGTATGCTTCATGGAGGTTATTTGGGCTTTATGGCACATCGACCATGTTGATCATATAGCGCTTCATGGAGGTAAAATGTGTGTAAAATATGCCTTGTGGTTACCTTCAACCGCAATGATACCATGGGTTTTAAACAAAAAATTACATTAAAAAATTGTTTGCCAATGTTCCAATTAAAAAATGTGTTTTCTTCCATGGTGGGGTACATACCTATCTAGGCCAGGTTAGGTCACATTACATTTTTACCTTTATTTAACCATTACTTTTTATGCCACATTACCTAACTCCTAGCCCATTTTTGAGTGTTATTTTCCTCTCAGCTAAAAAGTATGCATTTGCAGAGGAAGTGAGGGTAAATTTGTGTTTTAAGGTGTTTCTTTTTTTTGTTGGGGGGAATACCATGTTTATGAAGGTGACTAAGATGATGAAACCACTCATTTTCTGTGCACATGCTTATTTTTCAGGTTGTGAGCAAAATAACACCAAAAAGGGGCTTTGTGTTTGGTATTCTAGCATAAAGGAAGTGATTTAAAAAGAAAAAATGCAACACAACCGAACCTAACCTGCCTAACCTTCCTTTGGATAAAATATCCACAATATAAAATTTGAAAATGGAAAAAAAATGTATTTGATGAAAATTTGCATAATGTAAAAACCTAACCCAGCCTAACCTAACATAAGCTGCTTTTGAAGAAAAAAAAATCTGTTTTTTTAATTTGTAATTTTGGTATACCATGTTTATGAAGGTGACTAAGATGATGGAACCACATATTTTCCATGCAAATGATTACTTTTCAGGTTGTGAGCAAACTAACCTAAACTACAACTAACCTAACCTAACCCATTGGTTTCCTTTATGGAGGCAAATTTGTATAGAAAAACTTGTCTTGTTACCACCTTAAAGAACAATACAGAAATGAGTGGTTTCACCAACACCATGTTAACCACATTCATAACAATTGCACTGGAAAAAGAAATTCCAAGAATTCAAAATTTACTTAATTTGAATTGTAACTGGTCAATTAAAACCTGACTTACCCAGAATTGCTTGCAGTTGTTGCTTCGATACTGTGAATTCGCAATTTATGTGCGATATCACGAAGTTCCTGAATAGCTTTCGACTCTGGTTTGTGATAATCTGACATTTTGATTACGTAAGTAAATTAAAATAAACCAAACCCTCACCGAATTAAAAAGAAAGCAAGGAATAAAACTAAGCCGGCAGGACCGAACCAAACGCGCCGAGTTCGCGGAGATGGAGCATCAATGGCCCAAGGCCGTAATGGTAGGTACTTGTAGAAAGTGAGTGTCCCAATGACGTAACAGATTCCAACTGCGTGAAACCAGGCGAAGCGCTTTTCCCAGAAACTCCCAAGCTCGGTTAGACTCGAATCTGTAAGGGGTGTGTGATTATCCCTCTGGGACTTCAGATTCTATACAGCCGTTTTAAAAACGAACAAGCTCAAGCGAATCTTACTGGTCTAATCTACATTTTTAGAATGCCAAAATTTAACGGTCTTTACAATTGAAGTCAGGAGAAAATGTATCACACAAAGTATGTAGGAAGTGCATTCAGATATTCGCTCCTGGAGCCGCCTCTGACGTAGTTACGGAATTAAAAATTTGGCACGGCATAGAAACAGAAGACTTGGGAAAAGCTTCCGATCGGCATCACGCGGTGCATAATCATAATCAATAATAGCGCCGGTAATTCGCCATCTAGAAATGGGTATTGTATGTATTGGAATGCATCGTATCCAGAGAGCTACGATTTTTCGTCATTTTAGGTCCCTTATGTTCTTATTCTGCTGCAATTTGCGATAAAAAGTTCAGAATCTCAAGGTGTCGCCCGGCACTACCCTTTTTCTGTGGTCATACTCTATTCCGGGGGATGCAACTGTTCCCAGGGGCGTCACTTTGCATACGCTAAGGGGCCTCTCATCATTGATTCACTCACTCCCACCCATAATCAGATCAAAGCTTAACCATCGGGGGCGTATGGGCGTACACTAGATATATATGGTTTTCGGGGCAGCTTTGGCAGCTAGTCATTATTTGGCCCCCGGACCAATTTCACAAAGTGACACCCATGATTGTCGATTTAGTTTTGCAATACACCTTAACCTATGGCTGGAGATACCGGGTAGGACTTGTGGGTTCAAACCACGGAATGTGGATCACCCTGGTCCGGCATCTGGCTAATGCTAATTTGTCGTTTTCACATAATCAATCCCAAAATTTAATTTAAAAACCTGGAACCTTGTTTGGTGAAGGATCTCTAGCCTTGACTCCGGCAAAACTAGCACAACAGTCGGAGGGGATCCGGCAATTACTAGTTTTGAAACTGTCCTATGCTTGCAGGTAGGCAGTCAAGTAGAAGGCTACCAGGGTCAGATACAGGGGGGGGGGGGCAATGGGAGCATGCCCCCATGGAAGGTGGTGCTCATGGGGGGAAAGCTTGGGTTCCCGCTCAAAGGACGCCTGCCGGAAACCAGGTGCACATGAAACTCACTCTTTGCATCCTGTCACTACTCCTTTGCTATGGGCATTCAAGAGACCACTGGATGACAACTGGTATGACATTAACAGAAGTGCTGGAAGTCAAAAGCTAAGGACAAGATAATACATTCATAGAAGTCAGGAGTAGTTACGTGAGCCCAAGTACCTGTTGCTTAGGTGGGTAATTTGATGGTGATTACCATGCAAATTATTTTAAATGCATTGGCTACATGCAAACACTTAAAAATCATCATATCCATGGCTTGGGTTTGCCCACTTTTATCAGGTTTACAGTTCTAAAAAAAAAACAGTGTTGTCCAGCTTTATTTTTGCAAACCATTTTTCCACCCACGTCAGATATTAAACAGAATTATGTCACCTCACGTGCGTTCAGTCCGCCCAGAAGCCGGTGGTACTGTCCCGGATGTTGTGCGCGTTGTCGCGGCGCGTGCGCGTCACGGCGCTGGCGTCGCCCTTGGCACGCAGTCGCTCCGCCTGGCGGCGGCGTTGGCGGCGCAGCTCGCGCGCCAGGCGGCTCTGCAGCACCTCGGGCGCGATGGTGGACGCGGCAGTGCTGCCGCTGCGGTGGCTCACCGAGCGAGCCACGGCGGCGCTGACAACGCTGCGCGCCTCCAGCCGCTGCTGCTCCAGCCGCTGCTGCTTCAGCTGCCGCAGCTGCCGCCGCCGCCTGACCGAGTCCTCGAGCTCGTCCGTGTCGTCGCCGGAGCCGCTGGAGTCGGGCGCAGAGTCCTCCCGGTCTCCATCGTCGCCGGAGCAGCGCAACGCCACCCGATCCGAGCAGTCGAGCGGAAACGAGCGGGGCGTGTCCGGCTGATCCGACCGCCCCTGCTCGTCCAGCTCGAGTTCGTGCTGGTCGACAAACGACTCGACGGCGTCTTCAAACGTGTCCTGCTCCTCGGCGCTGTCGCACTCCTGCGCGGCGTCTTCGCTCCTGCGTGTCGTCTTGCGGTGTTCCTCGTCGCCAGACTCGTCGTCGCTGCAGCTATCGTCGCCGCTGTCGCCACCAACGCCGGCCACCCGGTCGAACTCGTCGAACTGTCTGCTGTACCCACTGGCGCGGATCTCTGTGTCCAGGTCCTCGGTGCGCACCACCTCGGCGAACACGGGAAAGTCGTCGCTCTCGAAGTGGAAGCGTCGCTGAAAGAAGCGGCGCAGGCAGTCCACGTCGCGCTGGAACAGGTGCTCGGCGTTCACATGCGACGTCGACACCATCTGTGGGAAGTCGATCAGCACCACGTGTTCGTTCTCGTCCACGATCAGGTTGAACTCGTTGAAGTCGCAGTGGATGACGCCGCACTCGGCCAGCCGCACCATCAGCTCCATGCACTCGGCGTACAGCTGCTGCGGGCTGGCCACGTCGCGCACCTCGCACAGCGGCACGCCCTCCACTATCGACATGAGCACGACGTGGCGGTTCTGGCGCACCGGCCGCGGCACCGGAAAGCCGCGCTCGTGCAGCGCCTTCATGTACGAGAATTCCTTGCGCGCCGACAGCGCCGACAGGTAGAGCCACGACATGTGCGAGCGGCCGCGGTGGTAGTCGCGCAGCAGCTTCAGACGCCGGAATGAGGTGCGACCGAGCCGGTGCATCTTGAGCGCCAGCGGCTCGCCGTGCGTGTCGTACGCCGCGTACACATCCGACTCCTTGCCGGTGCCGATCTGGTTGCCGAAGCCGTCGAGCACGTCGTCGGCGACGAGGCTGTGCAGCGCGAGGAAGTCGTAGCCGCTGACGGTGAGGCGGTGGCCGTCGTAGCGGCGGCCGCGCTCGTACGCCAACAGCTTGTTGTTCTGCAGCCGGCGAATGATCTTTTGCGCGCCGCCCGAGCGCAGGTTGGCCAGGGAGCACGCGAGCTGTGTTGAGACCAGCTCGTGGTTGCGCATGCCAGCCTCAACCGCCTGCAGGACGCGGAAGTCGTCCCTGTCCATGTAGCGTAGCGCTTCTACGTCTAGGCGACCCATTGTTAGCCGTCACGTGGCGGCTGGATACAATGTAGTCTGAAGCGGCCTGGCAGGCAAGTGTTATACATTAATGATTAGTCTTTGTCATAAACTCCTGTAGTTTGCAGTGTGCAAACATGCAATTATGTGACAAGCAAAAATACTGGTATGTGAATGTTTTGAGAAAGAAGTACATCAGTTCACGATATAGGCATATTTCATTAAACATGCATCCAAATGTAGGGATGTTCAAAACCAACTGTGGCAAATTACCAAAGCTGGGTGAAGTCATCCCATGAGTTAATGTATGATGCTTTAAAATCCCACCTGCACATGCTTTGGGCAGAAGGAGGAACAGCATCAATGCTTTCTGCTATGCAATGTTTTGCAAATATATGTGCAACATGACATTTACTTATAAATTTTCCGGACACACATCTCAAGATTAGTTCTCCCATTCTGAATGTTGTATCAGTCATACACACTGTGGATCCAGGATGGTGTATGGGTGGGGTGCATTCAGGCAATAACAAACAAAACACAATAAAAACGATTTCTTTTGAATAAATAGGACATTTGGTCCAGAATGCATTCATCAAACACATTATCCAAATGCAATTCATCCAGCTGCTCTTATAATCTGACACAAATATACATTCAGGCACACAGGACTCTTTGCCAGAATATTAGAGAGCAATGAGAAGTTTGTGTGTGCCACTTGTTACACACAACCAGTATAGTGTGCTGTTTTCAGGAACATTTTTATACTTTGCATTGCTGAATAGTGGCGAGAGATTTGTTCTTTCTGTGAAGACATGCAAGGCTGCCCTGGGGAGAAAATAAGATTTTTGCCATTGCTTATTTCTTTGACACAACTAAGCACATGACCAGTCAAATTATCATCAGCTCAACAAAGGAAATGCATGGGCATTTCTTGTTGAAGAAGAAGAACCTTGGGTTCATTTACGACGCATTCAACCGCTAGGTTATATAGCATCGCCAACCTCTCATGCCAATTGGTCGCGGGTGGACTCGGTAAATGCCGCCGGTTGCGAGATTCGAACCCACAATCTTGCGATCAATTGTCCGACACTCTACCAACTGAGCTAGCGCGTCCCCGGCATTTCTTGTCACAGGCAACAAAACATGCAATGTGCTGAACACTGTGGTGTGCAATCTATCACAAAACAAAGTGAAAAGTTCCTGTGGGGTCAATACAGAACACCTGGCAGTTGAACTTTAGTGGCATGCAATCACAGCATCCCTGGTGATGAGTAGTGCAACTAGGAATTGAGTTTCCAGACCTTGCTCCAGCATGGCCAGCATGTGTAATAGACAATGAGAAGGAAGGTTTCAACAGAAGGCACTTTAGAGGAAATTATGAGGAGATGAGGAACGATACAGACATAAAGACATAAAAGATCAATGCAACTATGAGTGAAGCATACCAGCAAGCAAAGCAGAAAGCTATATATGTCACAAGGAAAGCATGGACCGACATCAAAGCCAGAATTGCAAGTAATGACAAGATAAACCCAAAGGAGTTCTATGGTTATTGCATCAGAAAGGCAAATGAAGGAAGTTAAAACTCGGTGATATCCAAGAGGGACAGCACAGAAGCAGATAGATACCCCACAAGGCATTTCCAAAATTATGGATGAATATTTTGTCAGTGCATTTAGGAATAAAATGCACTAAACATCCGTGATGAAGCCTCAGAGTATATAGTCAGTGCTAAATGTAATCACAGTCATAGAAGCAATGGCCACAAATCGAATGAGCAGAAGCCTGAGCAGTCTGCATGGCCTGATGGTATAGACTATGTACTCAAGAGTGGTGGTGAAAGCATTGGAGCCTTTATGATTATCAACAAAAAGTATCTAACAGATGGTGTAGTTCCTAACACATAGAAAGATGATGAAATGGTGCCAATTTTCAAGAAGGGAAAGAGGGACAAATCAGGAAACTACAGACCAGCTAGTTTGATGAGCAATCGTAAAGTTTTAGAGAAAATCATCAGAAAGGAATTAATGGGTCACTTGGATGGTTGGTTATTGGTTTTACGACACGTCGACCGTTGAGTCATATAGCGTCGCCAATCTCTCACGCCGATTGGTCGCGGGCGAAGAGTAGCGACAGGTGAGATTCGAACTCACAATCTTTCGATTGCGAGACGAGCATCTTACCCCTAGACCACTCGTCCCCGGGTCACTTGGATGAAAATTAGGTTAATACAGGGGCACAACATGGTTTTGTAGAGAGCAGATCATGCCAAACCCAGTGGCTATCTGTGGCTGAAGGGTGGATCAAGTTGACTGAGGATATGAAATCATTTGACTGAGTTTGCATGGACCATTGAAAGGTCTCTGACTCTGTTCCCCATTTATTTCTGTTGATAAAGTTATAGCCTTATGGTATCATGGGGCAAATGCACAAATGCATCCAGTCTTCTCCAGGGTACAAGACAGAATGAGAGTGGGAGATGTTTGTCTGGATGGCAAGAGGTAACAATAAGAATTCCGCAGGAATCTGTACTAGGTCTGACTTAGTTTATGCTATTTATCAATGACTTACCACAAGGAGTAAGCTCTTCAGTCAAGTTGTTTGCTCATGGCACCAAGGTGCTTAGAGAATTGCAGAAGGGAAATTGTCAAGAGCTGCAACATGACATTGATTGCCTGGAACAAGTGGTTGAAGAAATGACAGCTAATTTTCAATGAAAACAAATGTGAAGTCATGTACTACAGGAGGAAAAATCAAAAACATGGGTACAAGATTGGAGGAAGAACAGTTGCTACAGTGATGGAAGAAAAGGATCCTGATGTGATGTCTATTCCATTGCTTACATTTGGTGTAATTAAAACAAAATAGCAGTAAAAGCAAATGCAAAACTCAGCCTCATAAAGAAGCATTTTAAGCACATAGAAACTGAGCATTCATGATGATGTATAACACCATAGTCAGAAGGAAAATTAAATGTGCCATTGATGTGGCACAACCAGTGTATAAGGACAGAGTATTGAGAAGGTGCAGTGAAAAGCAACATCACACTTTCACAATTACAATTGTAAGGGAGATGGAGAAAAAAGTGGTGTGAGGTGAAACCATCAGCCAGTTCAAGAATCATCAGCTAGCTACTCTGGTCATAATGTATGTGTGTATGGTGGAACCTTGTGATATAAATGCTATGTAATTTTGTTTGGCTCAAATCTACTGTTTAAGTATTTTGGTGCAGAAGTATTAAGCATGTTGTTCAGGCACATGACACACAGTTGCATTACACAGTAAATGACCAATGAGAAGGTGTAGTGGTTGAGTTAGCCACCAATAGACATTGATGTGGTTGTCCCATCAGCTGAGTGGGGGAAAACCAATACACGTCCTGTTCAGACTTTCCCAAGTGTGTGTATTGCCCTACAGCAAACTCAGGTGGAACTGAGCTACTCCCAGCATAGTCACACTGCACAAATGAAGATATTTACAGCACAGCACACAAGTAAGATGCCTGCTCACATAGATTTGGTGCTCGCTACATATTTGGGTATGGATATCAGAATATATAATGGTTTCATTAAGACCATAGTATATTATTGCACTTTAAGGTTGTAACAAGACAAGATTTCACACACATTTGTATCCATAAAGCAAACAAGTGAGTTAAGTTACCCTAGGTTTTTAGGTTTAATTTTTCCAGTTTCCAAAAAAAACTTTTTTTAAATTGAAAATTATTTTTCTTCAAAAGCAGCTTAGGTTAGGTTAGGTTAGGTTGGGTTACGTTTTATACTTGTTAAAATTTTCAGAATTCTTTTTCATTTTCCAAGTGCTATTTTGTTTTTTTCTCCATAGGGAGGTTAAGCTTCCTTAGGTTAGGTTATGTTGCATTTTTATTATATTTTTTAACATTTCTTGTTATGCTGTTACCT
>JAOTOM010003884.1:137500-194452 GCA_034440615.1 Ashinkailepas kermadecensis | reverse complement strand
GGCGACATCTGTACTGCAGTCGGCCCGCTCTGCCTGGGTTTGTCGTCCGCTCAGATTAGTGATCGGGCTGGAACTGTGGTCAGATACTATCGATCAGGACTGTTGAGTAGAATCAGACTGCCATGTGGTTGGAGACCGTCGATCAGACTGGGTCTGTCTTATGGTCAGAAACCATTGAGTGGACTGGGGATGCTGTCAAGAACGACAGATAACATTTCCGAAGAGACAACATTCCAAGTGTGGTCAGACTGTGACCGCTCTAGTGGTCAGAGACAGTTGTTCATGATGGGCATGCTGTCGGAGCTGTTGAGGGCACTGAGCCTGTCCTCGACTGCATGGTATTGATGAGAGGATAATCTTCAGCTTAGCAAGGCTTCTGAACGTTTGTCTACCAGAGCCACATGCAGGGTTTGACGGCAGGTAAATAGTGTCTGTTATCTAATGTTAAGGCCTGAATGGCATTTTTGCTCATTATTGGTCACACCCAATTTAGCCATCGTGCTTGTGTCTTTTTTTGCATTTCCTGCATGGTTGATCCCAGCTTAACACCCCCCATCCTTACGCCGCATTCTAAAGTATGATTTGCTATACTTCTCGGGTATTTCTCGGATAAATATACATCGTCCAATAATTATAACATTCATATCTGGTCAATGGGACTTTTGCATCTGATCTGGCATGATCTTACCATACCATTCATGGTCATGATTACCTAGCCCACATACTAACCTAGCTTTACCAACATCACCAACGAATACAGCACTGCAGCTCCGTGCCGCCGCCAATCGCGTGACGCTCACCCACTGAGCGGGAGCTTCTCGCCAGCCTCCACATTCCAGGGCGGAAGCCGGCACGGCGCGGTGGTGCGCTCGGCTAGTAACCGAAGCGTTGCAGGCTCCAGCCCTCGTGGACTACCGACGCCCCGGCGACCATTCGACATGGGAGAGTGGCGACGTTAAGTTGCACACCAGCTGAGTGAGGTAGACCTCTGTCCTAAACGTCTGCTGATGCAAGTGTATCACAAATTTCGCGCAAAATTTTTCTTCCCGATAACTGCATTTCTGGTTAAATTTTCCTTGAGTTGTCGCAGTGTGCATTGGGATGGCTTATATCCTCATTGGGACGGCTCAAACGAATGTTGGAGTGGCTTCAGCCATCCTAGGATCATTAAAAAAAACCTACACCGGTGGTACACAATCACATATCAAGCACATAAACAATGAAGTTGATATATGAATGGAACAATTATGTGCTACGTAGGGAATATACCCAATTCCAGTCGGTCGGCCACATGCATTGCATGCATTATTCCAGAGCCAAAGCATGGGATGCAAAACCATACTTTGCACTGAAGTTCTGTTCATCATTGTCTTCTTACATGACTGTTCCTTATCTCCTTATGCTGTCTTTTGATCAGGTATTCTCCACACTACCAGTAACAGCTCATAATGGATTCTGGGATCCTGTTGGTTGTCGATTGAAGATAATGACATAAAACACATTTGGCCTCACCAATTATGTTTGCAAAACTCCACACCTGGTAACTGATTATTTGACGATGTGAATCGGTACATGTGAGGCTCACATATACTGATTACCAGAGGTCAAGAAAGTCGCCAACTTGCCTACGCTGGTAGGTAGCAAGATTGGCCCTCAATATCTCACTCAAGTAGCAATTTATCCATGACGTATTGAAATAAAAAGAAGTGACTGGTCACGAATGCTTTCCACAAAAACTAGTTTCGTAACGAACAGAAGACATCCAGATTATGAAATATCACTGACTAAAAGGCTCTTCAGTATTGAGCGATACTGCATCACCCCATGGGTTTGCCCATGACATCGGTGGTTGCTTAATTAATACAGTACTATTTTGGTACTGAGTATCCATTTACGAACCATATTATTCCAAGACCCATCTCTATGTCATTGTATATAGAAGGATGAATTGCCAACGCTTACTTCACCAGGTAACAAGTGCTGGTAACTTGGATTGTGTTATTGGCCGTGATAGGCACATAAAAAACATGTATTGCACATCATAATACATTTATAGGCCTTTAAATAATAAATTAAACTATAATTAGTTGATTTATGGTCATATCCATGAAAAACCAGCAGCAGACACCCCAAAAGAACCATAGTGCAGGAACAAATAACGCCAACGCGACCGCCAACTTCTAGGTAACGTGTTACTTGAGTTACAATTTTGGAGTAGAGCAGGTGGCGTTGCGAACAAGTGAGGAGCTAAAAAGATGGCAGCACCGTCGCTCACAAGGAACAATATCATTTATGCCGGACCCAGGTAGCAAAAAGTGCATGTTTTGTTCTCGTAGGTAGCAGTCTAGAAACATTCTTGACCTCTGCTGATTACACATAAACAAATGATTATGCAGATTCGACGTGAAACTGCCAAGGTGTCGCAGCAATTCTGATTGCATCCCAGCCTGTAAAAATGAGAAAGCCGATGGATGCCGTGCGAATGTGTGCCGAGTGTGTCTAAATTGTGTTTGGAAACTGATGCGATTCGGGGCCCCATCCAGCGAACAAGGAGGACATAGCTTGTGAAACAGACAGTTTCATACTGAAGGAGGAGGGAGTAAAACAGGCAATTGCTCCCTCCCCTAAGAGATGATGGGTTCCGACAAATCACGCCCATGATCGGAAAACTTGCGTCGGGCCCCGAAAATTTGTGGGCCCAAAACTTGCGTCCAGGTTCAAAACATCGCACCGAAGCCCCCAAAGAAATGAAGCTGGTGCACCGAAAACTTAAACAGTGGCCCTGATGTATCAATCCGAGCCCAGAAAATCACTCTGGGGTCCACAAATAGTGTGAAATGCCTTCCAAAACACGTCAGGCCCCAAAAACGTGTCACAGCCCCGATAATCACGAGGGCCCCAAAATTATCTCTGAACACAAAAACCCACCGGGACCCCAAACAAAATTAAATTAAGCCTAAAAAAAACCGTGGCACTGAAAAATCAATCCGCCCCCCCCCCCCAAAAAAAAAAACGCGCCAACAGTACACGAAAAAGAGTCGGGAGTGGACAAAAACGTGCAGGGGCACCAAGAAATCGTCCTGAGAGCCAAAAATATCACGCCAGATGCTGGAAAGTTCTAGTCCACAAATTCATACCGGAACCAGACAAATTTCCCTGGACTTCGAAAATTTAAGAAGAAGCCCAGACAAATCGTGCAGGGCCAGACAACTTGTGTCGGGACCCCGATGACCATTTTCGGGGCACCGAAAACTAGCGCTTGGACGGAACAAAATAACCGATCCTCGAAAAACTATTCGATATCAGGAAAATCGGCCAGTGCTCTGAAAAAAAAACTATCGGGTCGGGTATTGGATCCTGTGGGGGGGGGGGACACATTCCCCAGTGCACCCTATATCCGCCCGTGATCCTGTATCCCCTGTATCCGCCCGTGATCCTGTATCCCCTGTATCCGCCCGTGATCCTGTATTCCCTGTATCCGCCCGTGATCCTGTATCCCCTGTATCCGCCCGTGATCCTGTATCCCCTATATCCGCCCGTGATCCTGTATCCCCTGTATCCGCCCGTGATCCTGTATCCCCTGTATCCGCCCGTGATCCTGTATCCCCTGTATCCGCCCGTGATCCTGCATCCCCTGTATCCGCCCGTGATCCTGTATCCCCTGTATCCGCCCGTGATCCTGTATCCCTGTATCCGCCCGTGATCCTGTATCCCCTGTATCCGCCCGTGATCCTGTATCCCCTGTATCCGCCCGTGATCCTGTATCCCCTGTATCCGCCCGTGATCCTGTATCCCCTGTATCCGCCCGTGATCCTGTATCCCCTGTATCCGCCCGTGATCCTGTATCCCCTGTATCCGTTGCACGTGTGACCCGTGTTAGAATAAATCACACTTCGGATTGCTAATCTGCACTGTCTCGGGTTGAGGTCTTGTTATGCCCCTATAAGGTCTTCAGCGGATAGTGAAAAACGGGGCGAGGCAGCGCGCGGATATATGGCTTACCCATTTCAAATAATTTGACATGTTGTGTGAAATTTGTAACGTTAGGTCGTGCACGGCCACAAAGTTAGTCAAGGTCAAGTGAGGTGACCTTGAAATATGTTCAGCCAGTCGTCACGCTCTAACGGGTAAATATATTTGAATAAAACGTTCAGCGTTTGCTTATCTTCATGGAAGCGACGAAATGGACCAGAGAGCTTTTGAATTTTTACGTTTTTTATGCTTATTTTGTTTGTATATTTACCCTAGGGCTAAAATCTAAAATCCTGGCTAAAGAAAGCACCTTTATGAGTCTAAGTTTATTCAAACAACGTGACTTGGTGTGCTCTGCCCATTAGAGAAAGAAAACAAATGAGAAATCTAAAACGCAACATTTTGACAATTAAAAGAATAAACGATGCTATTTTGGGTTCCCAAACATTTCGGGACCTAGTCGCTTTTGCCTACCTTTTCTCATTATAAATAATTTTGTTTTTTAAAGATCTTCCCCAAAATGAACAACCTAGAGCCAAAAACATGACGTCAATCGTGACCTCACCAACCCCATAGTGATGTGACTTTTTGAGGGGACGAAATTGTGGGGGTGGTTTCGGGTCCTATTCGTCGAGCGCTTTCCAATGACACCTCTTTCGTTTCCATGCGACGCTAGTTTGGAGATTAGGGGGGCACATATAACGACCCCATCCGGGACGGGGTGTGAGGATCTGACCTGACAGACAGCAACCGGAAATGGCTAAGAATGGCAGAAAATTCCTGGCTTTAGCCTTCAGCTGCTATACCATCAATATTCGCACATGACATTCCATTTGCTTAAGACCAGGCAGGGTCCGAAAACTACGGGGAAGACTATACAGTGACTGACTCACCCTGACATTGGCTTAGTTAACCTCATCTAGACGGTCAATCAAAATGGACCGATACAAATGTATCAAGTAACCCCAAAAATGCATAACTACGCCACACTGTTTACTGCATCTCTCTATCCTGCTTAGAATAGAAGATAGTGGGGGATCAAATTATCCTCACCTCTCCGCACTATGTGGGGTAGAAATATTTCACCGGATTGGGAAGGTTAAACACATTCACATGTTCTTTAACTTTTCGTCGTGGGAACTTCTCACGCTGGCACTGTGGACGTACTAACCTAATTGACATGAAGGTACCGGATTAGAGGTCGACATGGATGGCTTTTTTTATATCCATATCCATCCGCATCCGTCAGCCCAAATTTGTATCCATCCTTATCCATCCACCAGTTCCACCTCCTCCTCATGTGTTATCCATATCCATCCGTATCCATGAAGCAAATTTCCTATCCATCCATATCCATCCGCCTACATAATATGCTGCATCCATATCCATCCATATATGCCATGACCCTTTCAGATAAGTACATGTTAACATGACATATGTAAATTGCTACCTTCATAATGTTTTCGAGCTAAATGACGCGTTTATCACGACGGTGGAAAGACACGAAAAAGAAACTCTGTAATACGCCGTTTTAATAATTGACATCATTTGTTTCTGGATGGATACAACATCTGTTGGTAACGTATTTCCAATAAATAAATAAACGCTGTAGACGACTACAAATACCTGGTTTTGTGTGAATCACATGTATTTCCAGTCTGTGCACATGAATGAGTAGGCAGGTGTTATCCACAACGGTGAAGCTATACCTAATAAAAACGTTCAGCAGTCAGAACTAATGACTAGTTGCAGGTCGACCGACCTATTTGGTAGGTTCTTTGGTAGGTTTAGTTCTGAACCACTTCGTTGCAGTACTATGCTCCAAAGAGCGAGCTGAAAACAAGCAACATTCGGTGTTCATTCAACAACTTGTGAATGCTGTGCTAAGGGAAAATAAGAGGCATGAACATGAAAGACACGTGAAAGAGCACATGTCCAAAAAGTTGGCACTGTGTGATATAATGCCGTTCATCACCACCAACTAGTTGCAGGTCGACTTCTCTTACTGCTTTCGCAGAACCATCAGCGCGTCGACGCTCTCAGGAGCGAGCTGGGAACGGCGCTCCTCCAGGATACGCCCACTCGCTGAGAATGCGCGTTCTGATGCAGTGCTGGCAGCAGGCACTGCCAGAAGTTGCCGTGCCAGCTGATGCAACAGGCAGAACCTTTCCCGGACGCCGCGCGCCGAACAGAACTTTAGGATGTCTTGCCCACATGGATCACGACAGACTGCCAGTTCGGGCCACGGTTGCTCCATGTATTCAGCGAGCTCCGCTTGTAAAGACCGCGATGGATTGGCTTCGGCTTCGGCAGAGTCTTCAGCTGCAAAGCTGAAGAAACTTGCCATGCTGCTACTGCTCAGCTCTGACTGTGATGGATGCGATTCGGCAGGCAGTGGCGAGTCTGGTGAGTCGTGGTCGACAGCGGCTGCACTCCTGCAGCTGCCACGATCTCGGATCCGCACGAGCTGCTTCGCCAAGTCGGCCATCAGGTTTTGGCCCTCCTGCTTCAGCTGTGCGTCTAGGAATTTGAAAATGCTCAGACGACGGTGAGGCGGCTACAGGAGTGCCGCCACCACGTGTGCTGGTTTCACCTTGTACTTCTGCAGCAGACTTGCTCTTAGGCGGCGCTTCAACTCTTCCGCAATGAGGTCGCCTTCCTCATCTGCTTTCAGGTGCTGCAGGAGCCGCTCCAAGCAGGGCACGGCCAGGTGGAGTGTGGGCGAACGCTCGCAGCTCAGCTGGTTGCTAGCCAGCGTCAGCGGCTCCAGGACGTCAACAATCTGACGCAAGGTGCTGTCGCGCAGGCTGCCTAGCAGCTCCTCTACTGGCGGGTCGTCCACAAACGCCGGCAGGCGGCGCATGTGTTCCATGGCCTCCAGGATCGACTTCACCATGATGAGCGTGCTGTGCCAGCGGGTTTCGCACTCCTGCTTGAGGGTTTTGGTGAGGTGCCTATCCAGGCCCTTTCGCCTCACCAGCGAGACCAGCTGTTTGCTGGACTTTAGCTGATCGCAGATTCTTTGCGCTGCGGTTGGCAGGGCGTCCTCACTCTCCTCAGCCCACTGACGGCGCTCACCCGTCGCCGGCTCCAGAGCTGCCTTCACCACCAGGTGAAGCTGGTGACAGGTACAGCCGAGCCAAAGCGAGGCACGTCGATCGAACGCAGCGCTCATGTTGGCTGCGTTATCAGTGACCACGGCACTGACACGACCGTCTTGTTCCCAGTTAGGTATGAACTCGTCGAGAACAGAGCTGACCGCTGCGAAAATGTTGGCTGCCGTGTGGGCTTCATCCATAGCTCTGACGCCAAGCACTTTGCTTTTGACCTCCAGCTGTCCTTTCGTGTCTGCTACGCTGTGAAGGGTAATGGAGATGAACTTATGGTGTGTGGTGCTGCACGTCCAGCCATCAGTTGTCACTGCTGCACTTATGGTTTCCTCTAGTTCACGGCGAAGTTGGCCCCGCCTGTCATTCGCCTGCTTCTGTACTTCACGACCAACTGTGCGCGCGCTCGGGAGCACGTCGTCTGCTTTTAGGTGTTTCGCCGAGTTTGCCGTCCCTAGGTCCAGCAGCTCCTGAGCGAGTTGACGGAAGCCTTCCCCTTCCACGAAGGTATAGGGGCGAAAATCCTGGGCGGCGCACAGGGCTGCTTTTGCTGCGACACGCCGTTTGGCTTCGCTTACCGCGTTCGGCGCGGCAGTCGGACCACAGAACGAAGTCAGGGTCTGTTGGCCTGCCTCTGGCCCTTTCAAACCACACTTGTGATTTCTAAGGTTGGTTGTGCCATCTTTATTACTATGACCATATATGGCGTGGCATTTGACACAGGCAACGAAGGCGACGCGGCGCTCATCTAACTCCACACATCGAAAATTGTCCCAAACAGCAGATCGGCCTTCTTCGTTGGCGCAGAGGGTGACTCTCGGGCTGTTTGACCGCAGAAGCCTCGATATTTCCTGTTTACTCACAGCCATGGTGGATATGATGATCTCGGGCCACACTAGACGTGACTTTGTGCATTAGACATGTCTTTACACATATGTAGGATTAGGTGCTGATTTCAAACTCAGAGTAGCTCGCAAGTGGCCATTGTAAAATGGTCTGTAATTGCATGTGAATTCACTGAAAAAGAAGGGTCATCGGTCAGGCACATTTATCCACAGTAAAATCATACATCCATCCGCATCCATCAGTGAAAACTGTCATCCGTCCATATCCATCCATTTGAAATATAGGCAATAAATCATCCATCCATATCCATCCACAGCACGGATATCCACGGATATCCGTGGATATCCGTACGGATGCCGACCTCTATACCGGATCCATCAATGAATAGGTATCTTGTTCTGTCAAGCAGAAGTTTTTTGGTACATGGGAAGGATATCTTGAAGTATTCATTCCAAAAGTTTCCAAATTTCGTGCACTATAGGTCACCATGGAAACGACAACAAAAACAAGAACAACGCGCTTCGCGCTTACAGATTGCTAACCTCACGAAACGATACGAATGTTTCCGTTGGTTCCGGGGGGTAATAGTGGCCGATGTCGTGTCACGACTTTTGTTTGCTGCTATGCATTGAAATAAGATATTTGTTTGGGCAAATTTAATCTTGGAAGCCTTGGAGTGGGTCCCTAGGTATCTACGTGGGTAGGTTCCTTACCTACTTTGACTTGCTACCAACCTAGATAAGTACTCGACCAAACGCGTGTTCAGTGGTGCTTGTGTGTCTGAATTAAAGTGAATCTGTTGAGGTACTTGTTCTTTGACAATAATTATAATGCCTGACTTCAATGCAAAGAAGCAACATGTTAAGAGGGAGCTTGAAAAGATTGGCTACAAGAACATCCCAGAGCACCAGCTTAATGAGTTTACTGCAGGTGAGATAGAGGTTGAAGTGCATACTAGGTATTACGATGAACTTAACAGTTCTTTTATATTGGCAAAAAATAAACTTTTAGCCCATAATAATAAGGTTTGAAGCTTATGAGATAAAAAGAGTCATCCAATTTCCTGTAGTGTAACCTTATTGCTTCATTTGTCCTGCTTTTGGTTGTACCTACAGCAAGAATACCTTTCATGGTATACTACATACCTGGGTACCAACAGAACAGTTTTACACTGTAATTTCACTTTCATTTGTCCACATTTTACTGTTTGTATTTACCTAGCTTGAAGGTGTTTACAACACAACTTCAAAATATTTTACACCCATAAAGCATGATGCACAGCAGACTAAGTATATGAGCTGGAAGCCTGAAATATGAGTTTTTGGGAACAAAATTTTGTTATAGGTACTGGGCAAGCCTACCTTTGTTTTATCCAGTTTCCATGGAGTACATATGTCCTGGCCGGTAATCTTTACCTTTCGGCCGACATATACTGCCAAGGTTAGTGATTTGTAAAGAGGTGTACAGTAACATCACAGGAGTCAGGGAAGTGACGTCACAGCAGTCGGGTGTCGATGATGGGCACTAACATAACCTAACCTAGCCTAACCTAAATTAACCTAACCTAACCTAACCCAACCTAACATAACCCAACCCAACCTAACCTAACCCAACCTAACCTAACCTAACCTAACCTAACACATTGAGACCCAACTCCGGTGACGCCACTTCCCGGACTCCTGTGATGTCACTGTATACCTCTTTACAAATCACTAACGTTGGCAGTATGTGTCGGCCAAAAGGTAAAGAAAGCCTCCTGGCCATTGCTACTCAATCAATGAATGAGTCCTACAAGATAATTATCAAATATCATCTAAATTTGACTACTGTTGCACCTATGCATAAATGGTCCTCCACTATCCCTACCACTGTTTCTTCCTGTGCATGTACACATACCTTTACTCCTGCCCATAAACATATTCTTATTCATACTATTTTAGACACATTGCAGGTGACAAAACTGGGCAAGACATTAATTATTATATGATGCCCTTATAAACCCCTCATCAATGATGCACCATAATTGAATTCAGGTTACCATGGGTTGGCCTTGGTTGAATTAGCAAATGTTAAGTGAATGCCTGTGGCTTTTTGTGATTAATGATTATATGAGGTCCTTATAAATCCTTCATCAATGATGCACGATAATTGAATTCAGGTTACCATCTGTTGGCCTTGATTGAATTAGCAAGTGTTAAGTGCATGCTTGTGGTTTTTTGTGTGTTTCTTCTAAGTGCAAAACTATTCATTGACCAGTAAGTAATACTTGATGATGCCTGTTGATATACTTCTATCTTAGCCTAGTAGATGTGCTCTAGACATAGCTAGAGTGACTAGCCATAGCTCACACATGGCTACTGATATGGCTAGTGCAAGGCTAACTCATAACTAATGCAGGACTGGATTTATGGAGGATAAACATACCTGATATATCATGTACAAGCACCATGCATATTAAATTAAGCCACTATTATTTTCCTGGTATATTGCAGCTCAGTCTTATTCTGCTATTTATAATCACTACAACATTTTTTTTTGTGTGGTGTCATCTTTTAGGCTCATTTCTATTATCTTTTTTTATATTTTTATTGAGTAAGAGCTTGGTGCTATCTTTCAGTGTATGCTTACAACATGTCAAAACCCAGTATCTGCAAATTTGTCAAGAGCAATTTAATTGTGGTTCATTTAATGAATTGTCTGACAAATGTTGAATATACAATTGTTCCAGTGCATCTCTTGCTGTACTGTGCCAAGGAGCTATCAGTGTGACACATGTAGAGTGTGCTTTGCAATCACTGAAATACTGTTCCTTAAAATCTGAACAGCATATCATGGTATGGGAATTTAAATAGTAATAATCAAAGTACCACACAATGCATTGCTTATAAGATTGACTGTCAAGAGGGAATGCAAGGGTACCAACAATTGATTCTGACCCAAGGTGGCACAAATGACCTTTATGGTCTGGCACACCTCTAGAAATCATTATCCTCTATTTTTACCCCATCTAGCATTGTTGAGCAATCTATCCTCCATGGAAATGTTGTCTGGTGTCATGTCCCTCTGAACTGCCACTGACAGCTGATATAGTATCCAGTGGTCATAGCTGGGTTTGGAAATCACTACATGACTGCACAGTGCATTTGAAGCTTGCTGCAGGCTTCATATGAATGGGGCTAGCAGCAGACTTCCTGATGGATGCCATGAATGAGCAGGATATTCAGGTCCAGGTCCTTGGATTCGGAAAATTCAGCTCGTTCCCATGCAGTTGATGCATGAGCTAGTGCACTGGTTTCCCTTGTCAGCATTAAACTTTCTGGTAAGCTCAGTCATGTTTGCCTGTGTTGGCATTGGTCCCGTAACAACTAATAACTCTCAGATCTGCATCATATTCACATATTCACGCAATGTCGAAGTGGGCTCAGTGAACATGTCTGCTGAGCATCCTGATTGAAGAGCGAAATGTCCATCGTACTCACCTTCGGCCTCCGTTAGACAAAGTAGTGCTCCTCCTTGATGGAATATGATGAACAGACTTTGAAAATGCTATCTTTTCTACGATTGAAGCACATATAAATAAATACATCGCTGTTCATTCGATCAATTCGTTCAGAACCAGCTACCGCACAGGGCCACTTTCTAGCTCGTCAGAGCTGTTTTGGGCCTCCATCTGGGTGGACGGAGATAAGATGAGTGAAGATAGTTCTTGGAAGGTAAGATAGGTGATACAAGAGCCATGTGTCACCCTCGTAGTGTCCGATGCATCACACGCTTGGGGAACTGTACATTTTTTTCCTTGCAATCACTGCTTTTCCAGCATCCAAAAATCAGAGCATTTGCTTGAGAATTGACGCTCAGTGAACAGACGTCTAGATATTGACAACGAAGGCCATTTATTGTATACATTCAAGACGTCATTTAGCAAAAACAAGAGTAACTGAATGATAGAGCACACAGTAGGCAGTTTTTTCAAGGCTTTAGGGTAAGATAGATGACTTAAACACTTCATATGCGTGCACGTTAAAAACGCCGATTGGCGGCGTCACTGTCGCATCGCTCGGATTGGTTATTTGCTCGGCTCATGATATGGATGCTTCCGATTTCACTTTTTCTTTCAGAAGTCTGTTTTCTAACCCATTGAACACAACTTGCAACGCGACTGACAATCCGTGTTGGACGACGTCGCGATCAGCATCCCTTCTGCAGCGGTCGGAGCCTGTGCTTTCGACACGTTCTGCAGCTGCAGTCGGTCTGCGGTGACCACGCTCCCACTGTGCTTCAGATCTGCAGCGGCTCATATGTCACGACAGGGCCAGCCGGGCGTCGCGCAGTCAGGCGCGCTCTGCCGGTCCGACGTCGCCCGGCTCCAGAGGCGACCCCGACTCGTCATTCCGCGACGGCAGCCCTGGCCAGCAGCGCGGCCGGTATGTCCCCGGGGCGCGGCGTCTGACGAGCCGGCAGGCACCGGCTGCCCCACAAGAAACCCTGAACGTTTTTCTCTTCCGACAACACTTTATGGGCACGGCACAGCTGCATGAATGCTCATGTTGTACAATGATCGTGAATGATCATGTGTATCATTGGAGTAGCTTGACCGAAGCAAAGGCTTCCAATTCCCGTCAGTGCATGCCATTGAACTGATATGTAATGCTGGCAGGCTGACTGTTGTTATGTACCGTCAAATTGCGGACATGGTTTGTATGAAATATTCAATATAATCGACTTCGTAATGTCGTTTCTACACATGTGGGTGAACAAACGACAGTGTATACATTATTCCTGCCAATAAAGCATTACATTGTTCAACTGGCATGCAGTGTCTGCAAAATGATGTGATGAACTTGCAGAACAAGTGCATGTGGTGCATATTCTGTGCTGGGGAATTTTACGGTTTTGCATGCATTGCTGTCCCCGGACCCCATGCATGTTTTTTTCTAGGGAGTGTAAAGATCAGCATTTCTGCTGTCAAAAATCGCAAGATTAATAAACAAATGACAAAACCTGGCTACGTAGACAATCTCTGTCTGAACAATAATGTCATTTTGCTTCTGAAGTATTGACGGAATTAGTGCCATTTATCCTACACTTTAGCACTGACCAGAACTTTCTTCAAGGGAGTTATTTTAAGTATGACTAGTCTGACATTGATCTCTCAAAAGCCCATGTGGTTATTCAGACTTGATGTTGAAGACTATGACTGGAATCAAAGCAAAATTAGGGTATGAAAGTAATACAAAGACAAAAGTAAGCTATGATCAGACGTACAACCTGAGCAGAGAAAATATCAATGCATGCTCATGAACCACTAGAGCCGGCCTTAAAATATCCATTAACACGAAATGTGCGCACAATAACAGCTGGAAATCCGAGGATATCCTCAAGAATCTTCCACTCCAAGCTTTCAGCCTGTCCTGGTTGATTACTTTGTTAACTCTAATTTACCACTGAACGAAAAATATATGGACCATCGGAGACCACTCATTTTCAACTGCCCTTTGTCTGCATCTGTAGGTTGTTCCAATTTACTGACTGCTTCCTACTAACCATAAGCCACCACCTGCGCTGCATCTGTGGGTGGCGCATGTGAGGTGAGCTAGCTAACCATTAACCCTGCCATGTCATTGGCCGTCGTCAGACTGACGGCTCGCAGCAGCCAATACTACCGTGCCGACTCCGGCTCAGGTGTGACCAGCAGCGGCTACCGCGGCTCGCCGGGTGGCTGTGACAGCCCCCAGCAGGCCTCCAGGCCGCGCCGCAAGGTACGCCCAGACCCTGGCCTCTGTCCTCTCCTCCGGGTGGCTGTGACAGCCCCAGCAGTCCTCCAGACCGCGCCGCAAGGTACGCCCAGACCCTGGCCTCTGTGCTCTCCTCCGGGTGGCTGTGACAGCCCCAGCAGTCCTCCAGGCCGCGCCGCAAGGTACGCCCAGATCCTGGCCTCTGTCCTCTCCTCCGGGCGGCTGTAGCGGCCTCCAGCAGTCCTCCAGACCGCGCCGCAAGGCATGCCCCGACCGTGGCCTCTTCCCCCTCCTCTGGGCAGCTGTAGTAGCAGCCCTCCTCTCGCACCACACTGCAAGGTATGCCGCCTCTTCGCTCCTCTCCGCCCTGTACATCCCTTCTCCAGACGGCACCGCAAGGTATGCCCCGACCCTGGCGGCTCTGGTTGCAGCTTTCCTACTAACCACATTCCAAGCTGCACCGCCTCTGTCTGCTCCTCCCCACCCTGTACAACCCTCCTCCTATGGGCTCTAAATGACCAAACCTGGTCGATGCGCCCTAAAACTCAAATAACCAACTAACAACCCTCCTCCAAACGGCGACGCAAGGGATACTCCCGTTCTCTGTCGTCTTGTCTCTCTCTACCCTACACAGTGGCTGTGGTGGCTCTCAAATGATGTCTCCCCTATGAATATTTGATGATTGAATGAATACAGTGCTACCTTGCCGCAGCTGAGAGGCGATGGTGTGTCATTTGCCAGTCTGATGGGGATGTTATGTCATCTCTGGTGCCCTGAGTCGTGAGAGTAGCCGCATCGTCTAGAGATGGACGGTGTGTTGCTGTGAGCCGACACTTGGTGGTGTGGGCTGTAACCTGACCATGTGACTGTTGCCTGACAGTGTGGGCTGTAACCTGACGGTGTGGGCTGTAACCTGACAGTGTGGCTGTAGCCTGACAGTGTGGGCTGTAGCCTGACAATGTGGGCTGTAACCTGGCCGTGTGGCTGTAGCCTGACAGTGTGGGCTGTAACCTGACAGTATGGGCTGTAACCTGACAATGTGGGCTGTAACCTGGCAGTGTGGCTGTAGCCTGACAGTGTGGGCTGTAACCTGACAGTGTGGGCTGTAACCTGACAGTGTGGGCTGTAACTTGACCGTGTCGCTGTGACCTGACAGTGTGGGCTGTAACCGGACAATGTGGGCTGTAACCTGACAATGTGGGCTGTAACCTGGCCGTGTGGCTGTAGCCTGACAGTGTGGGCTGTAACCTGACAGTGTGGGCTGTAACTTGACCATGTGACTGTAGCCTGACAGTGTGGGCTGTAACCTGACGGTGTGGGCTGTAACCTGACAGTGTGGCTGTAGCCTGACAGTGTGGGCTGTAACCTGACAATGTGGGCTGTAACCTGGCAGTGTGGTTGTAGCCTGACAGTGTGGGCTGTAACCTGACAATGTGGGCTGTAACCTGGTAGTGTGGCTGTAGCCTGACAGTGTGGGCTGTAGCCTGACAGTGTGGGCTGTAACCTGACAATGTGGGCTGTAACCTGGCAGTGTGGCTGTAGCCTGACAGTGTGGGCTGTAGCCTGACAGTGTGGGCTGTAACCTGACAGTGTGGGCGCTACATAACCAGTAGCAGTTGATGCGCCCGTAAGCCCAATCAATCAATCAACAACCTGACAGTGTGGGCTGTGACCTGACAATGTGGGCTGTAACCTGGTAGTGTGGCTGTAGCCTGACAGTGTGTGCTGTAACCTGACAATGTGGGCTGTAACCTGGCAGTGTGGCTGTAGCCTGACAGTGTGGGCTGTAGCCTGACAGTGTGGGCTGTGACCTGACCGTGTCGCTGTGACCTGACAGTGTGGGCTGTGACCTGACCGTGTCGCTGTGACCTGACAGTGTGGGCTGTAACCTGACAATGTGGGCTGTGACCTGACCGTGTCGCTGTGATCTGACGGCGTGGCTGTGACCTGACGGCGTGTTCGGCAGGTGTACCGCTGCGTTAACGGCCGCCGGGTAGTGATGGACGAGACGACCAGTGGCGGATGCTCTGACACCTCGCCGGAGTCAGAATTCCTCAACCTGCATCCTGAACTGGACTCAGATGGGTAACTATTGGGCGAGGGATGGATCGTGATAGGTAACGGCGAAGTTGGATATGAACTGAGGTTGGTGACAGGGAGGTTGTGTAAGGACTGGTTCAGGCCACAGTGGGGTTGGGGTGTTATGGATAATTATGACGTAGGTATGGATTAAGATGGGCAACGGGGATGTTGTATATCGACTGGTTCAGGTCATGGTGGAGTTGGGTGTTATGGGTAACCATAGAGCTAGGTGTGGACTAAGACAGGTAACAGGGAGGTTGTATATGGACTGGTTCAGGTCATGGTGGGGCTGAGGTATTATGGGTAATGGTAGAGCTAGGTATGGACTAAGGTGGGTAACATAAATGTTGCATATGGACTGGTTCGGTTCGCGGTGGGGTTGAGGTGTTTTGAATAATGGTAGAACTAGGTATGGGCTAAAAGGGGCAGCAGGGAGGTTACATATAAACTGGTTCAGGTCATGTTGGTGTCTGGGTGTTACAGGCAACGGCAGTTAGATATGGACTGCAATAAGCATGGTGTGTGGCCGGAGATGAACAGGTACGTTTAAGTTATGTGAACGAATGGGGAGGGAGGGGTGGCAATATAATCGTAAATGTAATTGTATACCTAAGTCTAACAGAATGGTTACATCTACAATATTGGTTAATTCTATCAGAATGGTCGCCTCTACAAATACAGAAGCATTTGTAGAGGTGACCATTCTGCTATAATTAACCCGGACAGGCAAGATGGTATCGAAAAGACTGAAGCTGACAACGATGGGTTTTGAATCGATTCAGGTTCATGGGACTGAGGTACACATGCATTGGCGAAATATAAAATTTGTTATTGTTGGGGTAATATGGATAGGGAGGCTCTGATGATACAAAAATTATCTTGCTGGAATTTCCACTGTATTAAATCGACCACCACCCATGCAACTGAGTACCCGACGCACCCGAAAATGTTATCATAATATCGGAGTCCAGGCTCGGTGTAGTTACTTTAGCCGAGGGCGTGCATTGCATCATGATATTCCTGGTACCTTTTGACTGCACACCACTGTAAGGGGCGCCGCATGTTTCTGAAAGCATTGTATGTTGTACTGAACGCATGCTCTGACGGCGGAACGCCATCGCAACATTGACATGCTCAGGAGCCAACAGGTGAAGTTTGTTTATTTTGGGGTACAGTACATCAGTTGCAGACAGACATGAGTTGGAGCCACTCTACTCTCATACTCTCAAATACTATTTTTGATTTGCTGCAGAACATGAAACGTTGAATAGTTTTGCCCTATACGGACGTGTTGACTCCGGGAAGCGGAAGCCATGGCTGGTTTTGGATAGCTTCGTTCGCATGAGCCTATTGCTGTTCTCACCGTTTGTCCCTGCCACCCCAGGACGCCCGAGCGCGACGACGGCTGCGGCTGCGACGAGGACGAGAACGGCGACGAGGAGGACTGTAGGCCATGTGACGGCTCTGACGGGAACGCTGACCGCGTCATGTGCGCCCGGCCGTTCCCCAAACTGCGCGTCAATCCGGTGGTGCCGCCCGAGCTGCTGCCCCCGCGCCCTCTGGCCCGCCGTGAGTGGCCTCTCCGCCGCACCTGGCGGCGGGTGGGGAGGGGGTCTTTGGGGGTATGTACACTACTGACCTTGCTGTAGTGCATTGGTGATGTGCAGACCGCTACCGCTGCAGCTATGGTGACACGTGCCCGCTAAGTGGGGCGATCCGGACCACTGACGCAGCAGCTCGTATTGTGTGTGATAATGAATCAGAGGTTGGCGTGCTGGAGGCGGTTTGGAGCACGTCCGGCACTGTCGAGTTCGGGTCAATTTCTGAAGTCCAACGTTGACTTTCCCGAGCGTGTTCTGAAATTCAAACAGTTGGGTGAAAATTGACATCTAGCAGTACGCTTCCTTGCATCACCCCGATATTTTGTCGACATCTTTTTACCGAGCTACTCGTGACGCGTTCAGACAATAGTGTATCTCGTTAGTTATTTGGTTAGTTATTTGGGCTTTAGGGCGCTTCGACCAGAATTGATCATTCGCGCCCAGACAATAGTGTATCTCACCACCGACAATAAGTATCAGTAATATCAATGGAAAATGCATTTTGAATCGTCCCACAAAATTCCACACTGGTATGTACGAATATTATCACAGTATTGCACTGGCATCAGAGCAGCCATACTGGCACGAGAGCAACCGGCATGAGAGCTGCTTTGGTGCCTGCTGCTGCTGTAGACCACAGCACAACCCTCTGCGCCATAACCGTATAATGCCTGGCGACTCATACAGCCGCGAGAGGGGACAATGAGGCAGGGAGGGTGCACGTTTCGCGATTTCATCGGTATAAAAATTCCTACGGTTTTAGGAGGCGGAGGGAGCCAAAAGACATGCTGGCCCCTTTTAAGCCTTTCGGCGGGGGAGGGGAGCGTGGTTTCCGTACCCGCATCTCTGACAAATTTTCCTACACCCGACACCTAATTCAACACGAATTTGAGAGGCTTGCACCAGAGGTTTGCAGAACAGCCACCGGCGCCGTGCCAACCTCAGCGGCTTCTACGCTGCCGGGGCTGCTGTGGTGTCGTGTAACCCGCGGCGACTGTGCCACTGACGGCGCTGTGCGGCGTCTTCCGTCAGCTGGGTTCCGGGTCATGGCCGACATGCTCGCCCACCCGATCCGCTCTGACCCGTGCACGCGCATGAAGTGGTACTCGGACTACTGGGACACGCTCAAGATACCCGGCATCTACCGTCATCACCAGCTGATGAGCGCCGTGCGCAACATGCTCGACACCTATGACTACCTCCCCAGGGTGAGGATGCGATAGTATAGCGCCTCCCTGTAGTGGTACTGGTGCAGGGACTTCTCAGGTTGGGGCTAGAGCACAAAACTCATTCTCAGGACGAGGTATGCCTTTCTATGATGAACAGTGCCCACTATGCATTTCCATGATGGAGTGAATGCCATCTTCATAGGGGGAAGTCAGTGTGGAAGTTTGCCTTCCAGGATGATGTGGGTGCACCCTGCTTAACCTGAAGCTTGGCTGGTGTGTACACTTCCTTCCCAGGGTGGAGTGTATGCTACCTTGCTAATGTGAAGATAGGGCGCATGCCTACTTCTCTGGGTCAGGCCGTGTAACTCACATTCCCAGGATCGGGCTGACATTGACACTTCCCTAATAGTGGACTACTCTAGGGGTGTGAACACTGCCCGATCACGCGTGGGACTGGTGTGGACACTTCCCAGGCGGGAGCTGAGGTGTTTGCTGTACAGGACACTTCCAAGTATTGACGTTGCCCACTTGGTTCCGTCCAGCCGATGTCACGAGCGAACATTGCTGATCGGAACGTGATGCGTGGTGCACTCAGAATGACCCTTTGGAGAATATCGCATATTGCGTGCAGTGTAGTGAGGCGCAGCCCACGACTATATCGACTGCGTTCTTCCTTCGGCAAGTCCCTGCGTCGGGTCACGGCACGGGCGTTGTCCACCCACGTTGTGCATGCAATCCACCATCGCATCGTTGGACGCAACATAGCCACGCACAGCAGCTGGTGCGCCTCCAAGCACAACCAACTAACACGAGCGTGACTTGGCTTGTTCCAGCCACTGAACCGCCGCGAGCCTGTGTGGAACGTGAGTCTGCTGCGAGAGCAGCCGGCGGCGATGCTGAAGCTCAACTGGTGCTGAATGGTCGTCAGTCGGCGTGAGGGCACCGCCTGTTGGCGCGGCACTTCTTGGACAGCCGTCCACGACCACGTGGTCAACCCCTGCTGGGGAGCGGTCACTTGGACGGGGAAGGAGCGTGACTCGTGATGGCTGGAAAAGCTTCATCGGCGACATATTTGAAGCTGCCTTGCTCTTCTGCTTCAGAGCAGAGTCCCTAAGGAAAGCAATTGTGGCAGACGGGTCGGGGAGGGTGCTAACTTGATGATGGATTGTCCAGAGGAGTTCCGTCTACATCTGAGATGGGGAATATGGGCATGCAGCCAGAATCAGGGACACTGGTTTTGAAGGCTACGGTGGTACAGAGTAGGCTAAGCTGGTACAGAGAGTAGAAGGGAGGATGTATACACCCCGACATAGCACTACATCTTTCCGAAAGGCAGTTGGCACATTGCAGACGTGAAAGGGTCGACGACCGGAACGGTTCTAGTTTCCACCAGCGCCAGCGTGGTGAAGCAGAGAGTGACTGAGAGTGAGAGGACATACCCTGCGGGATGCAGAATCATCCTCGGGTCGATCGATTCTCACCGAAGGGCGTTCAACCAAAAGAGGTGGGAGACCTTTGCGGAAGGAGTAACGCTTTCGGGAAGATAGCTTTCGCCAGGGGAGTCCATTGCAGGTGGTAGATGTCATACGAGGGGAAGCCACGCTCAGATGGATGCCTTGATCACGGACAATAACAATGAACAATGGATTGAAAATGCAGTGGCTGGGAGGTGGCGTTACACAAAAGGAGCGGCACTTCGGGGAGGTTGGCATCGCGCCATAAATGGAGCACACGTCAGGGAGGTTGGTATCACGCTTCAAATGTGGTGTCACGTTGGGGATGTTAGTGTCGCGCGCGCCATAAATGGAGCGTCACGTCAGGGAGATCGGTATCACGCTTCAAATCTGGTGTCACGTTGGGGAGGTTAGTGTCGCGCGCGCCATAAATGGAGCGTCACGTCAGGGAGATTGGTATCACGCTTCAAATCTGGTGTCACGTTGGGGAGGTTAGTGTCGCGCGCGCCATAAATGGAGCGTCACGTCAGGGAGATCGGTATCGCGCCATACGTGAAGCGTCACGTTGGGGAGTACCGTGTATGCGAGTTCGACTGGGAAGCGTACTATACATGGGAGTGGGAGCACACCGCACAGAAGCATCTGCAGCGGCGGCTCAGTCTGAGGACCGTCTCAGCGGGAGGGCAGGATTCATACGGAAGGACCGTGACGGGCATATGACGTCCGGACGTGTTGGCAGGCTGTCAACTCGTGACCAGGTTAGCCTTCGCTTCGAGCGTTGGTAGGATGCAGCACACACAGGAGTGAAGGCCGGGTGATGTGTACCGCCTGTCGGGACGAAGCTACTCAAAACGATGCATAGATATTAACGCCAACGGCGTTGATGGTTTTGGCGGTGATCTCGGTATGACTCGATTCGTGATGCGATTGCCGACATGTGTGGATACTTCGTGATACTGGAAATTGTTTATGCTTAGATGCGGTGGAAGAGAACGACCTACACACGTCGCATCTGCGAAGCATTTTATTGTAAGCACATGCAATACACGGCTAGTTTTTGGAAGTGACAAATAAATGTTGGATTGACACCTGTCGTATCAAGTCTACAGTTCCTAGATACTTGGAATCGGCGACCCAATAATGGGCCTTGCACGCCTTTAACCTTGCACGCGGCAGTGTTCCTGCTAAGGGAACCGATGGATGAATATGGGAATCCGTGTCTGGCGACGTTGGACGCCAACGCCATGGTCGGTCGGGATGAAGATATTTGAATGAAGATCGGCTGACGGTAGCCTTGTGACCACCTCGCACAGTCGCCGTAGCGCCGGATGCCCATACGTCGAGGCGATCCGCATTGCATCACATCAACACGTTCCACGAGCCACACACCGAATACAGCAGCGCCTTCACAACACAGCACACACACACACACACACAAGCTGATGCGCAGCGCACCGCCGAGCTCGCATCAAGTTGCTGGAGTTACACGAGAAGCAACGCTGCATCGTCTGTGCAATCACTTTCGGAATGAAATTGCGCAGATTGTGTGATACATTTGGCAACTATCCATTGAACAAAAGCAGAGCGGTTCACTGGAATAGTAACTCCAGATGAATCTTCTCGAAGGTTGCCAGGATACCCTCCGCACTGGATAACGAGTTCGCGCTGATGCTTGTCATCCACGCCAGTTTACTCATGCATGTGTGTTGAAAAACGCGCTACAGCACTTCTGCAGTCAATCACACCATGGCTGGCACTTCATATTTCCAAATAATTCACTCTCCATACACCGCACGTTTGTTTTCGTTCACATATACCGTGTATATGTGTACCGCTCGCTATAACATAGTACAGACCACACTCTCAGAAGAAAAAAAAACACGCTAAAACAACTGAAAACCTCCAGCATCCATATCCATATACGAATTTCCATCCCAATTACCACTTACGAATCAGCGGCGCAGACAGAAAGAACCTATTCTCTGCATACAGGTGTGGTCCATAAATACCCGGTGACATTGCGTATCCGATCAGTCAAGAACACCAGGTTACAAGTCTGAATCCGACCCTTACATGTTGACGGCACTAGCTTATGCAATTGATTAATAGTTAAGTTGATACCGCTGCGTAATGCAATTTTTACATCTCGTTACAAGGCGATACAAAATTGAGGGTGCAGGGTTGCACCGACATCCGCACGTTCATGAACGATAGAGACATGTGCACTATTTCCGGTCACTTCCCGCCCTATTTACTGATGGTTGCACATAATTTGACAGGAACGCCGCACCCTCTCTAACAAAAGAATGGACTGAATGACCACATTTACGCATGTTCCACCGTGGCAATGGTGATGGTTAAATCCTTCACCCAACCGCACCGCGCTGTCTCTATCGCCTGATGTAGACGTAGGTCACGTGTCGGCGTGAGCCCTCCGGCAAACACGTCTGTTGTACGTATACGGTGGTGAGCCATGGACTGGACTGGCGCATATCCGCGCCTTAAGTCACACGACGCACTTTTTGCGATCGTGACCAACGCTAGGCGTACACTATTCGAATCTGGCTCGGACCGTGTCCAGGTGGTGCTCGGCCCAGTTCAGATCATCGTGGTCCGAAGTGCACGTTCGGCGTCCAGCACGGGCTTCGCTCAGGCGGTGTGCGCGTTCTCACCCTTGTACACCGAGTGGTATGACATGCGCAGCAGCGCGTACGGGAAGCACGATTCCATGAGGTCCATGGAGAGGAAGGGCGACGCCTGCACGATCTGGTCCAGCAGCAGGTACACGGAGTCGCGGTGCTTGATGTTCTCCTTGTCCTGGTCCTGGCCGAGCCGCAGCAGGCTGGACGACGCCAGCGCCAGGAACTCCTTCAGCCGGTCCTCGATGTCGCCGTGGCCGGTGATGGAGAACAGGGCGCCGAACACGCTGTTGACGGCATTGGCCAGGCAGTGGGTGTTGTTGGCGTGGCCCTCCAGTGACGCCACGTAGTGCGAGCCGTCCATGCGCGCCAGCCGCGGCAGCGACACCGCCACGAACACCATCAGCAGGCAGCTCAGCAGGTACTCCTCCTCAGGGTTGTCCGCCTTCTGCACCGGCTTCAACAGGTTCACCAGCACCGGGTCCACCTGGGGTAACGGCAGAGACAACAGCTCATCTGGTGAACTTGAGAAAGGTAGGAAGTTGTGATCATCCGAATGCCTCCATATCTGGTGGCATATGGTGACATCCATCCGTGGAGGCATTCCATAACTCCATATCCGTGGCACATACATTGTTGTAAACCACAACATCAGCATTGCAAACAAAGTGTCGGCGGACATCAGTACACCTTATATAAGTTTATCCCAATTAAAGCAACAATAGTTCTTGCTCCGCCTAAAAATGCATGCTGGCGATTATGGTTCCACATACAATATCACTAGTTTACGCATTAACACCGTCAACGGGGCATCACGGAGACCACGGTAAAAAAAATGCATGGACGATCTGCACAACAGGTACAGCTAATATCAGCACTGGAAGTTGGAGCATCAAATGAACGGCTGTGTCTTCAATCTTCAGTTTCTGTAGCGTCCATTCGAGTAATTTGGAGGAACATCAAATCACCAAGGTGGGTACAGAAAATGAAGATGGACACCATACTGGATGCAACCAAGCTGAGAGCAAGGTACCAATAGTGCGTGCACAGTTATTTGCCCATACACTTTGTAGATAGGTGTACATGGTTTCGTACATCCGGCATTGGGTGCTAATGATCATACACTGGCCGGAGCGCCCATAATCCCAAATAACAAACAAACACACAAGTAGATTCTACGCTTATATGAGACCAGTTCATGTCCATCCAAAAATACTCCTCCAATTTTACGCCAACGTAATCGAGTTGTGCCGTTGCATATTATTCCGGCAAGGGTATGTATTGTTATCGTTCACTGTGCCATAACAATCCTACATGGGGAGGTGATTGAAATTGCATCTGTTTGATCATATAATTTTACCATTGGCGGGAAACGTAGCGAACGCGAGACGTACCTTGCAGGGAATACCTGCGGCAGAAGCCATCTCGCTGACGATCTTGAGCCGAGTGCTCTCCAGCAGTGAGTCACCGTTGACGGGCACGTGCTGCTGGAAGTCCTCCACCGACGACAGCAAGAACGGGATGCGCTCGGTGAGAACATCCCGCAGGGCCTCCAGGCACAGGTCGCGGAAGCAGAGGATCACGCCGACGATCGTCATGCGCTGCAGCACTGTGTCGACGTGCTGCAACCGCTTCACCAGCTCCTTCATCGCCTCCGGCTTGTCAAAATTGGTGCGCAAAGCTATCAGCACCTCCCGGTTGGCCACCACCAGCTTCTTCAGCTCCTGCACCTGACTGGAGACGAGCCAGACGAGCGTTTCGTTGAGGGTCTTCATGCCGTACGGGCCGACCAGCTCGGCCAGCGAGCGTAGCTCGGTGATGTCGGTGAACTCTTCGGCCGACGGCAGTGCCGGGTCCGCCTGCAGCGAGACGAACACCCGCTGGCTGGGCGAGAAGCAGATCTGCCCGGCGCTCACACGGCGCAGCAGCACCTCCGAGTACCACGTCGTGTACAGCGCCGTGATGGTCTTCTCGCCGTGACTGTCCATCTGCTGGGTCTGCTGCAAGAGGATGTGGTTGAACACACGCGTGATGTCGATATGCACATAGTTTTCGACGCTCTGCATGATGGACATGTAGGCGCGCACGCTGGCGAGCAGCTCCGACGGCTTGGCGATCTCGTTGGTCTCCTGGTTGTACATGACCATGCCAACGAGCGCGCGTGCGAACCGACTCTCCAAGTGCTGGTGCAGGTACTCCCGCGGTGCGAACGTGTACTCCCACACGTGGATAGTGGAGCAGTAGTTGATGGCGAAGCACAGCTCGGTGAGCGCCATGTGCAGCTTGTCCATGATGGTGAGGTCTTCGCGCGTGCGTCGGTACGTCTCAGTGCCCGGCTTGCCACACTCTGGCAGCGCCTTCTTGTTCTTGTCCTTTTTCTTTTTGTTGACAGCTTCGACGATCATTCGCGAACAATGCTTGGGCAGTAGCTTGTCGCTCAGTGTGCACTGCTCATCACAGATGGTGGTGATGATGTTCTTGGCCTCCTTAGCCATTTCGTCCAGGTACATGTTGACGACGGAGAGGGAACGCTCGCGAATGTGGTGTCTCTCCTCGGGGCACAGCTCGTGCGTGCAGTTCTGGAAGTGGCCACAAATGAGCGGGAAACAGACGATGTAACGGTTCTGGGCCGGGAACTCGAGGCACATCTTGAAGTGGTCCTCAAACAGCCTGCTGAAGAAGCAGAAAGTGCTCAGATCGGACGTCTCCACCAGCAGCTCATCCAGGAAGTCAACCATCTTGGTGTGGAAGACGACCGTGTTGAGCAGATGCGCCAGCTCGCGATTGTCCTGCAAACTGAGCGGCGTCTTGGCCACGCTCGTGTACGCCTGCAGACGGTGCCAGTCCAGACGCAGTGCGCGGAAGTCGAACATGTCCGCCTCCTCCACCTGCTTCACGTTCAGGTTGGTGATTGTACTGCAGATGCTCGACAGGATCGTGTTCTCGTCCTCAGGGCACATCTGCAACTGCTGGATCGCGTGGCTCAGCGCGATCGCGTCGTAACCGCAGAGGTACTGCACGTAGTAGCGCTGCAACACTTGGTTGTACTTGCGTACGAGTGCGCGCAATACCTCCATTTGGAACAGCAGTTCAGGGAGCTGCCGATCCGTCAGATCGTCTGCTGTCTTGGCCTTGCCGGTGCGCGGTGGCGGGTTCTCGTTGTGGCGCAACAGCCAGGTGACCTCGTCGCGTGCGAAGCAGAGCGCCATCAGAACGAAGAGCGCCTTGGGTCCGAGCAGACCCGGCTGATCGTGCAGTATCAAACCGAGGTCGCGCAGCGCCGAACGGAGAAACTTGCGACGTTCTCTGTGCATGTGACCAGCGTTTGCTACTGCCAGGTTGAAGCACTCTTTTACCTCGGCGATGCGCTTGCTGTAGCCCTTGATAGACTCGAAGAAGGCTTGCACGTACGAGTGGATGAAAATGGTCTCGTCGCGGAACAACGTCGTGACCCACGACGACTGGAGTGCATTGATCCACAGGTCCATCGCCACCGGCTGCGTGAGATACTGGTGGCACAACAGACAACTGAAGACAATCCAGCGCTCCATGGTCTCCAGCGACAGGTACTCGCACGGCATCGTGTCCGTCTGCGCCGGATTCAGCATCTGCGCCGGACTGGCCGTCAGACTCAGCATCTTGCCGGCGCGCCACTGGTCCGCCGAAAGGTTCCGCCTGGGGAACACGTCCTTGAGCGAATGAAGGGCGGAGTAGAGCACCTTGGCGTGTGGGATGAATTCCTCCGATAGTTTCTTTAATGGAGGGTCGTATTCCATGATCATATTGCCGAGGCGCGGGAAGCTCGGGTCGCTCTGGTTATGAGCCTGTTCGTGTGCAGCGTTGAAGAGGCCGAGCACAGCCTTTCGGTCGTCGACGCGCGACAGCAGGATCATGAGCGTGACGTAGGTTGTCACGAGGTCTAAGTAGCTCTTAGTCAGATCAAAATTCAACGTAACATCCAGCTGGATCTGCAAGGCGTCTATTGTTGTTAGCAGCTCACATACGTGGTCCTTGAAGTCGAGCAGGTCAACAAACGTGAAGTAGTAAAGTGATAATGATTTGATGATGTCAGTCCTGATACTGGAGATGGACTGCAGGCTTTTGGCATCCACGTGTGGGAACTTCCGCACAATCTGCTTCAGTGTTGACTCAAGCGATTTCTCCGATAGGAATGATGGCTTTGATTTGGCGTCACTGCATGCCTTTTTGATGTTGTAGATACGAGTCAGCATACCAACACCCCGATCATTGAGGATCGTCAGTTTCTCTGCCACCTTCTGCTGGCTTGGGATCATGGCACGTGCCATGCTGCCGGTGTTGGTGGCCCACCTGTAAGTCGTGGTAGAGAATGTATGGTCAAATAGTGCCACTGGCCCGCAGGCAACAGAAGAGCACTGGCGCAGCAGTGAACAGCTAGTGGAAACACACTGAGAACATATATAAAAAATGCATCAGCACATCCAAACATGATATCATAAATATTTCTACCTGACCACATTATAGTCATAATAGCGAATAGACTCCATGACTCAGAATGTTGCAATGTGCTAAGAAATGGATCGTCATTAACAGTGTGAGACATAGATTAATCCAAAGTTACATGTTCCAGCATTAAAAACACAAACAGAACACTTCTCACAATTACATGAAAGGCAAGGAAGCACATCGAAAATGCTAGATACTGTCTTGCAATATCTTCAGCTTGAAGTAAAGCATCATATGGAATTATGCAGCCATGGATCAACATGGATGGTTCGTTCCACGACACATGGAATCTGGCACTTCACCACAAAAATTATTATTTATACTAAAATTTTGCTTGCAGGGTACGCTTGGAAAGGAAAAGGCTTTGAACACACCTTGTCCAAATTTTACCCCGATTCCACCAACGTTTTTTTTAGTTATAGCCTCCAAAAGTGTTAATAACACTTTTGGCTTCAACTCACTTCAATTAACATAGATAGCTTTGACGAGGGTTACTTCATCGATAGCAAACATAAAGTGTTACATATTATACATCTGAGCAGATGGAAGGAAAATACTGCAGAACGTTTTACAAACCTTACAGTTCCTAACAAAAATCTAAAAATCAATCTATAATCTTTTCTTTACTTACATTTTCGCACGCACGTTCAAAATACAACTAGGTGATAGAAAAAGGTATTATGAACACAAAACATTTTTAAATTTCCTGTTGCCACATAGTTCCCCTCTATCGAACATTCGTGGCGAAGTCGACGCTCAGACATTTCATTGGAATGCACCCCAGTACACGATTGACCTGCTTGTTCGTGTACTGAAGGAAGATCGTTCCCCTAACATTCGGGCGAAGGCGACGATCAGACATTTCATGACACATTGACCCCTTGTCGTGTAAAAAACCACATCACGAAGGTTTTTTGGCTTCATCTCACCTGAAGCCAAAATAACCAACCAACTTACTTCAGCAATGGCCGCGCCACTCAGCATAAGAATAGGCATCATTTTGTAAATATGTCACCACTAGTAGTGGTTTTGGTGCTTGATGTGTGTGGAACTACTTTGCCACTTCATATGGTAGGGTGGCATGAGACGACATTGGTGGTATGACAAAGCGAGCCACATATGACGGTCTGAAGCATCCTCTGGCCAATAAGAACTTGACGGCTAACACGGTGTTTAAATTCCTGACGTAAAATAAATGATGTACTGCAGGTGGAATGAAGGCGTAATTAAACATATTGTGAGGCCAACATTGATCGAATATAGTCAGACAGCATCATGTCATGCTTGACGGCATTTCATGCATGTTATAAACAACCACCAAATGTTCCAAAGTAAAATTAAATTTGTACACGGAGATCAGCCACGACACTATCGGCGATAATGAAATTTGTAACCTTTGCTAACCCATGATGGGCCAGACAGCAAATCCAGCTTTTCAAAGCTGGGGGGAGGGGTCTTGAAAACCACCTCCCACTAGCATGTTGTCTATGTAAACTGGACCAAGATGCAAAGCACCATCAGAAAACCTTGGCCATGGAGAGCCTGAAGCATATCTTAAATTTGGATGTTGGCCAATAATGAGGCTCCCCATAGGTCATATTAGGTTAATGTATGGACTCCAACTTTACTCACTGAACATGATATTAAAAAGAACAGAGCTTGCTTACTTGTGACATTGAACTTCAAGAAGTAGCATAGATAAATGCAATTATATTGATCATTGTACAATAGGTCACAACAGGGCAACTCAGGTCAAGTCAGAATCAGGCTTCAAACCAGCTTCTGAATTATGCATGTTAGAGCTCAGTGAAAATGCCATTGTCAAACAAATATAGTCTCAGGCTCATATCACAGCTTATGCTAAATTTTTGGCTATGCTGGGGTTCTTAAGGGTCATAATAGGTCAACGCAGTAGCTGTCACTGGGTTGCCATTGAGTGGCATTACCTGTATCATACATAACCTTTATCTGATAATATGAATACATTTGTAGCAGGTCCTTCTGACATACCTGTTCAACCAAAATTGTTTCTCTGTTTATTGGGTGGTTCTCGACGCACTTTTTGCACGATCACGGCTAATGGCGCTGCCCACACTGTTTCGCTGGTGGGCCGCGATATTGGGAAATGTCCTGAGTGGTGAGAGTGTTGAACCTGGGACCTTTGGTAGCAAGAGCTCATCAGCTTGACCACTTGGCCATCCCTACCCTTCTCATGACCTACATCATATTCTCTATTTGTAAACTGCCCAACTTTTGACCTTGTGCCCTGACTTTTGGTCATGCTAGAAAAATACATGGATTGATGACATCATCACTTCAGACTATGCCTAAATGTACACTACATGGGAAGTAATTTCGTATAACCATGAAATCAGGCAAAATATGGTCAAATCACACAAGGTCAGGTCATATCAGATTATTGGTTGACATCTAATGGCATCTAACATCTAATGATGTCACACAATTTAGACAGCATTGAAGCATAATTCATATATATTAACATACTTATTTCAATAAAACATAATTCAGATATGACTTCATGAAGAACAGCAGCATTATGTATGGTGTTGTGTAGCATATACATGATATTTCATCTGACCTTAAGTTACTAACCCTTTACATTTTCAAACACAAAATGTGTATCACATTCTCACTACCATTTGTTTTTAAATAAAACAAAACTACCCAAAGTTCAATTATTATCATACAAGACAATAACCAAAACATGCAGAATTGATAGAAATGACTAAGGTCAAGACTTTGGCCTTAAAAATACTTTTAGGATAGCAGGGCTGTTTCCATGATGAATGAACAGCATGACTCAAGTTTGGTTGGTTATTGGTTTTACGACACATCGACCGTTGAGTCATGTAGCGTCGCCAATCTCTCACGCCGAGTGGTCGCGGGCGAAGAGTAGCGACAGGTGAGACTCGAACCCACAACCTTTCGATTGTGAGACGAGCATCTTACCCCTAGACCACTCGTCCCCTGACTCAAGTTTGATGTTCACACGTTGCAATCACTCTGAATGGCAGCACCTTAAGATTTTTGAACCTTAAACTCTGACCTGTACCAGGTACATGACCTTTGATAACCTTGACCTGAAATTTGCATCATATATGCATAACAGATGCACAAGAAAGTACTGAAGGTTTCATGTCTGAACGCTTTATGAATTTCTGTGGGATGTGCCTAGCAGTGGATTCGGCACCTTCCTTCGGGATGTGATGCTGATGAGGTTGTCTATGGTGGCACGATGGGTGTGATGGGAGGAGCTTGTGATTATTGAGGGTGTTAGGCGGTAGCAAGTGAGTGGTGTTAGATGGGCTGGGATATAAGCTTCCTCGGAACTGGGATAAGGGATTGATTGGGGTGGGAGTATGTACATTCAGTACCTTTCTAGATAGGCTTAACCAGATGGGCCCCGGCTCTTATTAAGCCTTAATACTTTATGACTTTTTATGACTTTTATGTCTCTGCATCTACTCATTCTTACGTGAAACTCTATTCCATACTTCTAGAAATTCATCCATCCTGAAAAATGTTGCCCCATTTTGCTCATGAAACAACATGGTGAACTGGAAGCAATATCAGACAATCATAAGAGAAACACATTTTTATTTTTGCAGGTAAATCATATCTGCCTTTATATCTGCTGCAAAGTTAAAATGTTCATGGGTTAGGGGTCGCAGGCCACCAGGTCACATGGTGATAAAGTCAAATACAAGACATACTCATGCTATTTAGGGAATGCTTCCTTAGTCCTTTTCTGATAAATTTGTGCATTGAGGTACTTTTAAATTCTTTGAATTTTTCCAATGCAATGTCTATGAATGTGCTAAAATGTGACCACACATTTGCCTTGCAAATGCTTACTTTGCAGTTGGCAGGCAAAACAAAACCAAAAAAAAGGCTTTGAGTTGGACAACATAGGATAAAAAAATAATGTTAAATAGGAAAAATGCAACAAAATCAAATCTAAACTAGCCTAACTACCCAAATAGAAAACTTTAAAAAAGAGGAAAATTTTCTCACCTTTTTTCTGCAAATGTTTCAATACAAAAACCCAACCTAGCCTAATCCAATGAACATGCTGACAGCAGTCCGACGTCGGCCCGATGCTCTGCCCTACGTTGGGCTGGCGTCGGATGCTAGAGGCCTGTTGTTGGCTGGGGAGTGGATTGTCTGCCCATGCCGACATGCAGCCTACACTCAGCTGACATGGAGCTGATGTCAGAAGGATGTCATGCTGCAGTTTGAAATGTCGGAAAACGTCACTACGTCGGCTGGCTGCTGTTGATATGCCAAACTCAACCAGGCATTTGTTACATTCCAGGTCAGTTTGCCGATGTCGGCCGAGAGCAGCCTGATGTTGGTGTACAGCTTACAAGATGTCAAGCTTGCTCAGACACATGCAGACTGTGGGCCATCAGCATGTTTACTGGAAACCTGCTTTTGAATATTTTTTTTTGTGGTAAAAAATGTAAAGATTTTTTGTCCAAATAAAACCTAACCAAACCTAATCCATGGTAAGAGACCAATACTACCTTGTTGACCAATTTTGGTCCAAAAACATTGAGGGTGCAAAATTAGAAAATATATGGTCAATCTGATGTGGAATGCTTAAGATAGGTGTGAAGTATCTTACCAGTTACCCTTTTCAAGATGGGCACATTCTAGAGCATGGTTTTTATGAAGGACACTGCAAGTAATTCAGTTCATGAGAAAGTTCATGAAAAAGAAAGTCCATCAAATGGCATGTCTGTGTCTTCAGGCTACACCAAAAAAGGTGCATAGAGTACAATAGATTCTATTATTTTCAACCAATATTTTATTTGAATGAGATGCAATTAATGAAGAAAAAAAAAATATAGTCAAGGAATAGCAAGAGGTATAAAGAAGGGCATTTTTCACCTTAAGCCCAATGTAACATTAAAAAACAATATTGTAGAAACATCTTTCTGAACATGATTAAGACAATGTGACCATTCATTGCTGCATAAAATGGAATGGAAAGCTGATATTTGAAGAGAAAAAAACATTGGAAAATCATTTGAGAATCTTTCAATAGTTTTTCTCAAGAAAGGATGTGAGGGGATGCAGTAAACTTGCAGCTTAAGGTAGCTTCTAATTTCATGGAATGTATTTTTAATGCAATGTTTATGAATGTGCTGAACATGATGTGACCACTCATTTCCTATGGAAATGCATACTTTTCAGTGGGGATACAAAATAACACCAAAAAGGGGCTTGGAGTTGGGTAATATAGCATGAACAGTAATGTTCAAAATAAATAAAAATATGTAGCATAAACTTACCTAACCTATCCTAACCTTCCATGCAAGAAAGGAAGTTCTTTTTTAAAGTAAAATTTCCAAATATTTTTTCTCAAATATTTCCAAATGACAAAACCTAACCTAACTTAAGCTAGACTGTACTTTTGGAATAACAACATTTTTTTAATTCAAAAAGGTTTTTAAATGTCCAACCTATAACAAAAGACTAACTTAACCTAACTTAGCCACATAGCCCCTTTGTATGCTTCATGGAGGTAAAATGTGTGTAAAACTTGTCTTATGGTTACCTTTAACTGCAATAATACCTTATGTTATTGGTGTGATAGTTCTGGTAATGTTATTGTTGCAATAGTTCTGATAATGTTATTGGAGCAATAGTTTATCACCAAATGAAAAGTATACATTTCCTGCAGGAATGAATGCTTCCAACATTATCATCACATCCATAAAAATGCTTATAAAATGTTTATTCAAGTGCAACATTGGGTCTAAAGTGCAAATTTACCTCAAGAAGCATGCTTCTGATAACAAAATGCAGGCACATACCTGGGATTTCCAAGTTGCACATGCGAGGATATTTTCTCACCAAACATTAATATGAGGGAAATTTGAGTTGATGGAAAATATTAAAAATGTGAACATGATTTTATATAATATGAACTGTGAGTTATGTTTACTGCAATACAACATTTAAAATATGCTTGTCTGCTTGCATAGAAAACTGCCTATGCTTCACATACTAAATAGGTATCTACCTGTGAGCATGTAGTGTACATTTAAAATATGCTTGTCTGCTTGCATAGAAAACTGCCTATGCTTCACATACTAAATAGGTATCTACCTATGAGCATGTAGTGTATATCTTATGTTATCATAATGTCTCCCACAATATAACTGACATACTCCTCTGTAAAACAGCATGTGATTACTGCTGGAAACATTGATGTTTTGTGACCAATCAATGGTATTCTTAAACATTATCCTTTGTATTTGTGTGGCATAGAACATGATAGGTCACACTAAAGCATTATGGCTGCAGTGCCCAGTGTAATATAAATATTATGGGTCTACAGAGAGTCCTGATCCATTGGACATATGCCTCTTATGCTGTATTTCAAGCATAGCTCTTCATTTTGTCTGCCCTTTCATTTATATTTTGCATCTAGCTTGGCCAAGGAAAAAACAATATTTGATGGGTGCACAGTAGCTAGGGGAAGAGGGGGGGGGGGGGATTGTGAACACCTAAGGCATTATGCAACAAACAGCTCTACTGCCGCTTCTCTATAGCTGAACCAGTAATTGTACTGTTTACTGAACACAAAAATGAACAAGCTCTCCATATTCAAACAGTTCCTTTCAATTAAAATCATGTAACCACTTGCAAAGAGCAAGTTTAAAACAGATAATTATTTTGCAGTGGTGTGCCACATTCTGAACACAAAAATGTTGTGCAGGGCTACCTCACTGTAGATGTTGTGGTACAACTGTTGTGTGGTACAACTGCTGTGGTGGTACTGTTGTGTGTAGCGTTGTGGTATGTACAAGCTATTAGTAGCCACTAAAAAAATATTGTGTAGTTGCAAAAAATATCGAAGGTGACTTCCTAATGGTTTCCTTAAGCCAACTGCTCTTGGAAGCCTAAAGTGATGCCTGTGAACTTTGCAAGCTCAGTACACAAATAATAGGTAGAACTATGTGATCAGACCTTCATATTTTGGTAGAGACAGGTCCATCATTTAGGAATACCACAATATTTTTGTTATTTATGCGCTGAATATGATGTGGGAAACGTCCAAAGGTAGGTGTTCAGGAAACAGAACGTGTTCAGATACCCCCCACCCTCTTCCCCTATTAAGTATTTTTTGTGAGGAACAACTGATGTGCATGCAAGTTTCCAGTTCACGATATTCAGTGCTTCTGCTCTGGATGTTTACCTTTGTATTATAAGGTATGCTTCTCCCTAAAAAGCCAAGCCGGCGTAAACAATCACATCATACCCCAATGCAGAACACAGCGACACACCCCAATACATTTGTGTATCAAGAAGGGTGACGAAGTAAACAATTCATTCGTCTCAGGATCAGGCTTCCAATTTATTATGAGCATGCGTGAGATGAGACACCAACAAATAAGAATATTTACATAGTACTAATCTGGTAAGGGAAAGGCAATCTAAAGGCACTCTATCGAATTAAATGTTGTACAAAATACAGATTCATTTAATAATGATATATTTATAAAACCGCCAATTTCCGAAATCATTGAGGAATTTTATGGAACTAATCATTAGTAGTAAAATTGGAAAATATGGAAGTCACTTAAAACGTGAGGTAATGTAGCGCACAAATGTCAAAAAAGAATTGCAGCATTTCGTCGAAATTGTTAGTTGTCACGGTTAGAAGACAGTAGTGGTAGTTTTGTAAGTTTCAAAATCTATGTAGGGGTGCTTTTAGGCTCTACCCTGATCTTCATACAGTGTGTCCAATTTTGGCGTTATAGGTGGTAATCACCATACGGCAGAAGAACTCTTTACATTCTAGGTCAGATATTTGTGTGATCATTAACATCTATCGGTCTGCATCAGTGCACCGACGAGATAAATGCCTGATTATGAAGCACACCTGGCATCAATGACATTAAATTGCTGCTTGCATGTTCGTGAAGTGGTGTTTCGTAAAACACAGCCCCAGAGCTTTGTTATGCAGTTGCATACAAGTCAGATATAGGTGTATCATTCACAGTCTTTAGTTTGTTTCTTTGCTAGTAAAATTAGAAAATGAATTTACATAAGATGCCAAAACAAAAATGAATTTGGACGCACTGACCTCATATCCATGCACAAGTATCACAAGAAGTCTCCCTTGTAATCTATTGTGATCAATTCTGAATTAACATTCATGTTTGAAATGCAGATAATATAATTGCCAATGTGGGTATATCTACTTCTGGATTGGGGATCCCCTGGACCAGGGGATGAGTGGTCTAGGGGTAAGATGCTCGTCTCACAATCAAAAGATTGTGGGTTCGAATCTCACCTGTCGCTACTCTTCGCCTGCGACCAATCGGCGTGAGAGATTGGCGACGCTATATGACTCAACGGTCGATGTGTCGTAAAACCAATAACCAACCTACTTCTGGATTGTTTGTTGTTAATAATAATACATTTTTCATTCTATACATGCAGTTGGAACAGGAGTGACACTATCAAATTATTTAGTGTTCATATTAGTTTCATATTATACAAAATCAGAGGTGAATCATTTCATTGGCATGCCATTTGTTCATACTGCCAGAGAGAACAATTTGCTGAGTGGGAGTGGGGTTGTAGGTACTCTGGACTTTTGCAATGAAACTTTGGACAGACACAAATCGTTGGAGATATGTGGTATTATTGCAGTTTAAGGTAACCACAAGAAGAGTTTTATGCATATTTTACTTTCATGAAGCATACAAAGGAGTTAGTTTTGTTTAAGCTATGTTAGGTGAGACTTTTTGTTAGTTCTGAAAAAAATTGTAAATTTCTGTTCATGGTAATGTCTGATTTCCATGCATTTCTTTTTTAATGCAATGTTCATGAATGTGCTGAACATGATGTGACCACTCACTTCCTCTGCAAATACCTACATAGGTTTGCAGTTGGGAGGCAAAATAACACCAAAAGAGAGGCTTGGAGTTTGGTAATATAGTGTAAAAAGTAATGTTCAAAATAAAGAAAAAAGATGTAACTTAACCTAACCTAGCCTAGCATAACCTTCCATAACACCTAACCTAACCTTACCTACACTAGCCTGAACTGTTTTTTAAGGAAAAAACACTTATTTCCCCCAAAATATATTTACTTACTAATAATTTACTATTTACTTGTAAATAATGTATTTGTACTTACTTGTTGTAAATAATGTAAAACTAATTTACAACAAAAGCCTAACCTAACTTAACCAAATGTAACCCTTAGGCTTCCCTTACCCTTATGCTTCATGGAGGCAAAATGTGTGTAAATCTTGTCTAGTGGCTACCTTCAACTGCCATAATACTGGACCATTTTCCCACAAAAACAAGTTTGAGGAAATTTAAAACTCAAAGTTTTTTCCTTAAAAAAACTGTTAAGGCTAGGTTAGGTTCTTTAGGTTGAAACTTTTTAAGAAACAAAATTGGTTGGAAATTTCCAACTAAAAATGATTTGGTTTCTGCATGGAATCCCAGGCTAGGTTAGATTAGGCTATGTTACATTTTTATTTAAATTTTTAAATGTTACTTTTTGTGTTATATTACCTACCTAACTCCTTTTGGGTGCTATTTTCCCTCCCAACTGAAAAGTATGCATTTGCAGAGGAAGTGAGTGGGCACACCATGTTAAGCACATTCTTAAACATTGCATTGGGAAAAGAAATTTCAAGAAGTCGAAAATTACCTTAAGCTGCAAATTTACCAATCTGTGTACTGCTCCAAGTGTATGCAAAACTGTGTGGGAAAAAGCTAATGCTATTTTAGACAATCAAGTGGCTAACTGTGGCACAGGCCAGTTAATGTCAGATGAAGGTCAAAATGCTATTGATGTATTAAAATATGCATTCATGACAAAATGGCCAGAATATGAAAGTGGAATATGTTTTAGCCAGTTTAAATCACGAGGTGACTAAAGCTGGTTTAGGCCATCCAGTTTGACCAGCTTTGTCTCCCCAGTCAGATCCTTACAGTCCATCTCTGGGGGTCATTCAAATCCTCTCTATTTATGGATTTGTTATTACATATAAGGAACAATCAATTCAATCAATTTTGAATTGCTATGCCATACCCCATGCCAGTATTCAAAAGGGTGCTCAGGGTGCATTCATGGTACACATACAGCAGATCATGTGGTTCTACACAAATAAGAACAGATGTCAATCATATGTGCAGTATTCAAAACGTAGTCAGAGGCCACTTTGCCGATGCTGCAAGAGTTGTTTCTTCAACTCCTTTTTGAATTGCACTAGGTTTAGCTTGCTCATGGTCTGTGGAAGCCCAATGCAAGCTGTCATGGTTGAGTATGCAAATTGATGGTGCTTCTTGAAATCCATTTTGTGGCAGGGGCCTGAAGATTATCAGATGATCCTGTTATCCTGTTATTATCAGACTATCCTGTAGTGCAGTGGTTCATATGTAGCTTCCAACCTTTTTAGGTTGCAAGTTCTTCATGCAACACCTGTTGCACAAAAAATAACTGTGTATGATCAGGAAGCCCTCAGCAAATAGGCTCTGAAATTGTCTCACCTTTTATTTTTAGAATTTTGCCACATGCCACATGCCACAGTTACAGATGAAAATATTATATGATGTGGTGTATTAAACAATGGGATGTGCTGATAACATGGCATTGCAATTGTTGTTGTTAGCATAGGTATCCATATATTAGATGTCTCCAAAATGAATCCAAAAACATGCACTGATGAGTGCACTATTGGCTCAAAATGAGCTTAAAGGACTGAAACAATATTTTAATTGGCATGCTTTCATGGCAGATTTCTACATCCTACCATATTTGTTTTGACATCTCACACCTAACAAAACACCATTATTTTAGCACTGCCATGTGAGGGTAATTTAGGTCAAGCAATGCAATTTTGATCCTATTTATCTTATGGAAACTCAAAATATGGCATACAAATGGCAGTGTCTAAACAGGTTTAACCCACATTGTACACTTCATCTTGACCTGACCTCAGGTCACTTGATAGATGTTGGGTAAATTGGATATAGAACTTCACATGATGCTTCTGCATGCACACCAAGGTAAAAATGAAGTTATTGGAACATGCATGTTACAAAAACAGATACAATATGCCAAAAAATGGGTAAAAATTCACCATGACCTCAAGTCATTGACAGGTCACTGTCCAGAGGTGCCATACCTGGGTATAATTTTAGACACCAAACTAGCATTCAATGCGCACTTCCACACCACTATATCCAAGTCAAGATGTTGGAGTCAGATGTTGCAGCCTTTGACACAGGGCATGCAGATGCAGTCTCTTCCTGAGTAGGCATGGTTTGAGCACACAGCCACTCCAAGCCAAACCAGTGGGTTACTTGTCTAGATTTAACCGCTTGCAACACCGGTTTCTGATGTGGCTAGACTGCTTCTAACAGACTCTGGTATTGCTACTGGAATACAATACTCCTCTAAACCTCTTCAAAGTAGAATCATCTAGGTCCATTGTATGCAGACTGCCATTCGATTCCTACACAATATGCTCCATAGCCGTTTTGACAGTGTGCACTTAATGTCCCTCTTTGGTCTGCACATTCCTGGTCACTGCACATGCCAGTATGATTTATTCCACATACACACAGTCCATGGTCCAAAATTGCTTGCTGCAATTATTGTGAACAACTGTGAAGTGATTTCTTGCCTCATGTCCTAATGTTGATTTTGTTTTAGTTCTAGGTATGTATCCATCGTGCTGGGTGTGCATTTGTGATGAGTGAAAGGATGCTTCTATATTGAAGTTTGGTATGGTTATCCTGCTTGACTTAGCACTGTGCATGATTGCATTGTGTTTTGTTTTTTAATGCAGTTGTGCTCGTGCATTTTTGTGTTCTTGTGTGGCTGTGTCTGTAGGTGTTGTAGGTGAGGGCATCCATAGCTGGACATTGGCTTGTGGATGTTTCTTCAACAACCATAAACATGAATAAAGATTTGTAGTGTGTTTCATATTAAAGCTTATAAATGCAATGCTTGCATTGCAAATAGTTTGTAGTTAAAGGTTCATATAGTGTACATTTTTTATCCCAGATATATGTCATATATATCATACATAGAATAAGGAGATGGTAATTATGAAGGTTGATATTGGTAAATACCTAGCTTGATATTGGAATAATTTCATGAAGCCAAAGTTTTGCAAGTGCAAGGTTGTAAAGGAAGCATTCATATTGCAAAGGAAATTGCAATCAAAGACTTGTTTGTAACTTCTTCATCTTGCTGACATTTGGCAGCTTAATATTCCCAACATGTGATGTTTGTACAGTTAAAGGCTGTTAATGCATTGATATCCATAATATATAATTATAATTATGCACATTTTATTCATAATCTTAATGTTTTTTTTGGACAGGCACATTCATAGGAAATACATATAACTTAGGTATTGAAGTGTAAGTTGTAGTTTTTATCAGTTGCATATATACATTGTACATCAAATTATTCTTATTGTAAAATGTCACTTGTTACAACCTTAGCATGAGCACATTGTCCCTATTGAAGGTGAATATTTAGCTGGCAAATGGAACAATGTGATGTAACATTACTTTTGTACAGTCTTCATTCATTAGTACTATCTGGTTCATCATTACTTCAGACTTCAGACACAACATTAGCATAAGCATGTTGTCATTATTCATTCTGGATTTTGAAAGGGAAATGGAGCCTGAAGTGATTCATTTATTTCCTTTAAACCTTTATTTCCAGTCTCCATTCATTGGTTCTATTTGTTGCATTACTGTAATTGCTGGGAATACTTATGCCTGGCTATATCACAGCTAGGCCACAGCCAGGTGTATATGATGTAATGATGCAACATGTATGCTTCTGTCTCAAGCTAGAAAGTGTTAATGATCATGTTTTGTTTACTCCTGACAGTGAATTGAGGTGGTTGAAAACCAAAAATGGATAGCCCAGCCACTGGAAAACCACAGAAGCCACCAAAGGTGGCAAAGGCAAGTACCCTTATCAGAGGCAGATCCCCCAAAATATTTGTGTACTCACCTGAAGGGGTGCGATTTCTCAGGAGAGGTGCCAGGGTTGAGATAATTCCAGGGTGGAAGGTGTGCACTCGGGCGTCACTGGAGGGGCGCCCCTAGTCGTAAACTTCAAGAGGAGGTGCACTCGAATATCCTTGGAGGATTGCTGCCTTTGCATGGGGATGGGGGCAAGTATGCATGCCCTATGTTCCTTTTTGGATCTGCACCTGACCCCTGTTGATCTTGCTCTCCAGAACTATGTTTGAACTATGTTTCTTATATGTTTGGCAAAAGTATTAATGTTGATGTAGTTGTTTGGCAGCTAACATGACCTGCAAATGAGCTGCATTAGTTCCCTATGAAAGTCTGAGACTTGTCCTTGACTGCTTCTTCATTAAATGACAGTGCATAATGCAATTTATTCCTTATTGTTTAGTCATGTGCACCTTGTATTCGATCAAGAGAGTAAGTGCCTGGCATCTGGTCTGGTTAAGATGTCAGGTTTAGGTATGGGATGTTGCCCTGACTTCTTTCATAATATACAGCAAATGTGATATAGATGTTTTTGTATGTGCTGCATTCTCAACTGATTTTGGATGCAATTGCACTTCCAGGTGAAGAACAAGGCTCCAGCAGAGGTTCAAATCACTGCAGAGCAACTTCTCAGAGAGGCCAAGGAACGCGAGTTGGAAATCGTCGCCCGGGTGAGACTGACACATAGCTTTCTGCTGTGTTCTGTCCATGTTCATCACATGGGTTGGGAGATGTTCAAGTGAGCTAGCAATTGGGGAGGCTGATTTCAGTATGGTGTTTGTGAATTGCTTGTGTCCTAAAATGTGTATACATGTAACATTTTTGTATATGCAATTTTTTTTAATAGGAAATGGTGAGTGTGTTTGGAAGTGAGAACTTTCAGGGATGACTATTTGCAATTTGCATGCCAAATATTTTCATTTGCAAACATTTGTGTTCATGAAAATATGTGCTTATGAGTATTGGAATGTAAGGGTGGTTCCTCACAGCATTTAGATGTGTCATTCTTTATGCTCAGGAAAATTGCTGTGTATGGGTATTGGGTTGTTATGGGACGTTTTCTGACAGGTCTATTTATTCACAGGGAATAAGGATGTTGGAATGGATAGGTCCTTATCTATCAGGATAAGGACGTTGATGGCTTCTTAAAGGAGGTGTGCAGTGGCCTTTGGGATAGCCCATATCTAGCTATTGGAATTCATGTCAATCATGCATGGTTGCATGTCTGCTGGGTGTTTGTCAAGCTCTCTTAAACGTCATGCAATTATTTGCGACCTTGACATTCATGCGTGTTGTTTCTATTTCTTAAGTACACAATATGACCATGTTTTGCTCCTTGTCAGGGTATGATTTCTCTTGCTTTGATTGTGTTTAAAAATATTATACGATTGCTGTTTCTGAGTATGAAGTGATAAGATAGGTCCACTCCACACAATTTATTGATGATCTTGGCATCAGCTTTTTTTGGCCCTCATTTAATTTTTTTGGGCCTTCATCAGCCTTCATTTTTGCATTAATGTAATGCCCATATCATGTATCGGTTCCGTGTATATATAATCATGTTTTGGCTCTGGCCGAATTTCGCACCACTTCGGAATTTGTGTTTCACTTCTTTACACTTGCTGATTTCTTCGGCTGCAGCCTCCGAAGCAGAAGATCAATGATCCAGAGGAGCTGGCTGAGTATCGCATGAAGAAGCGGAAATCGTTCGAGGACAACATCCGCAAAAACCGAGGACTGATTACTAACTGGCTCAAGTATGCCTCGTGGGAGGAGAGCCAGAAGGAGATACAGAGGTGAGATGCCATGTCTCAGCATCATGTCGGTAGCATAATGGATGGCATAATCATCGATCTAGAACTGAGTGAGTTTGCTTCGCACCTATTGATGTAGGTAAAGCTGGGATTCCGGCCTCATCGGTAGCCAATGCGTGTTTATCTGTAACTACTGTGATCTGTGGGCTTTTAAGTCAAAATTCAAATCATGCAATGGCAGGTTCATGCAATATATGATTGTGCTATATAATATTGGTAGTTAATTTGGCCCTTTCATGGGCCAGATGCATCATGCATTTGCTGTATGGCCACAGATCCAACTTTTATTCTTGTTTGATATCGTTGCATTGTCTTAAAATTCCTTTGATGTATCAATATCAAGCAATCTTGCTCTGCATTTGTATTTAGTGAAATTAATTATATGCAGTATATATATGCATGGAATATTTTTGTTGTGTGCATTCTGAAATATTGTTTAATGCTACATTATGGAATGAAGGCAAAATCAGGATGCATCATCCTCGAAATATAATTCGACATTGCTGGTCACTTCACGTCTCCCCACCAGTCTTGGGTGTGTTGGAAAGTGTGTGCCATTTTGCTACAGTCGACATTACTGATTGCTTGATGTCTCCCCACCAGTATCGGGTGTGTTGGAAAGTGTCTGCTACGTCCCAATATACTTACATCTAGTCCAGTTGCTCGTGTGATTCAGTTGTTCGCTGCTGCCCAACTAATGATTTACTGCAAAATAGTTTGCTATTGGCAAGCTCTGTCGTCAATTCCTTTGCACGTATGATGATCGTTTGATCAATCGTCTGATGATTACCCCGTGCCGGTCTGGTGCTCGTCTGGTGGCCGCTCTTTGACGACACCGGTGGCCACTCGGTGCCGGTGGTGGCCGTTTGGTGTAAGTACTGGTGACAGTTTGGTGTCAGTACTGGTGAACGTTTGATGTCAATACTGGTGACCGTTTGGTGTCAATAATGGTGACCGTTTGGTGTCAACACTGGTGACCGTTTGGTGTAAGTACTGGTGACAGTTTGGTGTCAGTACTGGTGACCGTTTGGTGTCAGTACTGGTGACAGTTTGGTGGTAGTACTGGTGACAGTTTGGTGCCAATGCTCGTGACCTTTTGGTGTCAGTACTGGTGACCGTTTGTTGTTAGTACCGGTGACTGATGTCAGCACTGGTTACCATTCTGTGTCAGGACTGGTGACTGATGTCAGTACTGGTGACCGTTTGGTGTCAGTACGTGTGACCGCTTGGTGTCAGTACTGGTGACCGTTTGGTGCCAGTACTGGTGACCGTTTGGTGTCACTACTGGTGACCGTTCTGTGTCAATACTGGTGACCGTTTGGTGTCAGTGCTGGTGACCGTTCCGTGTCAGTACTGGTGACCGTTTGGTGTCAGTACTGGTGACCGTTTGGTGTCAGTACTGGTGACTGTTTGGTGTCAGTACTGGTGACCGTTTGGTGTCAGTACTGGTGACCGTTCTGTGTCAGCACTGGTGACCGTTTGGCGTCAGTACTGGTGACAGTTTGGGTCAGTACTGGTGACCATTTGGCGTCACTACTGGTGACCGTTCTGTGTCAATACTGGTGACCGTTTGGTGTCAGTGCTGGTGACCGTTCCATGTCAATACTGGTGACCGTTTGGTGTCAGTGCTGGTGACCGTTTGGTGTCAATACTGGTGACCGTTCCGTGTCAATACTGGTGACCGTTTGGTGTCAGTACTGGTGACCGTTTGGTATCAGTGCTGGTGACCGTTCCGTGTCAATACTGGTGACCGTTTGGTGTCAGTACTGGTGACCGTTTGGTGTCAGTGCTGGTGACCGTTTGGTGTCAGTGCTGGTGACCGTTCCGTGTCAATACTGGTGACCGTTTTGTGGTTGGCCTGCTGACTCCGCCGCCGCCCCTCTCCCTCTTCACAAAGAGCCCGCTCGGTGTTCGAGCGGGCGCTGGACGTGGAGCATCGCAACATCCCCCTGTGGCTCCGCTACGCCGAGATGGAGATGCGGAACAAACAGATCAACCACGCGCGTAACCTGTGGGATCGCGCCGTCACCATCCTGCCGCGCGCCAACCAGTTCTGGTACAAGTACACCTACATGGAAGAGATGCTCAAAAATATTCCAGGTCAGTGGCCGGCGCCGTGTTGCATGTGTCCAGTGTCCCTCATCCATGACAAAATTTCAGATATTGGTGCATGACCTCCTGCGTCCCTCTGCCTTGGTGAATTAGAGGAATGCTAATTCTATCGGAATATGTATGTACAATTTGATTAATGAATCTTTGTTGTGTGCCAAGTTCGAGTGTCGACACATTGTCAGATGAACGTAGTTGAAACTGCGCTTAGCGTGTCCACTTGCAAGCAGTCAGCGAGGAGATATGCGATACCACCTTTAGCAGTCGAATTTTCGTCAAGGAACTCGGAGTGCTCATTGAGCGAAGTGCATGCCACGACTCTGGCATGCCGAGACTGATATGGCTCCAGGCTTGATACAGTGCGATGTAAACTCGGAGTGCTCATTGAGCGAAGTGCATGCCACGACTCTGGCATGCAGAGACTGATATGGCTCCAGGCTTGATACAGTGCCATGTAAACTCGGAGTGCTCATTGAGCGAAGTGCATGCCACGACTCTGGCATGCAGAGACTGATATGGCTCCAGGCTTGATACAGTGCCATGTAAACTCGGAGTGCTCATTGAGCGAAGTGCATGCCACGACTCTGGCATGCAGAGACTGATATGGCTCCAGGCTTGATACAGTGCGATGTAAAGCTTGGAGTGCATACCCCATACCACTTTGTATGTGTCTCTGATGCCACCAGGCTAGTGGCGAAATGTTATGGCAGGCTGGATTCAGGATGCATAGGCGTGTTACAGCGCTGGATTCAGATGCAACTGGAAATTTGTAATTGCCTCATTGCAATGGGAGTGTCGTGCCTGTATCCTGGCAAGCCTGCTGTATGGGTTGAGATTGAGTATCTCACAGTAGTAGCAACCTGGCTACGAAGCGGGGGCGCTTGCTCGAGATCCAACAGCTTTTGAGGGACTTTAGCACTACGGATCAATAATGATGAGAAATCTGCTGCCCTAACGATGCCATTGGTGGAACCAGCCGTGCGGATTTGGAGCATGGCCAATTACGATGTTATCACGAAGGTCAATTAATCAGGTGACGTGAGGTGGACAATCTTGGGTCGGATATAGCAAAACTCGATTGATTTTGAACATTTTGCATCTTCGAATTGCATGAAATACAAACTTTTCGCAGTAGACTGCAGTGTACTATTCTTAAAACGTTTTTGTTCAACTGGGTGTTTTGAGTAGAGGTCACGATTACGACGCCCCCGCCCTGAGGATCCGGTGGTGGAAGACTGTAGTTGTCGCGCCGTACTGCCCCGCCAAAGCCTGCAGAGCCTGACCTGTGGTCGGTCGTGCAGGCTGTCGCGCCGTGTTCGAACGCTGGATGGACTGGGAGCCGGAGGAGCAGGCGTGGCAGACGTACGTCAAGTTCGAGCTGCGCTACAAGGAGCTCGACAGGGCGCGATACATCTACGAGCGGTTCGTCATGGTCCATCCGCACGTGAAAAACTGGACCAAGTTTGCCAAGTGAGTGTTGCCGCAGGAAATTTTGCTTTCATGTACTTTGATTATAGCCCGTGGTGTACTAGACGTGCTGTGCTATGCTATAATATTGCGATATATTGTCGTCCTTATAATTTTATAATTGCGGTAATAGTGTCATCCAGTTAATGCAGGTGCTCCTCATGTTCATGCTCATGACTCCTCAGCGGGAATCTGCTTGTCCAGTTGACTGGCTTAACAACAATATTAACAACTTTATCACATTTGTCGTTATTGTTCCCGCGCCAATCGGCGGGGGGGGGTGGCGGCGCTGTATGACTCAAGCACGTGCAAAACCAATAACCAACCAACCAACAACTTTATCACATTTATGTTATTGTTGTAAAAGTGGGAACGAAGTCTAAGTGAGCCTGCTGCGTTTTATAGGAACATGTGAACAATTTTACCTCACGGTTTTTTTTTCTTAAAACAGGAATGTAGCCGAATTCTTGTTGGAGTGGTTTTATGAATCCTTTATGAATCATATAAGTCCTTTGCTAAGCAGAGCTTGTTGCGTGGGCCCTGACCTAACTACCCGATCGGTTAATTCCAGTTCAAGGGCAGAATTTTGACAAAAAGCTTAACGTGCCATCAATGTTGGATGCTCGATGCCGCGTCACCGACCTTATCGGGACAGTTGTCAACTAACCCTACCAGCCGGGGGCTATGCGAGCTCGTGAAGAGACTCGAACCCTGCCTTGCCAGGACAAAGGAAGCAAATGCAGGCCGGCTAACTAACCAACTGAGCTATCGTGGCGGCGCTCTAACTAACTTTTGTAAACCACAATGCCCATTTTCTTGCAGGTAGCCATCTTTTCGCTTAAGTGCCGTATTCGGATGTATGATAGTCTTCACGTGTCCATGCTATCGAACGAGATGTGTCAATGGGTAAATGTTTTCTTAAAATTCGTCGAATCATGCTTTCTTCACTGATGCCGGGGCGACTCTTTAGCTGTAGCTTGTACCAGCTTCAACAGCCGTTTTCTCTGAAGTTCTCTGAAGCAGTCTTTGTTCGAAGTGTATGTCACCACTTCCTTACTGTGCTACTATGCTCCGTTCAGCACCACCAAGTGACTCGACACTTAGCTGCCTACGGGTTGGCAATATGTGCGGTCAGTCCACACCTCTCCTGGGGGACGAGTGGTCTATGGGTAAGATGCTCGTCTCACAATCGAAAGGTCGTGGGTTCGAGTCTCACCTGTCGCTACTCTTCGCCCGCGACCAATCGGCGTGAGAGATTGGCGACGCTATATGAATCAACGGCCGACGTGTCGTAAAACCAATAACCAACCAACCACACGTTTCCTGATGGTGACAGTACGGTGTTCAATCCCGTGCCTACAGCACCAGAGTTTGCTACCGTAACCAGCAGGCGTCTTGCGGTTTCTGACATGCTCCGAAATTGTCCAGAGCATCGCAGACATCTAACAAAATGGATCACCTTGTTTAAAGGGACGCCGTGCAGATCCAGACACAATTCCAGTGGGCAGTAGTCTATCAGCAATTCGGGGAACCGAATATTAGTTACTTGGGGCACCCCATATTAGTAACGCAGGGCACCTCATACCAGAGAGGAACATTTCCACTACTGGTACTTCATACCAGATAGAAACATTTTCACTATCATATCCACTAACCCAGGGCCATATTATAGTGATAGCTGGGACAGCACTGACTGACTCCATAGATAGCACAATAGTCCTCGTGACCAACAAGGCAATGAAAACTAAGGAAATTAAATTGTCGCGAATGAAGTGAACATGACAACTTCCCCCTCCCCAAACCCCCTAAAACAAAATATTGGCCAAGTACTGTCGGGGTTCTGAAGCCAGCTCCCTGTCCTCGGTTTCTTTAGCGCCCCTAATGACGCCTTACATTAGTATTCAGTGAGTTTCCCCAATGCTGTCCACGCTGGAGTTTGGCGACCCTTACGAAAGTGGAATTTTCAGGTTCGAAGAAAGGCACAACTATATCGCCAGCGCCCGCAGAATATATGAACGGGCCGTGGAGTTCTTCGGCGAAGACAACATGTTCGAGGAGTTGTTCATCAATTTCGCAAGATTCGAAGAAAACCAAAAGGAGGTGAGATGATGTGCATGGTAATCTTGAAATGTCGGTTAGTCAGGCTTGAAACTTACTGTGGGAGGCAAGTCACCCCCACCCGTTTAATTGGTTGTGCCGCTGGATATATCTGGAGGCGGAGTTTGGAGATGAGTAAAACCTGAAGCGATCCCTCGACGTAAGAAAATAATTACTTGAATATCTAACTTGTATGAGGGTACTTTGTGAGTTGAAGTGTCACTTAAATGATAAGAACAAAGAACATTATAAAAACTAAACACCCAATTGACAGCACCCATAAATACTTTTGCAACTATAATCGCAATCAAATGTATTGTGGTTTTTAACGTAGACGGTGCAGCTACCATTTTCTGCGGCACTTTTGTATTTCTCGTCACTCACTTGCTGCCTCATTCCCTGTTGTAGCACCTGTCCGCATACCAATACCCGTGGCATTTCTCCAGCCCGGCAAACAGCAGGCTACTTTGGTAGCGGGAGACGAGATCGTGGCCTCGCAGTGGTCCACCCAATCGGAGGGATTTAACAGTCTCACGGGGAAAAACTGCCCACCCGACCGGTCTTCTCACAATTCCGTGGCGGTGACTATCATGGGAGTACACAGGTCCACACCGGGCATACCTTTTGCAGGACTGGGATGTGGGTTTCGGTCGACAGCGTTCCTTTCGAAGACACAGAGAGTCAGAGACGGCAGACGGTGGGCGCGGCCGGCCGGTCGGCGATGGTGGGCGGGGGGGCAGTCGGCGATAGTGGGCGGCCGGTCGGCGATAGTGGGATGGGGGGGGGGGGCAGTCGGCGATAGTGGGCGGCCGGTCGGCGATGGTGGGCGGCCGGTCCGCGATGGTGGGCGGCCAGTCGGCGATAGTGGGGGGCCGGTCGGTGATCGTGGCGGCCGATCGGCGATAGTGGGCGGCCGGTCGCGTTCGCGGTGGTCGGTCGGTCGTTATGCCGAGTGTAGTGTTCAATGCAAGTCGCACAGTTATAGTTCCATCAAGCTAAGCACATTTGATAGGCATTCGTTTTTGTTGTTCGCTATATAAAATGTTGTTTTCTGATAACTGGAGATAGACAATGCAACTATTTTTTATCTTCTCATTTCTCACTCAGTTTATATTCATTGGTCCAATTCGGTAGAGCGAAAGGCTTGTTAGTTTTCCTGTTTGCAGGGATATTCTCGAGATAGAGACTGTAACGACTTTTGTGTTAGTTGTTTTTAACAGATTACCATACTTGACCAATTTCAGCAGAGGATCTTGTGCCGTGCCACAGATCGTGTATTACGTGTAATTGCCGTGCGGGTGGTGCATGAGGCGCCCCACAATGCTAGGCTTTCTTTTCAGTACTTATTACACCATTTACTCTCCATTGATTTGACCTAACCTGCCACAAGTGCTGTGGGATATGCAGTTCCGTTATATGGACCATCTTCTTACATTGTGAAGAGATGCTGAGCATTTCACAATATTTCTGTCATATTCCGACAAAACTCACATGATCTACATTTCCATTTATTAATCTAATTTACCCACATTGACGAAACAAAGCTCTTCACTGATTTTGTTTCTAACTCTTCACGTCTGCAAACTTCCTGTCAAGGCGCCCCCCGGATCTGCCGGGTAGATCTCGAGATGAAGGGGAAGTGTGCCTATCATCATCCCCACTTCTACTCCTATCAGGATTCATGATTATCAAAAATCAGAGACGGGCGTTTGAAGATCATGCCAGTGAGCTTAGTGCTATGGTGCTATGGTGGCCGGTCATGCACCGCACGGCCCACACTTCTCAGCTGTTGCTATCTAGTAGGCAATCGATGGAAGTTTGTCCTGAGCCAGACTTGAGCCAAGAGCCCCCTGCGTCCAGCCAGATACAGCTACTGCGCCACTGAGGTGGCGGTTAGGTCAGGTTCACCTAACCAAATGTCCTTTATCGTATTGGGGCTTTAGGCCTGTCTTGCGCGTCGCAATCATCACACAAATTATGCATCGTTAATGTACGGACAGTATGCACTTTGTACACACGTATGATGGATACGTTGAGATGAAAGCAGATATAATGCACATGTATATGGTGTTCTGAATATAATATATTGGCCACTTGTACATTCTCCATGTTAACCTACAGTTATGGCATTTGTTATTTTTCATAAAGTCAGATATACTGTTCTAAAAAAATGTCCTTGCCTGTCATCAGTGTGTATTATATTGATGTACATCCAACCATGTCTCCTGTGCAGTTGCAACGGACCCTGAAAAGTTCGTCTATGCTACCATCGGATACCAAATAATCGCGATGATGCTATGCACTGCCGGTTTTGTTGCTTTTACCTGGGACGCAACTTTGTCAGTTTATAATGTCGATTGATACGGCTGCATGCAGTATTAACCATTACTATGTTCTCTTACGCATTGCTGCCCGGGCCCGTGGTCGTAGCCGTTATTCAGCATCTGCTGAACTGTGGTGTCAGTGTGTTACGTTACGGAGCGTTGTGGCTGATCAGCTGGCCGGCAATACGGCGCCGAGGATCACCTCCGCGCGACCGTTCTCAGCACGACCGTGTGCGCGTGATCTACAAGTACGCGCTCGACCACATACCCAAGGACCGATGTCAGGAGCTGTACAAACAGTACACAATCCACGAGAAAAAGTACGGCGACCGGAAAGGCATCGAGGACGTGATCGTCAGCAAGCGGAAGTTCCAATACGAGACGGTAAGTTCCAGTACGAGGCGGTAAGTTCCAATACGAGGCGGTAAGTTCCAGTACGAGGCAGTAGGTTCGAGTACGAGGCGGTAAGTTCCAGTACGAGGCGGTAAGTTCCAGTACGAGACGGTGAGTTCCAATACGAGGCGGTAAGTTCCAATATGAGACGGTAAGTTCCAGTACGAGGCGGTAAGTTCCAATACGAGGCGGTAAGTTTCAGAATGACGATGTGTGTATCGGATGGTAACAATCGGCTCGTGGAGCGTAGGTACAGAGTGGTTGGGCTGGATAGCGGGGCCAGCCGGTGGTGGCAATATGCGCGACCTTTTGGTGACAATGTTTGTCAGTTCTCGACATGCCACCGAGCGGTGACAGTTGACCGAGTGACTGAGCCAAGCTGGGTGCACTTTTGCCAAGCGCTAGGTTTTCCGTTATGCTGCAGTGTAAATGCCAAATGCATTGCCAGTTCATGTTTCAGTATTCTTCGGTCGTTTCGAGCCACCATTCTTGTTGTGGAATTTAAGTGAGATAATAACTATATGGGCCTCCGGCGGATTTTATGCTCCAAGTATATTATGGAATGTGTTTACCTTTCGTATTTAAATTTACTAACCATTCTAATCTTCGGAACTAACAAAAAAGTGTGTTCGAAGTGTTTGGAAGTCACTAAGTCACGCTCGGTACGAACAGCGACAGCTTGTCTTAATCTGACGCGATAACCAGCCAGTTGTGACGTCAGATTGCACACTGTACCACCCTGAGTCACGCTATAGCGTTTAGGTATTGGCTCCACTCTTAGATATATTCGACGCAGAGCCTGATTGAATGTGTTGATCATTGTCCGGAAGTTATTCTGTCATAGCGTGTGAGTTTTCATTCAAGCTAGGACCTCTAACCCGCTCTGACTTCGAAAATGTCGGCACTTTTAGGGGCATGTGCCGACATCTGTAGAATGTGAAATGTTTATGTTTATATGTGGAAAAAATGATGTAAATATGCATTTTGTGATGGTGTAGATTTGTCAGACATCAAACATTGTGAAACTGGCCAAAACCATTCCATTTGGATGCTGTCGGCGTTCATTGGACTTCATGAAGTCAAAGTGTGTTTTCCCTGTACATCGAAAACAATTCATTGGGTGGGATGCTGTTGTAATTGTATGTTGTCAGGACCATGGATTGGTTATAACTCGATCGTTATGTGCTGTTATATCGTTATATTGGTTACATGCTCATTGATTCCGGTGTATTGTTCCTTGTGCTTGCATTAGCATCGTATCTGTGCGTCCTAAGTGTCTGTAGGGGTCTGGTTTATATTAGGTGAAATTATTGTAATATCATTGATGTGGCTCCGCGAAATGTTACAACTTGATCTTCAGTTCGCATGTACAACTTCATCTTCAGTTCGCATGTTTAAGTGGAATGTTTGTCGTATATGTGCACATGTTTGTAGATCTGCATTACCTACAGGTTATGAAAACATGAGTGTCAGTTTGAAATGCGCAACGTCAGGTCAGTACCGAACGCGCTTCAGGTTAATTCAGTTCTGAACGTGCATCAAGTCATGTCAGCCATGATCTCTTGGTCTTGCAAAGGCATGTCATTTCTGTTCGCATTCGGAGCCAGCAATGTGATTCATGTGGCAGGCCCACAGGCGACCCACAGGTGATTTGCAGTGAATGAATGTTACGCTCAATAGGCCGCGGGCGCCATGGCTTAGTTGGTTAAAGCGCCTGTCTAGTAAACAGGAGATCCAGAGTTCGAATCTCGGTGGTGCCTTCTTGCTCGGATTGCAGTTTGTTCTTGTTCTGCGTGCGAATAGGCGCGCCCCAACCTTCGGATAGGTCAGATATGTTCCGATTGAATTATCTGACGATTGTTGCGGAATTTTAATTTGGTTGGCGCCGTAAATCAAATACACTGGATTTGACGTTGCCGTCTCGGTAAGGGTCGGCTCAGAACCCTTTCTACGTGTTCTCACTGATCACGTATTCCCGGAACGTCGTACTTTAGAGCTTTTTTCGCCGGCGAGGGAGGCGGGCTAGATGTTCAGGCTGCTTCAGAAAAAGAACCATCTGAATGATGTCACATTTTAATTCGTTTGCTCACCTGTGAGCAGACATGGTGCAATGGACGGATTGATGCGGTACCTATAGATATCTGCATTTACTCATAAGATGCTTATTTTCGACTAGAATACTGACATCGATCCGATTAGCAAACGATGAGGCCAGACAGGCGCCGACCCCTGAATAGGTCGTGATGTAGCCAGGCCAGTAAAGCCCATGGACCAGGTCAATGCGGTGCTGACCGTGAACCGGGTCAGGTCAGTCACGATCGGACGGTGATCATGTCCCGTTGGTTCTAATTTTGAGCTCGTGACGTGATGCACATCCATGATACCTAGGCCCATAGGTGTACCACCAGGTGGGTTTCGTCAAATGGACGTTATGACCTGAGTGTAACAGTGTCCGGGCCTACTTTGTTCAATTTCATTCATAACCAGATGGCGCTAAATTCAAATACCGGTGGTACATTTTAAATTCCGAACTATGTTGGACGACATCATTATCTGACGCAGTTCATGAGAGGGGTTTCGGATGCTCAAAATATTGTCAAGGTTTACAAGGCCTGGCAAGTTCGCCCAGACATGACCTTGCCAGAGGAGTACGTCGTTGGCGAGAAGAGCATGCTCCGATTGAGTCTTTTTGACCATTTTTTGGCATTTAGATATGTTTGTCTGGAAGTTGTAGTGGTGTGGACACGTAGTTGTGGAGAGGTGTAGTGGTGTAGAGTTCTTCAAGCATGCCTGCACTGTAGTATTTCCTTGAAATTTTGCTTGCTTCCTACCCACCACTTGCGAATGACTGTCCTCGGTTCTGGCTTCACACCTTCTCGGAATGTGGTACACAGAGCGGTGTCCAAATGTAGGCAAAATATATGTTCCTATTGGTTGGCGCCACGTTCGACTGGTCCCTCTGTGATACTTTTTTTCTTCATTGTATGGTGTCATTAGGGCACCGGACGAAAGTTAGTATAAGTAAGGATAGAAAAGGTATGCTTACTTTACAAAAAAGAACATTGCTTGAAATGTTGCGGCAAAAGGGTCATTCATGTTTAAAAAGCGCAACCGCAGGCGGGGCTGTGTCCCACATATGAAGCTCTTGCTTATTCACGATAGTGGACACTCTCGGTTGTCGGCCTCGCTCGTAGCAATCAAGACTATCGAGATTATTGGGCAGAGTCGTCCTGTTCAAAAGTGTGGAGATCTGCAAAGCCATTGACATGTAGCATTCCAGAAAGCAGAATCTCACATCAGCTGATTGAAGTGAATCGAAAGCTTGAAAGCCTTATGTTTCAACATCGGACGGTTTGTTGGCGGAACCATGGAGGATGGAAGTGGCTAAAATGTTTTTGTGTTGCCTAAATTTGATTTTCTTTTTTTGCACAAAAGCATCATGTTTTATGTACCGAAAATGTCCCGCGTTGTGTTCATTTGATATTTATTCCCACCATCTTTGAGTTACCTAGCAACCACTAGCGACACTTGGGTGATGTCGCAATTGCTGAGGGGTACGGATTTGCTTTTTGTATTGATTACACTGCTGATCATACTGAAAAGAAGCTTCAGTTGCCTGCAAGTGTCAACACGCATGTTCAGTTACAAGTCCGCGTGCCAGCATGGAACCATAAGAAGCCGATCACAATATCTATTTGAGATCATTCTGAGAGCTCGGCAACGACGCATCAGAATAATCGATCACGCCTCACTGTGCCGCTTATGAATTTACATAGAACATGCAGATGAAGTGCTATTAGATATAATTTTCTTTAGGAATAATTTACAAACGTTTTAAAAAAATGTTCTTACTTTATTTTGCCTACTTTAATTTAAAAAAAAATTCTTCCTCACTTCCTGACGATATTCCACCCCGCAAAAGAAATCTGAAAAAAAATGTATTCCCATGTTGAGAGCAAGGGCTTTGGCACTTTGGCTCACTTGTATCATTTGTTACTCGTATCCTGCGAAGTATTAGTGACGGTGGCTATGCGCCTCCACTTTCGGCCTATGCTAAAATGCCTGAATGCCACCGCCTCGGTAATAACCAAGTTTGACGGTTCCACGGCTTTAAGATGGCTCCTAGCATGTACATAGATGTGATCGTTCCGTGAGCGTAAGATATGCGCCTAATGTTTGAAGTATATGGATTTACATGTCAGATTGTCTCTGATGTTTACTCAAACAACCCACTGGTCCAGTCCACAATTTATATCCGGAATTGAACGTTTATTATCCCATGCAACAACGGTGGGTGTATGCACCTTAAAAGGACTGCATACACACACATATAGCTCCTAGCCACATATGTATATATATATATATATATATATATATATATATATATATATATATATATATATATATATAAATGTATATATAAATATATATATATATATATATATATATATATATATATATATATATATATATATATATATATATATATATATATATATATATATATATATATATACACATAACAACGACATTGGCGCTGTACGGCCAGTACAATTGGTGCGTCCCAAAACCACAAGTATTAGTAACTAAATAATTATAGCGGTGCAATATCACTCAAGTGTGAACAGCACCAGAACCACTCAAAGTAGACAGTTTGTCCACTGCTCAGCGTAGTTCCACCAGTCTTGAAGTAGCAGCATTCAGCGTTTTTTGTGTGTGTTTTTTTTAGAGAAGTTCCACCGCTCTGCTGAAGCTTGAAGACGACTCAGTCTATGTTGTATGCTATAGTGAACCCATCTTCAAAAGTGACGGCAATCTACGAGAGGCAGGCACGTGCGGGCTTCAGCAATTAACTGTTAATCTGTGGGTGTATGCCTCTAGAAGAATGCGCTGTTTGGCTTATGCAACCATTGGTTACCCACATCTTGGTTAGCTTTGTATTTGAGCTTGAGGACGCATCGACTGCATTGGCTATACAGCGCCCATGCGATCCACCTCTGGTGACTTTCGTTTATATTATCCCTTTTCTTGCGCCAACGGCGGGATGGAGGGGCGGCAGGCTTTGCGGCAGCCAACTTTAGTCTTGAAGTTGTTGCTGTTCCCTTTGCATCCGCCATATACGAACGGTTCGCATTGGCCTGCATGTGGGTTGAAGAAGAATCGCCAGAAAAGGGCATAGCAGGGGCCGGCGTCGGGGCGAGCCGAGCAGTTGACAGCGCCCGTCTTGCCTGGACAGACTACCCGGCACGCAGCCAGTGTCCGGAAGTTGTTGGCATTTCCGCGGCACCCGCCGTACGTGAACCCTTTGCAGCGACGTGATTTGGCATCGAAGTAGAAGCGGGGTATGCTCGCCCGGCAGGGTCCTGTAACTGCGGGCAGTGAACAGATGTGCGAGCGACGGCCGGTTTTCGCCGGACAGACAGCCGTGCAGGCTGCCAACGTCAGGAAGTTGTTGCCGTTCCCATTGCAGCCTCCGTAGACGAACGACTCGCATCGTCTTGACTTGCGGTTGAAATAGAATCTAGGAACAACGGCGTCGCACGGGCCGGGGTCGACCGGCAACGAGCAGACGTCGCGCGCAGCGCCTCCTCCGCCCAGCCGGCAGGCGGCATTGCACGCCGCTTTCGTGACGAAGTTGTTGGCGTTTCCGCGACAGCCGCCGTAGGTGAATGTTCGGCACTCGGCCGACTTGGCGTGGAAGGCGTGGCGGACGAACGCTGCGCGGCAGGGTCCCGGGTCTGCCGGCAGCCAGCAGACACTCGGCGCGCCTGGCGTCGGCGCCACCAGTGCTAGCGACGCGGCCACGGCCACGGCCACGGCGACGGCGCCGAGCACCGCCGGCGGCAGTGCGGCGCGACGCATGCTGGGCTGGTCAGGCGGTCGGTGCTCACGGATGGACGACGCGACGCGACGCGATGCGGTGCGGCCCGCCGACGGTCGATGGTGCTGGCAGCCCCGCCGTGTCGCTGACGTTCGCGTCGCGTCGCTCGCTGACGACCGTCGCTCGTGCGATGGTCGGGTCGTGCGAGCCGCGCCGGCCGTCACTGGCCGGACAGTGACGGCGCGTCACCGGCATGTCACTCACGGCGCTGACTAAAGCGGGCGGTTGACATTTGGACGAGGCACGGCCTGAGGACATCGGCCCACGCGTGCGCCGGCAGGTCCGGTGCCCGCGCCGCTGCTGCTCATGCTTCCGGCAGGTGTCACGTTTCGGTGTGTTGCGGTCACCGATGGTTTGTCCGCCTCCGTGACGTGACGTGCCCGACGTGTCGGTCGACAGGCCGAGACCCGTCGTCGTGAACGTGGCCGAGGAGCTATCTGCCGGCTCTAGTGCGTACTCATCGCTGTGGGACAGCTGTGCGGCAGCTGGGTAGCTAGTATACGTGGTAGTATACATGGGTATACATGGCAGTATACATGGGACTGACTCTGTTCACCGGATACGTTTAAACGCACAAGGCAGTCTTTGACAGTGTGCAATGTGCATGCTATTCATCTCTTCGCCCACTGGCTTTGTGGCCAGGAACATAGATGGCGCCACTGGCGGTTCGTTTTGTTTCTAGAGCTGTTGCCGCTCTGTGGTAAAGTCACGTCCTGCTAGACCTC
>JAOTOM010003884.1:0-132500 GCA_034440615.1 Ashinkailepas kermadecensis | reverse complement strand
TCCCGAATTGCCGTGTATATCCCCGAGCCCGTGTATATCCCCGAGCCCGGCGCACCGAACCGAGGCGGTGGCGCCGCGGCTTGTCGCAGTCTGGCTGGCCGTGTACTGTTGCCTTCTGCTGCCTTTGACAGATGTCCGTCCCGCGAGACTATCGACCAGCAGGGCGATTGACGGCTGTCTCACCGTGCAGGAGATTGACTGTGACAGTGGCGGCACCCCCACCGCTCTCCCCCTCCGTCGGCCGATTGGCCAGCGAGGTTAATAGTTGTCATTCACTCACTGGTGGAATGATGGACGAATGGTGGGAGTGGTGGCGGTGTTGTTCCGCACCCCCGCCCCGCATTGACTGTCTGGTCAGTGGTGGGTGAATGTGCTCCCCACCACACATCGTTGGACAATTGACCAATGGGGTGCTAGCGTCCCCTTCCTCTTCCCCTTTCGGCTGGTATGGTTGATTAATGGAGCTGAGATTGTCACGCCGTGTCTTCCCCATAAACAAACATTGATCAGTTGCATCAGCATCATCATCATCAGCAGCAGCAGCAGCAGCAGCAGCATCTGCAGCTGCGTGTACTGTCAACACACTGGCTGGATTTCTACTGCGAACAGATTTCGAATGGCTTGGCTTCCAATATGTTGGATCTGTGGAGATGTGGAAGAGAGCATGGGATTAGATAGTCGTAAGATAGGGATCATTGGATCATTGATATCTATTAGGAACTTCATATGTGAAGAGAACAATGCATATTCATATTTAGTTTTGTCAGGAAACTTTTTATTCATTTCGATCATACTTTAGATACGTATTTGGGTGAATATGTTCGGGTAATGCCAGCGGGACAAAATGAGATGTGCGATGCGGCCCTTGTTTTCATGCACAACTATGCACTGTGCTAAGTACGTCCTACTGTGAGGGTGAACACTATTTAAGCGTGTGTTATGCACAGGTATATCCATTAGGTAAGATCATACATGGGGACAGGGCGTGATGTTACACATGTTTTTTTTTTCACATACACCAGAATGGATACCGTTATTGTGACATCTTTGTTAAGGTGTCGAGCTGGACATGGATCTTATCTGTGGTAGATCGGATGGGCCGCATGCCTGGCGTTCTTGTTGTGATAACTAATACTCGTGTTTTGGTACCTCACGCGGCCTTATCGCGGGTGACACAGACAGTACATTCCAGAGATTCTCGAATGGTCACACTAACTTTAACAATGTTACAAGTGTGTGTCTGACATCGGCGAGTTTGATAATGTGCTCTTCCTTTGTGTCAAGCTATGAATGGCTAATGCAGCTCATAATGCCCACCCCTTTCCACCGCCGTGACCCTGAATGACCAATTCAGCTGTTAGTGTCGTCCCATACGTCCACCTCCGTTACTATGAATGACTAATTCAGCACATAATGTCCGCCATTACCACCTCCATGACCATTGACGGACAATTCAGCTCATAATGTCGTCCCTTGCGTCCACATCCGTTACCGTCAATAGCCCTTTTCACGACGGCCAATAAGCACCGGGATGTAATGTCGATGACTTCGTCTAGTATGAAGGGCATATCATTGAAATATATGTACTTTATGTGTATATATGTAATGTTCAAGAAGTTTTAACTATGAAGTAATCAATTCAATATTAAACTTAACCAACATATTCAAATTGTGGCACTGTTTGAAAAAAAGCGCTCAATTCACAGAAACAACTAGCCAATCTGGCCGCATTTGGCACCATGGCCGGGAGGTAGGAGTTGTCGGATAGAACATAAATTTGCCGTTGGGTTACCAGCAAATATGCAATATTAGGGAGAAAGTGGTAGTATATATCCTGCGGATGAATATTTTTCCTTTTATGTTTTATTGTATGACTGTGAAGTGCCTGTATTATGAATAAATATTGAAATACATCATGTCCAGATGCTACGATTCCCTCTTGACGCTCCCGAAAATATTAAATTATCTCCACTTTACAAGCGGGTTGTTTACAGTTGTAATGGCATCCGCTGTACCGCACCATACGTGGCTCCGTTTTTTTTAATGTTGCTGTACTACTACCTGAATAACCCCTACTGTGGGGGGAGGGCAATTGATCCTTGTCTTTGAATATCATACACGCAAGAAAGAACAAAGCATGAATTGTTTACAGCACCCAAAAGACCGCAGCACGTCCAAAATATGCGCATCTGAGACAAACTTGTTTGTTGGCTCGCCTGACATATTTCAGCCGTAAATGATGCAATCAGAGCACAAATAATGACGTCATGTTTTGAAACGTGGATTATGATTCGTCCCAGCTATCATAAAGGGCCAATCACTTACTGCAGTTGAAGTTGGCTGGCGATATTGATCAGAGTGGTCGAGTGCTCGGAAAATTTGGCATTTGAAGACCGCTGAATTCGACAAACAGCTGTTGTCATCGAGTTTACTTCCGAAGTCAGGCTCGTTTGGTCTGGCTTCCAGATTTCCGACTAGATGACGTCCCAGGCGCGGATGTGGGTGTACATTTTCAGGGTTTGTGCATAAACAAGCTGTTACTAGTCCAAACACTTGTCGTATTAGGTAACTGAATGTACTCTGTTGGCTTATTGATATCATAAATTGGTCCAATTTACAGACTAAAAGCTTTCAGATCAACGTAATTAGTATGCCCTGACCCCGCCATTGGGATGTCATGACGATTACTTCCCGCTAGTGCACGCGTGAAACCGCCTAATGACTACTGCAGCCAGTAGGGTCGCCCTTTACCTCTTCCATTGACTACGAATGACTAATGCAGCTGATGCTGTATCCATTACTGCCCCGGTGACTATGGTTGACCAATGCGGCTAGTGTTGCGCCCCTTTTCAGTGGAGTATGACCGCGCCGTGGTTGACCACACGTGTTGTGAACGACTGTGACTGTCCGACGGCGTAAGACACGTTGTGGAGTTAGGTGATGGGTGAACTGTCGCCATGCACGCTACAAAGGCGCCGTGAGGACGGCCCCTCTGCGCCGGTTGCGCACACGACAGCGTCAGGTGGTGTTCCTCTCCTCGAGTTGGTCGTGGTGGCTCAGTCGGCAGGGTCTTCGACTCTTGATCGGAAGGTCGTGGGTTCGAGCCCCGCAACAGGCGGGATTTCCGAGCCCACCCGCCACCAATCGGCGTGAGAGGTGACGATGCTGGTGCTGGAGGTGACCTGCCAGTCGAATACGTCGTAAAAGAACCCGATGTTTGTCTTGTCCCTCTCCGCGAATGAGCCAGATGGCGAGCGTGCACTCCTGTAAAGGCGATACAGAAGTCGCACACGTATATTAGCAGCACTACTTCCTTCATTAATTCCGCTGATGACGGTGCCTGCCGCCTCAGAAATCCATCCAGATGCTCCCTCTTCACGTCCGCTGTCACAGCCAACTGACTGTGTCGGAAGGCTCACCTCCACCGGGTTATCATTAACCGTCACAGTAGAATCGCTTCTCGCACAGGTGGGACAGCTGTGTGGGCCGGGGTACATATAACCTACGCTATGCTTGCGAAAGTGGTGTAGCGTTCTTTACATTTTCCTCATTACAAGAAATGTCCCACGTGGAACATGTGTTCCAGTTTTTAACCTTGCCATCCATTGCATCTCGTTTCCGTAATTCCGACTGCAGACGCCGGTCGAACCTAGATGAAGGCACTTGGCTTTGTTGTGACTAGGTCTTCTCTCCTACAGGGTACGGTCATCGCCCGCACTTAGATGAAGGTACCTAGTTTTGTGGTGACTAGTCCTCTCCTACAGGGTACGGCCATTGGCCGCTGCCCCAAAGACAAGCTGTACCGCGGCTACATTGAGCTGGAAATCCAGCTACGGGAGTTCGACCGCTGCAGGATGCTGTACGAAAAATTCCTGGAGTTCGGCCCGCAGAACTGCACCACCTGGATCAAGGTCAGTCGCGGCTGGAAGAGCGTTGAGGGCAGGACAATTGAGGTCATTCTAGGTCGAGACATCAGTCACGCTTGATTTGTCTCAGGTTGGAGTGGTCATTATCACATGTTCTCACTGGGGGCCAGTATTCTAGGGCCATGGTGCCTATCTCCCAACCAAAAGGCGGTGGGTTCGAGTCTCACCTGTCGCTGCTCTTTGCCTGCAACCAATTGGCGTGAGAGGTTGGCGACGCTATATGGCCAAACGCAATTGGCACGTAAGAAAAACCGATAACCACCACTACCACATGTTCACACTGTTACTGCTTTCTGATGTGTTGTAGCCAGACTGGAACTGTGGCCAACTATGGTAAGCCAACTATATAGTATCTTGGGAAGGTTGTGGGCCTTCGCTCCTTGTCATATCTTATTGGTGAGCATTGCGGTGATATAATATTAAATGAATGAAGGTTTATCATTCGAACCTTCTAGGCCAACAGGGCGCGGCCAAGTACCATGTTTACGCGCGTTATTTCCATCTCATTGTGAAGTAAAGGAAAAGCCAATGTAGTTGTTGTTATTTTCAGCAATATAATTTCGATTTGAGTCGGGTGCACATGTGATAAGTAAACACGTTTTGAGCACATGCTCTTACGTGTGCCGCCAACAACTCCGGTGAAAGTCTAACTCGCCACGTGGCCTGTAGCGAAGCGTTTTATCAGTCACTTTTCCTCCATAAAATCCGGACTGTGTCTCTGTGGGGTACCCATAGAAATGTTACCTCGCAATCGATAATATAGACGGCTATTACCTCAAATTTGTTTTGTGCTGCATCTGATCACGTTAAGGTATTTGCTCAAGTAAGCATATATTCCTTGAAGATATAACTCAGCGTACGATAGCCACGTCTTTGTTTTGTTTGTTTTTGTTCCAAAACACATGTCATGTTAAAACTAACTTTGTTCGATGAATGTAGTGGCACTTCCAGTGTCTCTGTGTAGCCAACGACGATGATCTGGGGTCCATTGTCATTCCGCATGCATCGTGCTGCTATATATGCAATACAAATGTGTTACTGGTGTAAGGTTCAAGTTAATCCCACTGTTCGTAAGATTTTCAGTGGGTATGGTAGAGGCGATTCTCAGTTGGTTTTTGTGACTCGCTCTGATGACCGATACGTCGGTGTGCACTGCACCGAATGAGATCGTGTCGTACACCTGATTGAGCGCCGTCGTGCCATCTGTCGGCAGTTTGCCGAACTCGAATCTCTGCTGGGCGACGTCGACCGTGCTCGGGCCATCTACCAGCTGGCCATCAACCAGCCGCGACTGGACATGCCCGAGATCCTCTGGAAGAGCTACATCGACTTCGAAACCGAGCAGGACGAGTTCGACCGCACCCGACAGCTGTACGAGCGACTGCTGGAGCGCACGCAGCACGTGAAGGTTGGTGTTAAGTATTATCTCAGCCTAGCATGGTACCAAAACAATAGATCTGGCACCATGTATCAGTAGTTCGGACAGCGTAGTCACGGCGGCTTGATTGCATCGGAAGTTATCCTGGTACAGTCATAGCTGGGTGGGACCAATCAATTGTCAGTGCAGCCTGCGACAAGTTCACCCTTTTGGACAACAGGAATGTTTGTACTGAACAGTGTCTTATGTTAACATGCACATCGGATGTGGGCAGAATCTGCCCCTCCTGTCTTTCGATGTTATCTCATAACCGGGTGTGGTGGCGGGGGTATTGTAATGCAATGATGTCACTGTGAAGCATTTATGGGTGCATTCCATTCAAAAATATAAATCATTTGGTAAATATAGTAACGGCGGGGTACAAAGTCGACCGACCGCCGGCCGGCCGCCCAGCCGCCCACCGTTGAAGGTCACGAAGGTTCCTCGGTGCGGCGGCGAGGTGTGGATGCCGATCTCGACCTCACTTCACTATGAATTGACCAATGGTCATGAAATTTATGCTGAAGCTAGTTCACTACAGCCGTAACCTACCCTCCAAATTGTGTGCTTCTAGCTTGAGTAGTTCTCGAGATCTTGTGGCGGGAAAATCCGCCCCCTCTCCCTCCTTTGCGCGCTATGTGAGAGGCCGCCTGGTGCGCGTGTTAATGACTGCACGGCTAAAATACGAGCGTGCGGTGTTCAATCTGTGTGACGCTATTTGAACATTGTGGAGGTCTGCAGCGCACGTTAGCGCATCTATTGTCTAAGCAATCGATTGGCCTTGGTTGACAGCAATACGTGGAACACGTTCGGTCAACGCCGGAGCGGTTCTAAACAGTATGAGTTGTATGGGCTTCATTTCATCACTTGGTGTTTAACCCGTAACTGTCTTGGGCAGCCCACGACCTTCCATTTGCTGGGAGAACACTGAGAGCTTCAGCCGCTTCCGTTGCGTGTGAACGTAGTACCGATCGGTTGTGGTACGCCATCAAATGTCACGGCCTCGTGCGCTGACCGACAGGATCAGGCGTAGTCACAAATCCATCCTCCCAGACGATGATTTCCTTTCGAAAACCACGGTCGCATCCAGGGTCTAACCGGAGGCCTGAATGTAAAGTGGACGCGATAACCATTGCACTACGCGGCGACACCTGGACTCTGCAGATGTATTTTCAACTTTGAGCATAGGTTTCAGCCTAAGTTAACAAGTATCTGTGTCAATTGTTCGCATTGGCTCTCTCTTCTTTCGGGACTCGCCTTACGCGGGTATGGCTCAGTCTCATACATGGGTGAAAATCGAGCCGTCAAAATAATTATAGCACTGTTTACAGAGATGGGTTCAGACGCATAATAGTGCCATAAGTTGTTCGAAAAATGTTGATCTGAGCATATTTAGGATCACTGCATTTCCAGAACGCAAACAAAGAAGTGGTGTGTCGGTTTTGCAGACGATCTCGTGATGTAGGCTCAAGGTGACCCAACTTCACCGAGTTCTTGATATTTGTGTGGAGTAGAATGGAATGTGCTACCTACGTCACTGTGCGCCACGTGACCATCATATGATATGTTTGCAATATAATTACACCTTGTACCTCTGAAGCTACGGGTCGTGGGCGTGGCACCCCAGCAGTTTTGTCGCTGGACTGTATTAGATAGAAGATACAACTTCGCAGACAAACGTAGCATTGCCCGAGCGCCTTTGTCTGACGGTGTCTGACCCCTTGTGGCTCCGGTCTGTGGCTGTGGGTGTCCGTATACCGCCGCTGTCTGACGGTCTGAACCCCTGTGGCTCCCGTCTGTGGCTGTGGGTGTCCGTATACCGCCGCTGTCTGACCCCTTGTGGCTCCCGTCTGTGGCTGTGGGTGTCCGTATACCGCCGCTGTCTGACTGTCTGAACCCCTGTGGCTCCCGTCTGTGGGTGTCCGTATACCGCCGCTGTCTGACGGTCTGAACCCCTGTGGCTCCGGTCTGTGGCTGTGGGTGTCCGTATACCGCCGCTGTCTGACGATGTCTGACCCCTTGTGGCTCCCGTCTGTGGCTGTGGGTGTCCGTATACCGCCGCTGTCTGACTGTCTGAACCCCTGTGGCTCCCGTCTGTGGGTGTCCGTATACCGCCGCTGTCTGACGGTGTCTGACCCCTTGTGGCTCCCGTCTGTCGATATGGGTGTTCGTATACCGCCGCTGTCTGACGGTGTCTGACCACGGACTCCCTGCTACAGGTGTGGATGTCGTTTGCGCAGTTTGAGCTGCGTGTGGCGGAGAGCGACAGTACGGCAGGTGCACGCGCCGTCTACCAGCGCGCCAGCACCGCTATGAGACAGTCTGAAGAGAAAGAGGAGCGGCTGATGCTGCTCGAGGTGGGTTAGAGGCGGTTGTGGGGGAGGAAGGTCTCAGGGTATGTGAGTTGCCGGGTGCGGTGGGGTGGGGGGAGTGAATGAACCCGTAGAATGTCAGCACCAGGCCTCAAGCTGTCGTTCTGTCAAACTTCCAGCCGTCACAGCTGGGGCGGTCCAGCACCGAGCAACCAACGGGTGACACCGCCATGCGAGCGATTTCAACCTAAGTGGGTGTATATGGTAGTCATGGGCGCTGAATCAATCTGAAAGTTTTAGCTTCGTATTGGCAGTGACCTCGGAGATATGGCCCGAGGAAATTTGCATAGGTCACATCGCAGGTCAATCTTTGAGAGCGATTATCTCCGGTACTTTAAAACCTAGCATAGACATATAGCATATCTGTAGAATCGCAAAGACCTCTTCTGTTCAGTTCTGGGAGCGGTTTTTAATTTTGAACAAATTTCAAAACTTTGGCCATTTGACCTCAGGTCACGTGACCTCCCGTGACCCTAAGCCACTTGATATTCACATTTGTAACCACATTTACTATAGGGGTCATCGATTGTCTTTCGAAGAAAAAAATAAAAATAATGTTTATTTACTGATAACTATTTGCCTTACTGATAACTATTTGTAAATTTGCCTTCATTCTACCCGAGTTTATTGATTTTCGCACGTTTTGCTCAGTGGTCGGGTCAGTCTTTTGCTAGCGATTGACCCCCAAAGCTCATAGGGCTATGATTTGAGATATGCACTTATCAGGCATGATGAGATGAATCCGAACGTGCCCGATTTCATGACCTCAGGTCACCAGGTCACCTATCCAGTTCAGATTAATACATCAGTGGGGGTGAAAATGGTAATGTCGGAAGACGTTTTGGACTCATAATAGTGAGATAGGTACTGATTTACACCTAAATAAATATTCAATGTATGCCTGTTACGTATTCAGTGAGAATGATTGGCAAAATCATTCACTTCATATTTTTGGTACTCCCACCTTTGTGTTGCGGCTCGCGCGGTCAATCGCAGCTAGTCGACCGCGAAACTGATAGCGGTCGGTCGAGATGTAAACAGCGACTGTTATGGGACGACGGTATCGGGAAGGGGTGAAATAGGAGATGACGTATCGATAACAATGGCCGTTATCAGTGGGGCCGAAACGAGGACAGTACACATCAGTTAGTTCCTATTTTGAAGTCACGTGTCCCTGGTCTCAGAAAGATTCACTACGTTTCAGACGGATGCGCCGGCCAGTACAAGAACCGTTTAAATTTTGTGAACCTTTGCCGTCACCGTGAAGGTTCCGATGTTGACTGCGAGTGGCACTTTTTCGGTACCTCCCATGGCAAGAGCGTATGCGATGGTATCGGTGGTACAGTGAAAAGAGCGACGGCTATGGAGAGTTTGAGACGACCTAGCCAGGACCAGATTCTGAGTGCTGAAGATATGCACCGGTTTCTCAGTTAGAAATTCATTTCGGTCATTCACTTCCTATTCGTTTCCAAAGATTACGTTTCAAAAGTGACTGAATCCCTTAAAGAGCGGTTCGCCAAGGCTCTCATCGTCAAGGGCACGCAAAGGTTTCATAAGTTTACACCAGTTGACCGGTTTCACATCATTGCCTCTGAACTATCATCCAGTACTGCAGGAGTTCATGTTCGTGTTTGTAAGGATGAGTAGGTAAGCGTTGATATGTAGTTGATTTTAGGTGATCATGTGTGAGCGAATGTAGGCATGCCAATACAAAAACGCGTGATGAGATTTTCATTGGCTTGTGGATACGGCATTTTGTTGTTGGAGGATTCGTTTATTCTTATGTCGATATTATTGTTATTATACATATAGGTGCATATGGTGGTATGTTGTTGCAAGTGTTTGTTTTTAACTTTGCATGTCAAGTGAATAAATGTTGGCATATTAATGCTATCTCTAAAAACTATTCACGCTAACCTCTCAGCTCTCATGGCTGGCGAACATCAAGGTAAAGTTGAAGTTACTTTCCAGCGTCTTCCGACATGACCATTTTTCACCTGAAAAAATGGTCATGACGTATTCCACTGACGTATTTAACCTGACCTGGATAGGTGACCTGGTGACCTGAGGTCATGAAATCGGGCACGTTCGGGTTCGTCTCATCATGCCTGATAAGTGTATATCTTAAATTATAACCCTATGAGCTTTGGGGTCAATCGCTAGAAAAAGACTGACCCGACCACTCAGCAAAACGTCCGAAAATCAATAAACTCAGGTAGAATGAAAGCAAATTAATAATAGTTATCAGTAAATAAACATCATTTTTCTTCTTTGTTTCGAAAGACAATCTATGGCCCTTATAGTAAATGTGGTTATAAATGTGAATATCAAGTGGCTTGGGGTCACGGGAGGTCACGTGACCTGTGGTCAATTGACTAATTTTTTAAATTTGTTCAAAATTGAAAACTGACCCCGGAAATGAAAAGAAGAGGTCTTTGCGATTCTAAAGATATGCTATGTGTCTATGCTAGGCTTTAAAGTACCGGAAATAATCGCTCTCAAAGATTTACCTGCAACGCGACCTATGAAAATTGCCTCAGGCCATATCTCCGAGATCGTTGCCAGTACGAAGCTAAAACTTCCCCAATTTGATTCAGTGCCCATGACTACCCTGTCCACTTAGGTTGAAATCGCTCGCATGGCGGTGTCATTTCCCAAGAATTTTGGTCGCCTGGTAATGGACCTCCCCAGCTCTGAATTCTGACTGCCAAACCTCTGAGGTCAAGTTTCTGACCGTCGGATTTCATTGTCACCCTCGGACTTGATGATCAGACGCCTGACCATCAAGCACATGGGATCAGTATTGTGCTCGTCAGGCCGTTTTGCCACCTGACCGTTGGATCACAGACGTCGGCTGACCGCGCACCTCTGATCTCTGATCTCCGATCGTCACACCGTGTGTTCGTTGGAGCGCCTGATTGACAGGACGGAGCCTCCGGCCGGCCTGGTCTCGACTCCGGGTCGTCCCCTTTGTCCGGCTGGTCCGGCTGTCCTGTGTGGCGGCCGTTGCCCCGATACCTGCGTCAACTGGTCCGGCCGTGGCGTGCCTTTGTGACACCGGCGACAGTGTGGACCGGTTGTGCGGCGTGGCGCGTCTCGCCCCGCACGGCCCTGCTGGCCGACGATGACGCAGACTCGTGGTTCGTGTCGGCAGGCCTGGAAAAACTTCGAGGAAGAGCAGGGCACCGATGACACGCAACAGCACGTGAATAAGCTGATGCCCAAGCGAGTGAAGAAGCGGCGGAAGATCGTCGCCGACGACGGGGTGAGATACGCTTGTGTTCTGTATAGCACGTCACAGAGCGTTCAGTAGTCGTGTTGTTGTTCTGGCTTATCTTGAGCGGTAGGGAGGCGTGACGAGTGGTACTTGAGATAAACTCGAGACGACACACGAAATATGTTCTGCGTGAATAAGAAAAGGCCTCACCCGATTCCTAAATGTGTGTCTAGCACAAATGTAGGGTTTACAAAGCTACGTACAGCTAACTACGCGATCAGCGGACCATTGGCCACTGATTGCGTACAGGGCCCCTGGTCGTGTGCGTCGTACTGATTATGATACTTACTTAGCAGCAGCCGTAGCGTGTTGCTCTTCATACCTGCATATAGTACGGTCGGTAGGCCCTTGCGTGTATGTGTGTGAAGCTGCCCAGTGGGCTCAGCCAATACCTGCGTAGTGTAAGCTTAAAACAAACCTGGTTTATTTATGAGTATGGATCACGGCCGAACATTCCCAGGTTGCTGTTATATCAAAATTGATTTATTGGCTACCTACTGCGAAGTCAAGTTCGCAGACTACTGCGAAGTCTGATGCCATGGCAGGATTAGCTTGAGACGCGGTGGCGTCCAGGCGCCAATCTGCGCCGTAGCTGCCGCCGCCTGTGCCGTAGAACGATGAGGACCGTCGGGGTGCATCTTCCGCCTTCTTGGTCCAACCTGACCTGGCCTACGTGACTTGACCTCTGAATGCTCGGCCACAGGAGGAGACCGGCTGGGAGGAGTATTTCGACTACATCTTCCCGGAGGACGAGGCGGCGCGACCCAATCTCAAGCTGCTGCAGATGGCCAAGCTGTGGCGGAAGCAACAGGACAACTCTGACAGCGCGACCGCCGGACCGTCTGCGGAGCGAGAGCGGGTCGGCACTCCTCCCGGCACTCCCCCGCAGGGCACGCCCCCGCACACTGACGCGCCGCCCGAGCACATCGACCGCGACGACTCCGACTCGGAGTCGACGAGTAATGACAGCGAGCCGGACGATGGGGCGTGAGACGTGACGGCGAGTGCACTGTACGTTTTCCATCGATCGACTTGCCACGCGTCCACAGTGGTTGCCATCGAGTTCATCAGAATACACATGTAAGATATCCTTGTGTTAGGCGCATAAATGAGGTATCCGTTTGGTAGTATATTGTCTGAAATCTGCTGCAGAAAGGCATCGGTAAAAATAACAGCATGCATGTCGTCACGGTATCAAAACTCGCAGCGCTTTGGTCCCCACAACCAGCAAAAGTTGAGTTCGCGTTAGTCATAGCTATCCAGAGTGAACGTCCTGCGGCGTCCGGCGGCGAATTTAGACAGCGGTCGAAAGTTCGTTCCGTGTTGTAGTCCACTCTCACCCCGGCGGTCTGGAAGCACAAGCACAGGTTCCTCCACGTCGGTATCACATTGATGATGTGGCTGGTGTTTCGGGACGCCTTGGGTCACTCGTCCTCCCACACCAGCCATTGCGCCGCCGTCGTCTACACTCGTTCGTGATCACACGCCTTTGACGCGCGCTCTTGAGTCATCGGCTACGAGCTGCAATAATAATGTACGCCGGCCCATTAGCGCACGTTCAGCCTGTCCCGTTCGTTTACACACGCACCCCAGTCACTATCGCGTGACAGCACGACTTGCTGGTGGGCACTCCCCACTCGCATCAATTCGCTCGGGAACACCCTCCGCCCATCCAGCTATCATGAGCCTGCCGAGATCGGCTGGTGTTCTGCGGTGTGTCCGCGTGGTGGCGCCCCAGCAGCGCTGGCGCCCCGCCGTCACGGTCACCCCGCGCCGCCCCGGCGTCCGGCCCGCTTACGGCGTCCAGCAGCAGCAGCAGCAGTCCAGACAGGAGCCGACCCAGCCGCCGGCCTTGTCGTCGGCGCCCGGCGTCGAGCTGTGCGGCAGGAACGGGTCGCGCGGGTCGGCGCGCTCGTCGTCGGCCAGCGGCTGCGGCTGCTGCGTGACGGCCGCGTCGGCCGACTTGCGGTGCATGGGCAGCGTGCGCGCGTCGTGCACACCCGGCTCGTACGGCGGCGACGGCCCGTCGTCGGCCACCGCCGTCAGCTCGGACGTCAGCAGCAGCGGCCGCTTTGGCTCGTGCTCGAACAGCGCCGGGTCGTAGGTCCTCGGCTGCGGCGGCTGCTGCGGCGGCGGCGGCTGTTGTTTCTTCTGCGTGTCCGGCTGCTCGGCCGGCACCGACAGGGGCTCGGCCGGCACCGACAGGGGCTCCGCCGCGGGCCCTCGCCGCACTGTCACCAGCTGCACGGTGCGCACCTCCCGACGGTCCACCTGCGGCTCGGGCACCGGCGTCGCCTCCAGCTCGTCCGGCTCTTGGCCGCCGATGTACACCTTCTGCGGCTGCATCGGCACGGCGAAGTTGACGATCTTGGGCACGGCGACGCGCTCGGACTCCTGCCGCGCCGGCGGCTCGCTCGCCGACCGCGGCTTGGCCGCTGCCTCTGGTGAAGCGGGCTGCTTGTCGGGCGAGATCGACTCGTAGTAGCTGACCACCTTGGGCACCGACACGTTCTCGGCGTCGGACGACGAGCCGGACGGCTCCCGGTCCTCGGTGACGGCCGGCGTGTTGGGCGGCACGGTGCCCTTGCGGTCCTCGCTGGGCGGCGGCCGCTCCTGGCGCGAGACCGGGCCGGCGGCGCTGGCCGGCGGCTCGGACTCGAGGCTGCGCAGGATCGGCGTCAGCTTCAGGTGGAGCTCGCGGTGCGCCTCGCCGTGGCGCGGGCTGCACGCCGGCGCCGTGCCGTCCGAGCTGAGGCTGGACGCCGGCGCCGACCCGTCCGATCCGGTGCTGGACCCGGCGGCGGACGGACCGTCGGGACCGGCACCGCTCTGGGACGATATCGGGCCGGAGCGAGCCGACTCCGCGCCATCGGCTAGAATACCCACCGAGGTCATGATGACGTCGGTTGTGCTGGGCACCAGGCTGATCGAGGACAGGTGACCCTGGCGCGTCAGCTGCTTCTTCGCGTGAGGGTCGTCCACTGACCTCGCCTCCGTTGGTCCGCCGTCTTCCGCTGGCTGCTTTTCTCTCATGTCCTGAGGAAAAGTGCGTTCCGACTGTTCTGGGGCGGTAGCGTTCTGACGTGGCGCCGTGGCGCGCTCCGGCTCCTCTGCCACACGATGGTTGTGTCGTGTCGGCTTCGACTCGGGCGGCGGAGGCGCGTCGAAGGCGAGCACAGTGACCTTGGTCACCGGCTCCGGGCTGCCGTTCGGCGACGGCACTTCGGCCGGCGTCGCCTTCTTGTCCGGTTTATCTTTGCCCTGCCGGAACTCGAAGCTTTCGTTGGCGCTTTCACTGGCCTCGAGCGCCTCGCGAACGTCCGGCTGCTCCTCGTCCTCGTCCTCGCCGTCGTGGTGCTGCTCGTCCTCCTCCACGATCGAGTGATGGGGGTGCAGCAGGCTCTTGGGGGACGACTGCGCCTTCGGGTCGGCGCCGACCTTGTCCTCGTCGAATATCGCCACGTCGTCGCCCTCGGGTATCGAGCCCCACAGCATAGCGCGCAAACCGCGCCTGCCACAGTTGACGCCCATGATGACGGTGGGCTCCTGCGGCTCGATGGGCGACTCCGGCAACGCCTCGATCTCGTCCGGCTCCGCCGACTTCAACTCCGGCTCCGGCTCCGGCTCCTGCTCAGGCGCCGACGCGACCACAGAGCCGTTCTGCGCCGTCAGCTGCGCGCCGTTCTCTGTCGCCGGCGTCGGCGCCGCGTCGCCGGCCGTGGCGACAGCGGCCGGCGCGCTCACCTCGCTCAGGGTGATCGTGTGCTTGATGCGCGTGCTGCCGCCGTCGGGCCGCTCGACGGTGCGCTCTACGGTGATGGTCTCGCCGGCGGCAGGCATCGGCAGGCGGCGGCCGTCCGACAGTTCCAGCTGGCCGTCGCGCACGGTCACCGCGCTGCCGTCCGACAGCGCGAACGTGGTGCCCTCCACCAGCTCGAAGGTGGTCGCCTCCGTCCCGTGCACCATTGTCACCTGCCGACAGCACGCACGCCGTCACGGCCCACACAGAGACACATGTGGCGGGCGTGTGGTGTGGCCACGCTGTGAATTGGGACCAACGCGGTGGGCGAGGGGTCGCCGCGTACCACTGCAAACATGGTGAGCGAGAGATCGCTGTATCACGACCACCGCGCTGAGCGAGAGATCACTGTGTATCACGACCAACACGCTGAGCGAGGGATCACTGTGTATCACGACCAACACGCTGGGTGAGAGATCACTGTGTATCACGACCAACACGCTGAGCGAGGGATCACTGTGTATCACGACCAACACACTGGGTGAGGGATCACTGTGTATCACGACCAACACGCTGAGCGAGGGATCACTGTGTATCACGACCAACACGCTGAGCGAGAGATCACGACCAACACGCTGAGCGAGGGATCACTGTGTATCACGACCAACACACTGGGTGAGGGATCACTGTGTATCACGACCAACACGCTGAGCGAGGGATCACTGTGTATCACGACCGACACGCTGAGCGAGAGATCACGACCAACACGCTGAGCGAGGGATCACTGTGTATCACGACCAACACACTGGGTGATAGATCACTGTGTATCACGACCAACACACTGGATGAGAGATCACTGTGTATCACGACCAACACGCTGAGCGAGGGATCACTGTGTATCACGACCAACACGCTGGGTGATAGATCACTGTGTATCACGACCAACACGCTGAGCGAGGATCACTGTGTATCACGACCAACACGCTGAGCGAGGGATCACTGTGTATCACGACCAACATGCTGAGCGAGGGATCACTGTATCACGACCAACACACTGGGTGAGAGATCACTGGGTATAACGACCAACACGCTGAGCGAGGGATCACTGTGTATCACGACCAACACACTGGGTGAGAGATCACTGTGTATCACGACCAACACACTGGGTGAGAGACCACTGTGTATCACGACCAACACACTGGGTGAGAGATCACGGTGTATCACGACCAACACACTGGGTGAGAGATCACTGTGTATCACGACCAACACACTGGGTGAGAGACCACTGTATCGCGACCAGCACAGTGGGCAAGGGATCACTGTATCACGGCCAGCACTGTGGGCAAGGGATCACTGTATCACGACCAACACAGTGGGTGGATAATTAAGATATGTATCGGAACCAAGGTGTTGTATACAGGGCGACGGTTTATTGCGACATGAACACGTTAATGGACACGGTACGATTTACCCCACACCAACACCGAGAAGCTCTGTAGGCAGGCTGTGGACACGGTCCACAATGGAAACAGTCGCTCTCAAGATCACGCGGTATTTAGCCGAAGTCCAAAGTCCATGACTCCGGCCAACTCCGTGGTGCCGGCATGTTTTGCTGACAAGTGCTGATGTGAGAGGTAAGCAACAATTGAAACGCCCATTCCAGTGTCAACTGTCAGCTATTATTGAACAGAGCTTGCAATCGGCGTAAATAACCCCAGCGGCGAAACGAATCCGCGCTGCTGCTGAAGACAGACCGCCACCACAACCGCGTCGTCTACGCGGGTCAATGGCCGGTGGACGGTTCGCCGGCCGGCCGGCCGGCTCTGCTGCATTACATCAGCCCGGGAGCCGATGGCACTGACGCGGCCCGGGGGCGGGGCGGCGTGGTGCGCGCACTGCGCTGAACGAACGGCGCCCGCTGACCGACACCAGCGCGCGTCCACAGCGGCTAGGGGAGCGGCGGCACCGGGTGGCAGCCTGTCCCACCCCTCCCCGCTCATCACGGCTGCAGCCGACTGTGGCGAAATCCGCGCGGATTCCGGTCGGTCCAGCCGTCAGAGTCGACTGCTCAGACTGTTCGGCACGCAGCTCTGCGGAATGCCCCGGCGTGCTGCACCCGTCTTCCTCTCCCTCCCCCTTTCCCTCTCCCTCTCCCTCCACCATCTCTCTCATTGGCATGACCTGATCGGTACCTATATCGGTATCGGCAATGCTTTTCAACCCAGACTCAAACTAAAGTGAACCTGCCCTGAATTGTGCGCATATGATTCAAATTCAAGCATATCTACAATATATTCGGAGATCTTCCGTCGGAGTGATAACGTCGAAGCATGTTTTTCTTCGAAGGTTATATATATTTCAATCAAATAAATATGTTCATTGCGAATTATTATCAATTCAGTAGTCACGAAAACATTAAATAATTATCTGAACATACTTTTTGCAATAAGAGTCCACTAGGTGGAAATGTAGCTTCGACTGCGAAATCTAATGATCAATAGTTTGTTTCTCTGCTTAAAAAAATCTTGAATCTGGGAGACTGTTCTCCGAGGTTCAGTTTTTCTCAAACAGAACACGGTTGGTTATTGGTTTTTACGACACGTCGACCGGTGAGTCATATAGCGTCGCCAATCTCTCACGCCGATTGGTCGCGGGCGTGTCGTAGCGACAGGTGAGACTCGAACCCAAAACAGAACACGGGAACTCTACCCGTTTAATTGTGTGGCTTTCCAACTCCTTCAAACTGGCTCAGATCTGGGAGACAGATATCTATGGTAGAGTTTATATGAAGCCCAATGATCAGATTCAATCATTTGAATTATGTTGCATTCCAACTCTTTCCAACTGGCTCTCGCGGGGCTCCACACAGGAAGACGGCTACCAAGTTGTGGACGTCGGACTGTCCGCCTGGTGATACTTGAGGGCATTGAAGCCGGCTCCATCTGAATTTAGACGCAAAAAAGTTCGACCTGTGTCTAACGTCTAGCGGCGTGAACAAACGAGCATCAAGCTACGCCTATAATCTCCGGCATTTTAAGTGACCCCACCCAGACAACAGCAACGTCAATGCCGTTGGCGACCCCCAGCGAGCCCCAGTGACCGCTGGGCTCGCCAGACGCCTCAGTGTCGCCTGCAGGCCAGGCTTGACGCCGGCGTTGCCGGGAACTGGGCAAGTCGGCTGACCGGGTGATGCTATCACGGACCGCTCTGAAGCCAGCTGCGGAGCAGTCACGACTTGCCCGACCACTGTTGCCAGACAGTTGTGATAAAAAAACCTTCAGATTTGGTATCCAAAACCTCTAGAAACCTCTGATGTTTTCAAAAACCCTCTAGAATTCCCTCTGAAAATTCTGTTCGCTAGAGATCGCAATTTCTTTCCCCAGCGGGGTCGAGATATCCAGGTGCGAATACATGGGGGGGGGGCAGGGTGCTGCTCCGGGGCGTGCAAAAAAAAGCACTAAAACTGCGCCAAGCAGGAACGCGGTTCGACAAGTTAACATTGCGCCCCCTACCCCACTGGGGGGAATTCCTGGATCCGCGCCTTAGCGGCCGTCCATAAATTACGTTTTGCATGGAGGGGTGGGGGGGGGGGGGGTTGGACCGAGCGTAACCGGGGTATACCAACCCATGCTAAGCATACTAAAAAGTGCGTGACCGGGGGGGGCACCCCCCATCCGATTCATACATACATAAAGAATAAAAGGGCACGTACCTGGCTGGTCTGTGAGAAATAAAGTGGCTCAGATCTTCAGGCGCTTGCATATTCTTCCACTGTCCTGTTCACGATTTTAGTCTGTAGTTATCACAGTTAGGTATGTGAGGCGTGACGCATTCAGAAGCACGCTTGTGTGGCCATAAGCGACGAAGCGTCACCGCAGATTGTTTGGTGTGGGTGGGGTGATGGGGGGGGATGGGGCAAACGCTATTTTGGGCGCGTTCTTTCAATACCATACCATAGGCGTAATGTGAAATTTTCTTATTTCAGGGGGTCGTGATCTTCCCCCTCTCCCCGGCTCCGCATGGGCGACGCATGTGGTGAAACGAAATTTCAGAAACCGTCTTCGATTTGTTTACAAACTCGTCTGATTTGAGCAGCTTAAGATGTGATATGTAGTTTAAGCATACATTTTTATTATCAAATATACTTGTTTCGAAAAAAAATGGATGTTCAAGCTAATTTTGGGGGGAAATCGGAATCTTAGAGGGGAGGGGGAGGGGGGCTGGGCGCATTATTTTTTCCTGGACTTATCACTGCCTACTTAGAGTGCCGTAGTTACGTTTCGTCAGATTATATCGTCTCTCACATAAACTATCGCAATCACGGCGGCGGCCGCATTGGTGGTAATCGGTCATCAGGAACACCAGTGAGCAGTGAATGCGATTGGATACATATATTAGCATCGTATCACAACTGATGACTGGAATTGCTTTAAATTGCACCATGTTTGCTCAGTGCTGCCGCATCTACACAAACGAACTTATCAGGGGAAGTTACACAACACTAGGTTATAGCTTCCTTCTGCTCGAATTAGCTCAAATCAGTATGATGTGGGTTACACAACTACCTGTGCTAGCAAACCAGCAACAATTATACAAAGCACAACTTAAGGCGCAGTCAGCTCGTACGATAGGTACTTTCAGTGGTCACATTCTACCCACACAGAGTAGTCTACAGACCCTCTGGCCACTCACCATCATATATCACATCACTTCTGAACACACGGATCATCTTTTCCGGGATGTCGTAAGTTACATAGTTTTTCCCCACCGCCTGCAGATTGGACCTGACTTGCAGAATGGCTTTCATCATACGGATCTGCATCCTGTTCCGGAGTTTGGTTTTTACAATATTCATCTGCGAGAACAGCCGCTCCACAGATGCGTTGGACACAGGGGCACTCAGTATTGCTGTTCCCAACTTGTATATATTGGGGTACTTCTGGACTCCATCCGCCATCTTCTTCTCCCCCACCTCCCACCAGAACTTCTCCCTGTCCACCACAGGTCCGTGAGCCGTGTCCTGCCAGTCCTCGTGATGCAGGGCGTTCCACTGTCTCTCAACATCATCTGGACTCCCAGCGATACTCTGGAAGTGAGCTGCAATTGGTCCCACAGCCGGGCGTCCGCATACTTTCAGTGCAGATTCCGGTGGCAGCCTGGTGAGATCGGAGAGGATGCCGATGTTCTCAGGAAGGCGCCTCTGTACTTCCGCTACGAGAGTCACGAGAAACTCGCGACACTTCTCCCTGATAGGAATCGCTGACTCTTCTGGGATGTTGCACTCTTCCATACTGAACTCGTGCCCGAAAAACAAGGCCCTAACTGGGATCAAGTTTTGCGATGGATCGAGCGCAATTAGACCTTCCGACGTCAGACTTCTTAGAGCGGATGGCATCACGACCAGGTCCAACAAGCTCCGAAGGAACTCTTCCAAGTCCTTATGGAGCGCACATGGGTCTGGATTTGAGCTTTGGAAGATGCGGTTGATCCGGTTGACCGCCTTCAATTGCGTGGACATGAACGTCAAGAACAGACGGTTTTGCTGATCGTTGTACATCTGGTACAGCTGATCAGCTTGGTAGCAGCGCTCGCTATCTTTCGCCAGCATGAATGTCAACTTCAGTTCCTCATACTGTTCCAAAACTCTGTCTACGGCATCACCACGACTAAGCCACCTTGTCATGGCCACCTTCGGTATTTTACGATTTTTGTGACCGTCGTTTATGGTCGCGTACAGTTCTGAGTATTCTCTCTGCCGTTTAGGACTATGAATAAACCAATTATGTATCTCACGCAGGGGCGTCGATTTGTATCCTTTTGCGGGGGCCATGGCCACCCCAATGCTGATTTTGGCCCCCCCAATGTTGATTTGGGCCCCCCCCCAATAACCCATGCTATTTTTATGCTGATAAAAAGCTAAAGAAAAAAAAGAAGAAAAACACCGTGTTAGGTACATAGAAAACTTAGTCGATGTTAACCAGCACATTTTGTACTGAAAAAGAACAGATTTTGATTAGATAGTGGACTGAGTATCCAACTTTTGCTACACAATTCAAAATTATGTGCAAAAAAAAACAAAATAGCTAGATTTCCCTCCACTGTGGACGGAAAACTTACAGCATACAATGTTAAGATTCGATGATGATGCATTTTAAACCAGATTGTCTTTTTTTTTAAATGTTAAGCCACAGAACAACAATTAGATTGTCATACTGATGTTTGTACATGCCACCAATGGCAAAACCACATGCATATGAGCTTAAACAGGAAAAAACCCATTCTTAATTTCCAGTAATTGTCAAACTTGCTTTGTCCAGTGAACAATAATGACAATCATTATTGAGATTGTGGATATGCTAACTATAATTATCTTCAGCAGCCCACCTATCACACCATCAGCTTGATATTTACCTAGGTACCTACCTACATGCCCAATGACAATGCATGCATTAAATATTGATATGGGGGAAAACGAGAGCCATGTGTGGGCAAATCTGCCAGCTTATGATACCATGACAGAGAAAAGTCAGCAAGAAGCTGCATGGCCACTGCATTATAATTGGTATTCCTAAAAGAATAAAAAAGAAAGCTGTGGCTCACATGACTTTTAAGCAAACCTTACAGTCATACAAGACCAATGCTATACAAGACATGCCTTGACAAGACCAATGTCTCGTACGCCGCAAAAATACCATTATTTTAAAAGGTACACCAAAGTTCGCATTCAAACCTTGATGACGTCACAGGTTTTTATTCGTATATTGCAGAAATTGGAAGCATCACGCAAGTTTCAATTTCACTGCACCTGGGTGGGGGAGTTATTTTTTTAGGCGTACCGGACCACAGAGGTCATTTGCGCCACCTTTGAAGCGAGTACGTTACATGTCTGACTATAAAAGCGGGTGTTTGCGATCAAGGTGCAGGCATGTGGACGTTTACGTAAAGGGAATTTACGTTATAGTTTGTGTGATATTTTAGGCGCTGAAGGCGGGGCTAGGATGGGGACATCCCCCTAATGTCAAGATGGCAGGGGCGTCGATTTGTATCCTTTTGTGCGGGCCAGGGCCCCACCAATGTTGATCTTGGCCCGCCCAATGTTGATTTGGGCCTCCCCAATAACATATGCTATTTTTATGCTGATAAAAAAGTTGAAGGAAAAAAGAAGGAAAACACCATGCTAGGTACATAGAAAATGTAGTTGATGTTAACCAGCACATTTTGTAATTAAAAAAACATATTTGGGTTAGATAGTGGACTGACTCTCTACCTTTTGCTACAAAATTCAAAATGGTGTGCACAAAAACCAATTGTCATTGTCAAACATGCATACAATCCAGTCCCGTGAACAACAATCAGTTATTATTGAGAGTGAGGATATACAAACTATAATTAACCTCAACATCCCACTCATCACACTATCAGCTTGATATTTACCTGGTACCTAGGCACCTAGGTACATGCTACGGAAAGACTTAGAAGAGCTTGTGAAGTGGTCCAAAAAATGGCAGATGAAATTAAATTTTAATAAGTGCAAAATCATGCATGTATGCAGGGGCGTCGATTTGTATCCTTTTGTGGGGGCTATGGCCCCACCAATGTTGATCTTGCCCCCCCCCAATGTTGATTTGGCCCCCCTCCAATAACCTATGCTATTTTATGCTGATAAGAAAGCTAAAGGGAAAAAATGAAAAACCCCATGCTAAGTAGAAACATTGATGTTAACCAGCACATTTTGTAGTGAATAGAAACAGATTTGGATTAGATAGTGGACTGACTCTCCACCTTTTGCTGAAAAATGTAAAATTGTGTGCAAAAACAAACAAAATAGCTGGAATTCCCTCCACTGTGGAAGTACAGCTTACATCTTTCTGGGTTGGTTGGTTGGTTATTTGGGTTTACGGCCGCATTGACTGCGTTGGTCATACAGCGCCCTTACAACTTTTCTTGTTCCCACCTTAAAGCACAATAATACCCAAAAGTTTCCGACAAAAATTTACAACCATGTTCACAAAAAATATAATTTGTTATTCAAAATCAGCTTAGGTTAGGTTAGGCTCGGTTAGGTTGATTTTTTAAGGTTGAGAATTTTCAGAAAATAAATTAAGTGACATTTTAATTTAGTTTAATTTTTTGTTCTCAAAAGATAGGTTAGGGTAGGCTAGGTTAGGTTTTGTTGCATTATAAAAAAAAAACATTTATGTTTATGCTATGTTACCGAACTGAAAGCCTTTTTGGCATTATTTTGCTCACAACCTGAAAAGTAAGCACAGAAAATAAGTGGGTCCAATCATCTTAGTCACCTTCATAAACATGGTATTCTGCATATTTTTTTTTGTTTTCAAGGAAAAAAGAACACCTTAGACCGCAAGGTTACCAAATAATTTGCAATTTTGGGGGGAAACTTTTTTGGATTAAAAAAAAAAAGTTTTCCAACTTGAAAAACATAAACTAACCTAACTTAACCAAACCTAACCCATTTGCTTGCTATATGGAGGCAAATGTGTGTACAAACTTGTCTTGTTACCACCTTAAAGCACAATAATACCGACTTGGCTACGTTAGGCTAGTTTAGTTGTTTCCTTGGAAAAATTGTTCAATCATTTTCAAAAATCAAATAAAATCGGAAATTGTCCTTCAAAAGCAGCTAACATTAGGTTCGGGTAAGTTGGGTTCGGTTGTTCAATTTAGAAAATTTTCAGAATATATATTGCTTAATTTTTGTTTCTATTTTTCTCCAAAGCAGGGGTGTCGATTTGTATCGATCGACACTAGCGCGTATTAAATGTCACAAATCGGGATGGGCGTTCCTCAGAACATCCAAAGAAAAAATTCCAGTTACAGAAATTCCAGCGCCTAAAGTCTAAATTTGAGGTTACAGTGACAAATGTGACGGAGGTAAGACATTTGTGGTGTAATTGCGCGCATTGTTTAATCCGGAGGCCAATCTCATGTGACGTCGTACTGATTCGTGTTTGTACTTCGCACATTCTGATGTATCTGCGGATTGGTGTGATTTTAAACAGTGAATAAATAGCTTGCTGATATTTAATTCCCAAAGGAACAGTAGTTGACGAAGTTGGCAGGTAAGCTTGAAAAAGTCCAGTCAATGCTTTTTTCTGATTTGTGCTCAGGGTTTCCATGTTAATATCACATAACTACCACGTTTGTCTTCAAGAAGAGCTGTTTTTAGTTTACTTTTATTAATATTTTCATTCCACTGCTCTTAGTGCCCTTTCTGCCCAGGATTGGGGCACCTAGTGTCGCATTTCCGTCCAGGGGTTGGCACACCTTTTGGTAAATTTACATCTTAAGGTAATTTCTGATTAATTTTTTTCGATGCAATGTTTAGGAATGTGATGAACATGATGTTACTGCTCATTTTGGTAAATTTGTGTTTTAAGGTGTTTTATGAATTCGTGGAATGTATCATTTCAATGCAATGTTTATGAATGTGACTCAGATGATGGGACCACTCATTTTCTATACAAATGCCTACATTTCAGGTTGTGAGCAAAATAACACCAACAAAAAGCTTTGAATTGGGTGACATAGGGTAAAGTATTTTTTTTTTAATAAAAAAATGCAACATAACCTAACCTAACCTAGCTTAACCTCCCCTTGGAGAAAAACAAAACCAAAACATCAAGTTGTAAAAAATCAAGCAATGTATTTTTTACGATTAAAAAATGTAACCCAACTTAACTTAATCTAACATAAGCTGCTTTTAAAGAAAAAAGATATATTTCTTTCAAATTTTGGAACAATTTTTGCAAAAAATGTCGAACTTAAACTAATCTAACATCACCAAACATAGCCCATTTGTTTGCTTTATGGAGGCAAATGTGTAATAACTTGCCTAGTTACCACCTTAAAGCACAATAATTCTGGTTAGATTAGGTTGGGTTAGGTTTTTTCATTTGCAAAATTTCAAGAAAATAAATTGCTATATATTTTTCCAATCTTGTTTTTGTAGTTGTGTTCTCCAAGGTCAGGTTAGGCTAGGTTATGTTAGGTTATGTTGAATTTGTAATGTATTTCTTTTAATTGTTATGTTACTAACTCCAAGCCCATTTTTAATGTTATTTTGCTCACAACCTGCTCACAACCACAAGCATTTGCATAGAAACTGAGTAGTGCCATCAGCTTAGTGACATTCATAAACATTGCATTGGAAATTTAAATAAAAAATATTAATAAAACACAAAAGCACAAATTTAATGTCCTTTCTTCTGCAAATGCAGGCCTTTCAATTGGGAGTAAAAAAATAACACCAAAAAAAGGGTGTGGAGTAAGGAAATATAGCATGCAAATAATGTTCAAGATGTATGATAACCTTACCAAACATAGTACAACTTCCCATACAAGAAATTAATTGTTTTTAATTTAAATTTCGAGGCATTTTCTCAAATATTTTCAACTTAAAAAACCTAACCTAAGCTAGCCTGAACCGTTTATTATTTTTATGTAGAAAAATAATTAACAAAAATTACTTACCAACAAATGATTATTTTTATAACTTACAACAAAAGCCTAACCTAACCTGACAAACATAACCCCTTTGTATGCTTCATGGAGGTAAAATGTGTGTAAAACTTGTTTTGTGCTTACCTTAAACTGTGATAATACCTGGCTTTTTGGGTAATTTTTCAGCTCATGGTACTCTCCGACTTCTTTGAATTTTTTTTTAATGTAGTGTTTGTTAATGTGCTGAACATGATGTAACCGCTCATTTCCTCTGCAGATGCACACTTTTCAATTGTGAGGAAAAATAACATGGAAAAGGGGGCTTGGATTTGAGTAATATAGGATGGAAAATAATGTTCCGATAAAAAAACATTTAACATAACCTAACCTAACCTAGCCTAGACTTCCATGCAAGAAATCATTATTTGTATGCCCAATTCGCCCCCCCCCCCAAAAACAAAACAAAATTGTTCTGAAACATTTCCAACTTAAAAAGTCTAACATAACCTAATCTAGCTTGAACCGTTTAGACTTTTTTATTTACTAACTTACAACAAAAGCCTAGCCTAACGCAACTAGGCAAAACCTAGCTCCTTTGAATGATTCGTGGAGGTAAAATGGGTGTAAAACCTGTCTTGTGGTTACCTTAGACTGCAATAATATCTCTTTTTGTGCTACCTGGTGCACGTGATGAACCTCCATCTGCATGCTGCATGAGAGCATTGCACTTATTGCTTCACAAAGGACAATAACATGTTAAAAGTCCTATATTTTCAGGAATGGAATCCTGTGCTGATAACATTTTCTGAGTTATAAATTTGCAGATCAGATCTACATCATTTGTGTTAATAAATATGAGAAATTCATAGAAATGCATACACCGGTTTGTGGACAAGAAGTTATTCTGATGATTTCTGATGTATTGGAAAATGACAAATTTTCATGATGGAAGCAGGCAAAGTTAAAGTACTTATATCTCAATAAGTGGTCAGTTCACTAACAAGACAGCAAATTCACTCAAATAGCACTCAAAATGCCAGGCGGCCCACTCTTTTTGCAAGTTTAAAATCGATGACAGTGCTTTCTTGCATCATGTTTTAAGCACATGAAGGAAATGTATTGCTGACACTTGTCAGGAACTGATATGTGTAACGTTAATTAACATTTCTAATGTCCTGATGTTTGTACACAAAATATAGCTCACTATTCTAAATAGCATGGGAAGTATGATGCCATATATCATGGCTAATTTATGGTCAAACTGTTATGCAGCAGATTCCCTGCATTGCTACTTAGTTATTTGGGCTTTAGGGCACAGACCATGTTGATCACATAGCTCCCTGCATTGTTGTTAACTGATATATCAGTATGTTTGCAAATTCACTTATGAGTGAATCCATACCATTCTCACTGGGGTATAAAAGCTACATTATAACATTGCTTCTACACTGCATATAACAGAAACCCATCTCGATTGTCCTACTTACTCAGGACACCATAGAAGTCAATGAAGCCAATGAAAACCATAGAAGTCAATGAAAATGTTACTTCATCCCCTGTATTGTTAATGGAAACAAGTCTCTTGAACCATATGTTATGTCCTTCACAGTGTTGCTCCATCCACCTCCAACTCCAACCCTGACCAAACTTCAGGAACTCATCCATCTCCAAAGCAGTCTGTTAAAGAAGGTATGTATTGCAGCATAACTACTGTGACCGGAATTCCATGGTATCCATGTTGCCTTACAATCCATCCTTGCTGATCCATGTAGCAGATGTTTGACTTTCCACGAACTGTCTGGATAACTGGGGAGTTGAAATCACATGTGACTGATGAAACAGATGAACTATTCCTGGATTCTTATGTTGCATCATTGCATGGCACAGTGACATACCGAATGGGAAGGGGGAATTGTGGGCAGTTGCCTCACACCCCCCCCCCCTCCTGATAGGTTGTGGGGCCCCCAAGAATCCGCAGAGCTTAGGAAAAAAATGCGCTATGCTCCCTAAAAATTTCACTCGGTCCGCCAAAAATCGCACCGGGGCTCAGATCGCAGGGGCCCCGATAATGACTGTAAAAATCGCAGGGGCCCCGATAATGACGCTGGGGCCTCAAAAGTTTGCACCTGGGCCCCTGAAAATCACGTTGGGGCCGCAAACAAGTCGTGCCGGGATTCAAGAAAATCACGACGGGGGCCACAAACGGTCGGGCCGGGGCCTCCTGAAAATCACGCCGAGACTGGGGTACTAAGAATTATCACCCGGGCCCCTGAAAATCACGCCAGAGGCCTGACAGGTCCCACCGGGGCTCTAAAAGTCTCGTTGAGATCACCCAACAAATGAAGCCGGGTAAATGAAAAACAGTCCGGACACGGAAAATCAATCTGGGATCTCAACAAAAGCTCCAAAAGCCCACACAACTTGTTGGGCCCCCACAAACGTGTCGTAGCCACCGCAAGGGATCCCAACAAGTGACGACGGGGCCCCAAAAAATCACTTAGACAAAAAAAATTCACGCCGCTTCTCTTGAAAATCTCACTGGGGCCAAAACGTCGTGCCGGAGCCCCACAAGTTGCAGCTGGCTTCCCAAGGACCAATATATACCCGGAATGTCACCTTGCGGACGGAAAAATTGCGTCAAAGATCCACAAAATAAGAAGTCATCGGACGCCGAAAAAGAAACCTGTTTGGGCACCGGAAAAAACGCCCCGAGAGCCAGAAGAATCGTACCGGGTTCCAAAAATAGCCTGCAGGGGGCTTATAAAAATAGACTTCACCACAAAAACCACACGGAGACTCCATCGAATCGACCAGAGCACCGGAAAATTAAGAATGGGTCCCGAAAGAAAATTATCCGAAGGGCCTTTCTACTCTCGATCGTGCAATCTGCTGAAAAAAACACGTTGAGCAGCCGCAGTGGCGTACTAAAGGGAAAAATTCCCCTCCCTAACGTTAGGCACCAAGGAAATACTTTCACCCATCGTCATCATCGTTCAGGTCTGCTGTGCTCTGATGCTTCATCAATGCCGGTGTGTTTTAGCCTGCATCTGATCGCTGAAGTATTTTTATTTAAGCCGGTGTGTGTTTGTTGGTGTGTGGAGTGAGGAGGAGGGTAACAGTGACGGTGACGGTGACGGTGACGATAGATCCGAGCCCACTATATGGTACTGCAGTCGCATGCTATTACTCAGAGTTGTTATGTTGGTGAGTTCGAGTCTCACCTGTCGCTACTCTTCGCCCGCGACCAATCGGCGTGAGAGATTGGCGACGCTATATGACAACGGTCGACGTGTCGTAGAACCAATAACCAACCAAGAGTTATGTTGACATGTACTGAACACTGCTCTTTTAGTTATGACTTCACCAGTTATTGGACGATTTTCCCCGTTGGTGAGGATGCTTAATAAACATAAACATACACATCGTCGAATAAAAAATCAGAATTTCTGAGATCTGAAAATATAGTGGGCTAAATCCGATGAGTTTTTTTTTTGGGGGGGGGGCGGTCTAGTGCGTTGGCACTTCGGCCCCCCCAATGTTTTTCAAAAATCGACACCCCTGGTCTCACGGACCATGAAGTCGAGATCCAGAGGGAGAACAGCACATGCCGTACTCGCTGCCAGGTGTAGCGAGTGGCACGGACACCGTACTACGATCAGGTGAGGAACCTTTTCCCTGAGACGGGTACTCACGGAGTGGTGTCGCCCCACCATGGCGCTGGCACCGTCCACACCGATGCCGACGAGGCGATGCACGGGCAGGTTGTCCAGCTCCAGTGCCTGCAGGATCGCTTCTGTGATTGTATCTGCCGTCGTTGACTCCAATTCAATGAGGCGATACAGTGTAGTCACCACTCGTTTATGCCTTCTGCTAAAGTATCTCGCAATCACACCGAGACACTGTGTATCTGACACGTCGGTCGATTCGTCTATTATAAGGCTAAAGTATGAGCCTTTCATATCGTCCAGGAGTTCTTGATGGATGACTGGCCCTATAATGTTATTTATAATGCCTGAACACTTCGTGCGATGAAGTTTCAAATCTTTTAGAATCTTGGAATTCGGGTCCAAACTTGACAGCACCTCACCCAGATGGTCGACAGAGGCGTTTGACCCATGCTCTGCGATGTACAATGCAGTCCTCAACTCCGCCTTCTTCACGGCATCACCGTGACCGTCACTTCGGCATGGGTATGCTTCCGTGATTTTCGTGGATTTACTACTCACAAAATTCCGTTTGTGTTTGGTGGTTTTGGAATGATCCTCTAGGTCTTTTTTCCTCGAGGCGATCACGGCTTTGCAGCACTTGCACCTCGCGTGAAAGTCATCTCCTTCCACAGACTGAATCCAGCCCCTGAAGATGTGCTGGCTTTCCCACTCCTTCTTATAGCGTTGGGTGTATTGCTGATGCTTTCCCATTTTGTGACTCAAATACTTTATAATTTCTACAGAGCCCAAGGCAACATAAAACCCTATTTATTTTGATGTTGTCACAGGCGGAATGCGAATAACAATCTTTTGTTTCGCAACAGAAAACGTGTGATCAAGAACATTTAGATTAATAATTATTGAGTTTTGTGACTATAAAAAATATATTTGTGAGTACAAATGAATAAAAGAAAAGCAACAAAAAAACATTAAAATTAAATGACAATTAATAAATGAAATAAATGCATATATCAGTACAAATTCATTTCTATGCGCGGTGCTATAAAACCTCTAGATTTCCCTCTAGAAACGAAAAACCTCTGATTTCAAAATTTCCCCTGAAACGGATGGCCAAAACCTCTAGATTTCAGGGAAACCTCTGATTCTGGCAACAGTGTGCCCGACGCGGATCAGCGAGCCGCACGGCACGCGAGAAGCGGCCCGACCGTGGGCGGGCCGACGGCCGGCCGGCCGCACGTTCATTAGCCATAGCCCGACTGCGGGCGCAAGTAACTCCTCCTCCCGCGCAGGGAATGGACAGTTGAATTGACTGCGGACTTTCAATTTGAGCTGAGCACGTAGCATAGGCTGGATGGTTCACACAGGGGAGGACTTTGAAAACAACTATTAACAAGGTCCGGCATTGCAAAAGCTAGTGAATTCAATACGTGTTGGAGGGGCTCGGTCGTCCAATCTCATGTCAAACTGTGGGCTTATTGCAGGGACTCAGCCCAACATTCCACGAGCTCCAGCCCAAGGACCTCCACCAATGCGCATCACAACTTCCCTTGTATTTCTTCGAGCAGCCTTGGCAATACTGAGATTGTGAACAACAACAAACACGGCATCAATACTCGTGCAGGCCCGGTAGACGATCGTGCAAATTGTGCGCCCTCGCACGCGAGAATACACTCGCACACATCAGTGTCTTCGGTACCCAGTGCACATACACTGACCGGTAACTTTCGCCGGGTGGTGTTGGCTAACTTGGGGCACTGCAAAGATGCCAGACTCGGCTGGGATCTGGCGGCACAACTGCATGTCCTTTAGCGGGACTTCAAATATTGAATCAGAGTTGTTTATCGATATGATCTTCGTGGAAAATTCACATTATTGAGGGCACCTATTCGAGTGGTTCAAGGTTAACACCAGTGACACTTCCAACACATTAATTGGTGTCAAGGTATCCGAAATGTACAGTATTGCTCATGGTCAAATTCCATTAGACAATCTCCGTCATCGAACTTCCAGCACTGCCTGATTGTTCGACATAACTGGAACCACGCTACTATTACAATACCCTCCACCAGTGGCGCAACCAGGATTTCAGTTCGGGGGGCCACGGTTGGAGAGCGGGCCCCCTCGCAAGCGGGCCCCCCTCATGTTTTTAAAAAGTCTGCGGAAAACATGCACTTACTTTTGAGCGGGCCCCTATGTTTGTAAAAACTAAAACGAGGCGGGCCCCAGGTAAAAGCGGGCCCCTGGTTCTAAGCGGGCTATTGGTTCAATGCGGGCACCTGGATCAAAGTGGGCCCGGTTCGAAGCGGGCCCCTGGTTCCAGAGAGCCCCTGGTTCAAGACAGGGCCCCAGGGTGAAGCGGGCCCCTGGTTCTAAGCGGGCTATTGGTTCAATGCGGGCCCCTGAATCAAAATGGGCCCCGGTTCGAGGCGGGCCCTGGTTAAAACGGGCCCCCAGATTTTCAGTTGGTTCAAAGGGCCCCTGATTCGAGCCACAGATCCGCTTCGCGGGCCCCTAGCCAGGGCTCTGAGTAGGGTGGCCCACTCCGAGCCCCAAAAAATTTCGGGGGGGGGCCATGGCCCCTTGCCCCCCCTGGTTGCGCTAGTGCCCTCCACCATTCGCTGTGACGGCCCCGAACTGGGAAAGCCAGGGCGTTCTTGCTCAAGCACCCACGCCATTCAGATGCGATTTCGTGCTTCCTGCTGGCATGGGCAAAAAGCTGCCTTGTATGCACACACTGCACCCAGCTCAGCAATTCACCCGGAACTGAGCCAGAAATGGACACCGGGCACAAGGTGGCCGACCACACATCGAAACCGCAATGCAGACTGTCGGACAACCTAATACGAACGTGTTGGTTGGCACAGAGTCGGCATGGAAGCCGTTGGCATAGGGCCGATCAAGCTGAGGCGGTACGGCGGCTCTGCCTAGCATGGTGCAATAATATACCGCTGCTTATCACAAGCGCATAACCACACCTTAAAACAAACACTGTGCCTCCCTGCTGCCTGGCATGATAATGATGCGGACAAATTGGTTAGAAGTTAACGCTGGGCGTAGTTGGTACGTAATATTCCATATAAATGCATACATAAATATATATATATATATATATATATATATATATATATATATATATATATATATATATATATAGAAAGAGAGGGAGAGAGAGAGGGATAGGGAGAATGCCAGAAAGAGACAGGACGGGACATTGAAACACCCCCACTGCAGGAACATCCCAATGCGAGATGTAGCCAAGCTTTACTTGATAATGGCGACAGTCAACGCCATAAATTGTATGTTTAATTATGCCTTATAATATGGTGCGGCGCCTCATGAGGCCATCAATTCTACCGGAACACAGTTGTAGGCGGAAGATGGCCAGTAAAGTTGCGGTTGCAGATTCCAACTTTGGTGTTGGCGAAAAAGTTGGTGTTGCGAAATCAAATGCTCAATGTAAGTTGAGACAAACCTGGCGTTGCAGGCATTCAAGGTCGTGTTCTATCTGCAAGTGCTGCAGTGCTACCCTCGCCACCCTTGCCAACAATAGCTTAATTTGCCGTCCGTCGTTAAAAATAATTGGTTAGTTACTTCTTTGTCCCTGGTGGTACCCGAGTTATTTCACGACGCATCAGACTCCTGAATCATATAGCGGTGCCAACGTCTCGCGCCGGATGGTCGCGGGTGGATTCGGTAATCCCGCCGGTTGTGGGATTCGAACCCACGATATCACGATCAAGATTCCAACTCCCGTCGATTCGACGTCCATTCTATAGAGGTCAAGACATCAACTTGTGAACTCGTAAATTGAACTCCGGAGCTCTGGAACAGCTGTGGTGTCTGGGGAATAATTTCATGCACACATTCCCTCTGCGGTGATATAGCCATGTTCAGGGTCGAACTGATTAATTTCTGTTTTTGTAAAACATCTACCCGTCAGACAACAGTATTTCGTTATCTTATCCAATTTGTGTTACCGCCGTTAGGACTAGACTATTTGTGTGACCCGGATTTCCATTACAGCTTGTATGGGAAGCGAAAATTCCCATGTTCTCGCTGTAGATTGTTGCGAAGCGAACATCGCAAGACAGACGATAGCCCTCGAATAGTTCCTCCTCACATCTGGCACAACTTCCTCGCTTTTCCACCGGCTTGCACTCCAACTCCGTGTAATAATGCAGTCCAATCGAACCTCGTTTTCAAGACCATGAACATCTATGACGCAGCCAAGATCTGGTGAAAGGGCGGCCTGGTATCGCCGGCCTCGTCCAGGCGCCAGGTGTCGCCGGACTGTTGCAGCGGCTGGGATTCGCTAGCGCAGCTGTATGGGCGCTGTTTACATCCGGCACCCCTCTGTCGCGGTGTCGAGGCAGTGTCGGGTGATGTCGGCCGGCGTGACTGTCACGTGACAACAACTGCGACGCTGGCTGTTTGTGGAGGCCGGTCCACGCTAACTCGATTAGTCGTCGGCACTCGGGGACGCGCTCTTCGGCCCTGTGAGCGCAGCCCTGCGGATGGGATCAGACTGAGACGGTTCTCCGACGACCCAGGGCCAATTCACCGCTTCACCGCATCCCGACGATTCACTTGATGCCCTGTCACGTGATCGAAGTGACCCCCGCCGGTTTAGTGATGCCGTACGGCACGACCAGGGTTCGATTTGTTTTTATTTGTAATACTGGATGCGGGGGGGGGAATTATGGGACAGTCGAACACGGAGAGGATATTTGTGTCTAAGCACATCAAACCAGAATCTCATTTTGTCCTTCCTAGTGCATCTTGATCACTTAGTCATAGAGCAAGCAGTTCATTGCAGAACTGCTCCACTCCACTTCTAGATGAAAAAAATTAAAGTATAATTTTCTGCAGAGGATAATGTTCCGGATGACCAAAATCCAGCAACAGCCTATTTTTCCAGACCTGGGCACGGCCCCGGGTGAGCTGGCCAAATCCGCGATTCCCGGTGCCGCGGTGAGCTCACCGGTTTTCTGACGCCCTGTCACGTGACCCTGGCAGGACTCCGGACCGGCGGGCGGCCCGGCGGCCCGGGCGGCCCGGCGGCCCGGCCCGGCGGCCCGGCGGCCCGGCGCCCGGCGGCCCGGCGGCCCGGCGGCCCGGCGGCCCGGCGGCCCGGCGGCCCGGCGGCCCGGCGGCCCGGCGGCCCGGCGGCCCGGCGGCCCGGCGGCCGGGCCCGGCGGCCCGGCGGCCCGGCGGCCCGGCGGCCCGGCGGCCCGGCGGCCCGGCCCGGCCCGGCGGCCCGGCCCGGCCGGCTTCGGTCCAGCGATGTGGCGTTTTCCTGCCGTCGCGGCGGCACAGTGCTGACCTTGCTGGGCACCGTTACCATCTGTCACCGTCGGCCGGCTGGCGGAGGCTACGGCGCGTCAATAGCCAACGCGGTGCATCAGACGGCACGGCTACGGCGGCACGGCTATGGCGGCACGCCTGTCAGGCGTGACAGCTGCGCACATGACTGCCGTCTCGGATGACAGCATCAGGACATTCGGCAATGGGTGCTGGCAGCTGGTCAGAGGGCGCCAGGAGTCGAGATACCCGAGATGGTGCTCCTGTCGCCGGTGTTTTCGGTGGAGCAGAAAATGAGAGCGGAACGAGCTCCCAGAGACGGCGGAATGGAATCTGCCAACGAAGCTGAAGCTTGTCTGGCCGATAGAACAACCCAGGGTGAACTTACTATGTGAAATTCCATGTTTACAGACATTTACATTTTATGTTGATACCGGCATTTGTAAAGCAATGTTGACTTCATTGCAAAGATGTCCGAATTTAGATATGTGGCTGGACAATTTGCGTGGCTAACATTTATTGAGAGATAGCCAAGTGGGTCCGAGAATGTATCGCACTCGGGGTTTCGCGTTTAATTCTGACTGGGCTTTTGGGCTCACAGAGATAATTCAGCGTCGGAGAGGCCAGCGACAGTGTGACAGCGTGACAGCGTAACAGTGTGATAGCGTGACAGTGTGACAGTGCTTCCGCAGCGTCATGCATCGGCATGAACCCAAGATGCCTTTATTTCAACCTAATACCACCGGCTGTGTTCGAGTCTTCACAACCAGGACCGTGGAACCGCATGAATTGGGATCGCTATGGCCCCTGACCACGATGCTGGCCTGTAAATGAAATGGTTCCGAATGGCATGCGTGCGGCAATTAATTAGATCCAGAAAGGACTTGGATTCGATCCAGAAGCGACCCAGAAGGAAAGACGACTGCCATGCCACGGTTTTAGCCGGCAACGACAATCGCAGAAGGCAGATCGTAGTTCTATAATTTGGTTCTATGATCGGCGATCGCCAGATCAACACCAGGCCGAGCACCGAGCCTACCGGCCGGCTGCAGAAGTGGAGCAGGGCCTTGAGACGCTGCAGATTTCGTCACTGCCGACGCGTGGTAAACCAGCGTCTGTGCCGCAGGCTCGCTCTCCCCTGCCGCCCCGCCGGACAGCCGCCCCGTCGGCCTGCCGCCCCGGCGGACAGCAGTCGCCAGACCAGCCCCGGTATTCACCTGTGACCGAGGTAGCGGTGTTCAGCAGCCTCACGCCGTTGTGACCGGTCCTCGTGCCCGGCACACCAAGGTCACCTTGACGCGGCGACACTCACCCAGACACACACACCCCAGCGCGGCCGCGGCGCGCACTGTTCGGCAGGCAGCGGCACGCCGCGAACCGGCGCCCCGGGCCACACGTGACGTCACGACGAGCAGATGGCGCCACCGGCGCCCGTCCGGTCGGACGCGGCGCAAACCGGCCAGACAGCACCCACCGTGGCTGGTCGGCCCGTGTACAGGGAGGCTGCGGCGGGTCTTTGTCTCCGCGGAGTTATTTGCCAGTGGGTTCTATGCGAGTGACTACGGAATGGAGACAACGACATCCGTTGGCCTGGCTCCGCAGTGAATGGGGAGCACAGCCAGGGGCGGATACAGAGGGAAGCACTGAGGTCTTGCGTCCCCTCCACCCATGGAAAGGTGGCGTCCTTCCGACAGGGAAAGATGTCCATTCAGGAAGGCTTCTATGCGCCGATTTGCATATAATGTTCCACTTCAGTATACTCAAGTCGCCCAACGTTCACCGAATTCCTCCGCCGAAGCCGCCCCTCTGAGGAAATGTTTCCCTCCCATTGATGATTCCTGGATCCGCCCCTGAGCGTGGTACGGGGCAGGATCGTAGGGTAGAGCGGGAAAATAAAGCAAAGGAAGAATCCTGGGGGCTAGGTTTGGCCAGCTTGGTTGGGCGCATAGGCGTTGTCACAGGCTTTCGATGGGGAAAGGGATGAGAGGTTCTTCGGTCGTTTTTTTCCACGCAACATCATGGGTGTAATGTTAAGCTTCACGGAAGTTTGGGAGTAATGCGTCCTCCGTCACCCCGCCATGTAGACGCTGTGTTAAGCTTCACGGAAGTTTGGGAGTAATGCGTCCTCCGTCACCCCGCCATGTAGACGCTGTGTTAAGCTTCACAGAAGTTTGGGAGTAATGCGTCCTCCGTCACCCCGCCATGTAGACGCTGTGTTAAGCTTCACGGAAGTTTGGGAGTAATGCGTCCTCCGTCACCCCGCCATGTAGACGCTGTGTTAAGCTTCACGGAAGTTTGGGAGTAATGCGTCCTCCGTCACCCCGCCATGTAGACGCTGTGCTTGGGTGGGCCGTGTTAGGTCCACTCTCATCACGAACCATCGGAAAGCCGAAAAATGTGAGCATCTGGCGGGATTTGAACCTGAGATCCATGGATTACGAGCAGGGACGTCACCAGATGGGGCTCACTATTGGGTGAGCCACGCCCCCACCCTTTAGCACGGCCTGTGACCCTCCACTGAGACGCTCTTATTTTCCATGGGAATCAATGGGGGCTGGGCTAAATAGCTCCCTCTCATCACAGTAGCCACAGTTCTTTGACAGGCAATGAGCCATGGGTGTCACCACCACATGGGTCACTGGGATCCGGACGTCACCTGATATATTTTTGGTGGAGTCCGATCCACCTGGAGAACTGGTAGGCTTCGAGAAAATACGGCATCGTCATGAAGGTTCCCAGTTTCTGCATGAGACAACATATATAACGGGTGAATGAACTCGGCCGACTATTCCGCCATGGTCCGCCTGGTGGATCTCTGCCAAGGTCAATGCCCCCGTGGTCCGCGACGGGCCCTGCAAGTGGGCCCGTCCGGACCTGCCCGTCCGGACCTGCCCGTCTGGCCTGTCCTTAAAGATGCGCTACCCTCGAAAGGGGTGTCCAGCAACTGCATAACATTGTGCATTAAGAAAAAAAGCAGCACACATTATTTTTCCCACCCTACATGCTGGTGATGGAGCGATCATCTTCAATGTGGATTTATTTGGTTTGCAGCTTCTGAATGAAGTTATTTACCATGGAAATGGCCAGTAACAGCAACGGCCATTGGTAGGGCAGGACACCAACCCGCACAGATCTAAAAGCGTGGGACGTGCGTATTAAAGTTGCCCGCGAAAAACGTTGCTTTGCTTGTACCATGAGAAAATGAGGGGTCAGCTGCTGGTATCTGGATGGAATATACAAGAACAAAGGAACATGGGAGGAGCCGAATCTGAGCTTTCGACCAGCTGAACTGACAATTTTAACTGCACAAAATAAACAACAGAAAGAAGAATGGGGATCCAGAATAAACGTTGTTGAAATCTGAGTTGCTTAGGGTAAGCGGAGAGGGGAAACGGGGACGGGAACAGAAGCAGTCAGGTCTTACGTCTCTAGCTTGGAAATCGCTGGTGCCATCCGGGGGCTGGACGACACCTGAAAACTGAAGGTGGCGATGCCGTTGTCAAGATCCCCGTACGAAAAATCCTGGTCACGCTTATGGTTACGACACAAACGCGTCACTCTATCAACTATCAGCTCTCCATCGCGCCACTCCATCGGCTTCCAGCTCTCCATCGCGCCACTCAATCGGCTATCAGCTCTCAACTAATAGGGATATGCATTGGTAAACACACTTCGGAGACGAAAACGCCCGGCTGGTGAGACTGGTGAGAATCACTGTCGACAACAGCTGCATCGTCAGCAGGCACTTACCCTGGCCTTGTTTCCCGCGATCCGAGTCAAGCAGTCGAAACTTGCGTCATCTGAGCCACGCCTCGCACTGCTGGCCGCCCGACCGACCCAGCCCCCTCGGCCGCACACGCCGCCTCCTCTCCGTCACAGCCCACGAGATGCCTCCACAGCCTGCCGACCCGCCCAGTCACGAGACGCCTCTGCAGCCCGCCGACCCGCCCAGTCACGAGACGCCCATGTATCCCGCCAGCGGCCGGCCGGCCGGCTTTGGACGCTCCCAAGCAAGCGAGCAAAAACTGGTTCTAATCGTGCTGACGTGCGGTTCTGCAGTGCTCAGTCAATTTTGCAGTCGGCTGTGGCACCGTTCGGCAGTGGGTTATCATACAGCTCTGCAGAGGGCTGTGGCACTGTTCGACAGTGGGTTATCATATAGTTATGCAGTGGGCTGTGGCACTGTTCGACAGTGGGTTATCATACAGTTCTGCAGTGGGCTGTGGCACTGTTCGACAGTGGATTATCATACAGTTCTGCAGTGGGCTGTGGCACTGTTCGACAGTGGGTTATCATATAGTTATGCAGTGGGCTGTGGCACTGTTCGACAGTGGGTTATCATATAGTTATGCAGTGGGCTGTGGCACTGTTCGACAGTGGGTTATCATATAGTTATGCAGTGGGCTGTGGCACTGTTCGACAGTGGGTTATCATGCAGTTCTGCAGTGGACTGTGGCATTGTTCGGCAGTGGGTTACCATACAGTTCTGCAGTAGACTGTGGCACTGTTCGGCAGTGGGTTATCATGCAGTTCTGCAGTGGACTGTAGCACTGTTTGGCAGTGGGTTACCATACAGTTCTGCAGTGGGCTGTAGCACTGTTCGGCAGTGGGTTGCCATACAGTTCTGTAGTGGGCTGTGGCACTGTTCGGCAGTGGGTTATCATACAGTTCTGCAGTGGACTGTGGCACTGTTCGGCAGTGGGTTATCATACAGTTCTGCAGTGGGCTGCGGCACTGTTCGCAAGTAGGTTATCATACAGTTCTGCGATGGGCTGTCACTCAGATCTGTAGTGGGAAAATTTGCGCAGTCATGAAACATTGTGTAAACAAGAAAGGGATACGGGGGGTGGGAAGCTGTGTAGAAATCGGGACCGCAATTCCGAGTGAAAATTCCGGATTTTGGGAATTATACATATATATATATATATATACATATATATATATATATATATATATATATATATATATATATATATATATATATATATATATATATATATATATATATATATATATATATATATATATATATATATATATATATATATATGTGTGTGTGTGTGTGTGTGTGTGTGTGCGTGCTGGTGTGTGTGTGTGCGTCTGTGTGTAGTGTGTGCGTGTATATATTCAAAGATCTGGATACATTGGCAATTGGGATGGTAGCTACCACCTACTCTAATGAGTAACGCTGCACCTTGAAACAGTAGCGAATCCGGCGAGCACCTTTAGTGGGTGCATGAACGTGGATCGGCGAAGCTCCACACCCTCCCAGAACGCCAAACTGCTGAATATCGTACCTATATGAGAAGTGAGGACTGCAGGCAATGGAGGTCATATCCTCGCTGGACAGTGCGCCTGAACCCTCACAATGCTGGGTGTAGAAGGTAGTTAGTTAGCCATTTGGGTTTTAGCTAACTGTAGGAGGAGGAGGGAGGAGGTGGTCCATTTAACGTTCTTCAGGCTTTCTGAGGTAACTCATAAACCGATTAAGATTTCGCTTTGGTATTTGGCATCCTTCCGACATGGCGGATCCATGAATTTACATCGGGGTGGGGCACTCATCTGGGGGGTGCCTTTCTCGCTCAGAGGGGTCCCACTTTTCCATCGGAGGAGAGGGATACATGCTCTCAGTACCCCTCACTCCCTAGGTATGGTGATCTTAGGGCTGGAGACCCTAGGTATCCAGCCCTGACTTCTGACAATTGATGATCACAAGCAAGGGCGTCGCCACCGGGGGCAGGGGGGGGCAGTCGCCCCCCCGCCGTGAAACTGGGGGCGCCGCCCCCCCTGCCCCCCGGTGGCGACGCCCTTGCTTGTGATCATCAATTGTCAGAAGTCAGGGCTGGATACCTAGGGTCTCCAGCCCTAAGATCACCATACCTAGGGAGTGACGAAAAGGAGGCCCCCAGGACGAAAAGGAGGCCCCAGGACGAAAAGGAGGCCCCAATACGTAGAACAGAGGTTGGGAGGAGGCCCCCAGGACGAAAAGGAGGCCCCCAGGACGAAAGGAATGCACCCAAGGACAAAAAGGAGGCCCCCAAGACGTAGAACAGAGATTGGGATGAGGTCCCCAGGACGAAAAGGAGGCCCCTAAGACGTAGAACAGAGATTGGAAGGAGGCCCCCAGGACGAAAAGGAGGCCCCATGACGAAAAGGAGGCCCCCAGGACGAAAGGAATGCACCCAAGGACAAAAAGGAGGCCCCCAAGACGTAGAACAGATATTGGGATGAGGTCCCCAGGACGAAAAGGAGGCCCCAGGACGAAAAGGAGGCCCCCAGGACGAAAAGGAGGCCCTAAGACGTAGAACAGAGATTGGGAGGTGGGCCCCAGGACGAAAAGGAGGCCCCAGGACGAAAATGATGCCCCCAGGACGCAAAGGAGGCACCCAAGACGTAGAACAGAGATTGGGAGGAGGCCCCCATGACTAAAAGGAGGCACCCAGGACGAAAGGAGGCCCCCAGAAGGAAAGGGATGCACCCAAGGACAAAAAGGAGGCCCCCAAGACGTAGAACAGAGATTGGGATGAGGCCCCAGGACGAAAAGGAGGCCCCCAGGACGAAAAGGAGGCACCTAGAACGAAAAGGAGGCCCCCGAGACGAAAAGGAGGTCCCCAGGACGAAAAGGAGGCCCCCAGGACTAAAAGGAGGCCACCAGGACGAAAAGGATGCCCCATGACGCAAAGGAGGCCCCCAAGACGTAGAACAGAGATTGGGAGGAGGCCCCCAGGACTAAAAGGAGGCCCCCAGGACGAAAAGGAGGCCCCAGAACGAAAAGGATGCACCCAAGGACGAAAACGAGGCCCCCAAGACGTAGAACAGAGATTTGGAGGAGGCCCCCAGGACGAAAAGGAGGCTCCAAGACGTAGAACAGAGATTGGGAGGTGGGCCCCAGGACGAAAAGGAGGCCCCAAGACGTAGAACAGAGATTGGGAGGAGGCCACCAGGACGAAAAGGAGGCCCCCAGGACGAAAAGGATGCCCCCAGGACGCAAAGGAAGCACCCAAGACGTAGAACAGAGATTGGGAGGAGGCCCCCTGGACGAAAAGGAGGCCCCTAAGACGTAGAACAGAGATTGGGTGGTGGCCCCCATGACGAAAAGGAGGCCCCCAGGATGAAAAGGAGGCACCCAGGACGAAAAAGAGGACCCTAAGACGTAGAACAGAGATTGTGAGGTGGCACCCAGGACGAAAAGGAGTCCCCCAGAACGAAAAGGATGCCCCGAGGACACAAAGGAAGCACCCAAGACGTAGAACAGAGATTGGGAGGAGGCCCGCAGGACTAAAAGGAGGCCCCAGGACGAAAAAGAGGCCCCCAGAACGAAAAGGATGCACCTAAGGACGAAAAGGAGTCCCCTAAGACGTAGAACAGAGATTGGGAGGTAGCCCCCAGGATGAAAAGGAGGCCCCAGGACGAAAAGGAGGCCCCCAGTACGAAAAGGAGGCCCTCAGGACGGAAAGGATGCCACCGATACGGGCAAGAAGCCACCCAGGTTAGACGAAAAGGCTTCCGATGGGTGGCAGGATAGTCTTAATTTGGAAAACGAGGCCCCCAAGACGGAAGAGGATGCCCCTGCAATATAAAATTAAGACAAGATAGGGGAGATTTCTCCGGACGCAATAGGGGCCCCAAGACGGGTAAGAAGGTCTCCGCATGAATGAGAGAAGGCCACCGAGACCAGCCAGATGAGGCCCATGTTTTGGAAGAGGAGGACCCTAGAAGAGAAAATCTAGGACTAGGACGCAAAAGCACCCTGCTAAGAGGATAATGAGGCTCCAAACACAGATAAGGAGGCACCCATGACGTGAGAGGAGGCCCCTAATTTAAAAAAGGAGTCACCTAGGAGAGGGTAGGAGTCCCCAGAAATCAAGAGAGTGTCAAAAATGGCACGGAGGAAACCAGGATTGCAAAGGAGGCCCCAACACCGGAAAGGAGGCCACAGAATATGAGAGGAGGCCCTAAGACGGAAAAGGAAGCCAGTAGATATGAGATGAGGTTTCGGAGACGCAAAAGCAGGCCCCAAACAGGTGAGGTTCCACCGAGATAGAAAAGGACGATCCAGAGACGTGGCAAGAGGCACCTAATTGGGAAGAGAACGACACAAGATCGGAAATGAGACCCCATGATGAACGAGGAGGCCCCTAAAATAGGAGATAAAGGCCATTGGATAAGACAAATGGCTCCCAGGCGGAAAAGAAGGCTCGAAGACGGCTAAGAAGGTCCCCGGGAAATAACAAGGCCAATAAGATAGGAAAGGTTGCCAGTAATTTGGCAGAGGAGGCGCTTGGAATAGAAGAGGAGTCCACCAGGAGATAAGAGACCACCCCTAAGATGGGTAAAGATCGAATACACACGCAGAGCAGGAGACCCCAAGACGTGAGAGGAGGCCCCTAATTTGAAAAAGAAGGCCTCTAGAAGAGAATGAGGCAACTGCCGGACTCGAGAGGAGTCCCTCAAGAAGGAGAGGTCTCCAGGACCAAATGAGACCCCGAAAACCGGAAAGAGTTCCCAGGAAATGAGAGGAGGCCCTTAAGATGGGAGTGGTAGCAGGTATGGAAGAGGTGAGGTTTCCAAAATTGAAGATCCCTCAAAACGGGTAAGGCTTTGCCATGATAAAGGAAGAGGCCCACGAGGCGTGGCAGGAGGCCCCTAATTTGGCAGAGAATGCACCTCGAAGATGAGAGGAAGCCCCATGCCTTGTTAAATGGTCCCCAGAATGCAAGAGGAAGCCCTCCAAGACGGGAGAGGGGACCATTGAATATGGAGGAGGGTAGGACACACAAGGAGACGTCGAAAACCAGTAAAAAGGCTCTAGGAAATGAGACGAGACCCTTAAGACGCGACAGGAGGCCTATAATTTGCAAGAAGAAACCATTAAGAAATAGTAGGAGTCGTGTCTGGGTACTTTAAAATCACGATATGGGCCCCAAAAGATCCGGCCGGGGCCCCCGCAAATTATGCTGAGCCTGGGGTGCCAAAAATTCACGCCCGGACCACCACAATCATGCCAGGGGCACGACAGGTCGTACCGTGCCCCAACAGTCTGATTGGGACCAAAACAAATGAAGCCGGAGCAACGAAAAACAATCCGGACATGGATAATAACTTTGGGGGCCGAACAATGACGCCAAAAGCACCCAAAGCGCATTGGACCCCCAAAAAGTGTCGAGGCCGCTATAGCTCGCGCTAGGGATCCAAGCGAATGACGTCGGGGCCCAAAAGATCACATTGGACTCAAAAAAGTCGCGTCGCAGCCCTTGAAAATCACACTGGAGGCCCAGAAGGTCGCACCGGGGCCCCAAAAGTTGCAGCTGCCCCAAAAATCAATCCTTAATCGGAATGTCACTCTGGGACAAAAAAAAACTCCTTCAGTGGCCGCAGTGCTATATCAAAGGGGCAAATGCCCCTTCCATCCTGAGAGGGATAAGCTCCCAAGAATCGTGCCGGGGCCTCAAAAATCGCGCTGGGACCACCAAAATTCGCGTCGGTCCACCAGAATTCGCGTATGGGTCTCCAAATAAATACGGCGAGCCCCGGAAAACTCGCTCCGAGGCCCGAAAAATTGCAACAGGAACCGCCAAAATCGCGCTGGGGCCACAGCTAAATACAACGCGTCCCACAAACTCGAACCAGGCACCTCAAATATCGCGCTCGGGACCCACAATTCCCATCGGTAGTCCCGTCGAGGCTCTAAAAAATTGGCGTCTTGGGCCACACGTAAGCACAGTGTAACCACAAACACCGGATCGGTATCCGAAAAAATCAAGCTGGAGCCCTCCAAAATAAGGAGGGATTCCAACAACTAAATGCCCAGGTTAAAAAAATGGCTTTGGAGCACCGAACATATTATCAGATGCCTTCACAAATTGCATACGGCACCGAAAAACAAACCGGATCTCGAACAATCGAGGTGGGACACAAAAACATGGCGCCAAGGGCTCGAGAAATCAGGCCGGGATCCGGACTTTTAAAAAATCAGAAGGGCTTCACAAAAATTGTATTGAGCCCAGAAAACTGGGGTTGGGTCTCCGGAACCACGCGCCGAGGCGCGATAAGCCTCTCTGGGACCTAGAAACATCGTACCGGAGCCCCAAAATTGTACTGGGGCCCCACAACTGTGCGTCAGAAGCCCAAAATAGACACATCGGGACCCTAAGAGCACAACGGGGGCCGAAAATACAACTGGCCCTCCAAAGCGCACAGTCTCACAAAAAGCGACAGGGCCTTAACACATGCGTTGCAGCCATAAATATACATACCGGGAGGTCTAAAAAATATACCGGAAGCTCTCAAGGCACACAGGGGTCATGATAACGCACAAGGACCTGAAAAGGTGGTTGAGGCCGCAAAAGGCAACATCGTTCCAAAACAAACAAAAAGACCGGGCGCTAAATAAACACATCGGGGTCTTCGAAAACGCCCTGACACGTAAAAAAAAACCTCGGTGCGCAAAAATGCAACAAACCATAAAACGAGCAGGGGGTTCGAAAATGTTTTAGGCCCCTAACAAAAATGGATTGGAGCCATGATACACAATCATAGAGCAAGAAAGACGCAATGGGTCCAAAAAAGAATGCTGAGGCAGGGCCTCGGTTCGGTAGCCAATCTGGGAGTATAGCAGCAAAGATATGAAGTGCATCAAACCTCAGCGGAAACCGCATTTCATAACTACCAGAAAATGTGGAAAGTAGGAAACTAATGATCGAATTTAATCAATCTACTTTTCGCAGCGAACGCCAATACGAAGCGTTCCATCACGTCAAATATGGCGCAATTGTATCATGTGGCAGCAATTAGCAAAACGCAGAAGGCCTCGCAGAGGCCGTAGCATCGCACGAAGTGTGGCAAATGCAACGAATACGAAAGATGGGTGTGCACGTGCACTGACGTTGCCGTCGTGGCGACCGGGTGCTATGAACTGGAATGCCTGAAATTGTGAAATTTTGTATTTTAAAGTGGTGGGTAATACATTTTAAATTGAAGTTGTGGGCCTAATACATCTTCGAAACACTGCTCGTTTTAGGGCTTTGTTGCTTTTTTGTGCACCGAGTATGTGTTACGTGGCAGGGCGTTTTCGAAGATCCTGATGTGTTTATTTAGCTCCCGGTCGTTTTGTACGTTTTGGAACCATGTTGTCTTTTGTGGCCCAGCCTCTTTTTCAGGCCCTTGTGCGTTCTCATGGCCCCTGTGCGCCTTGCGAGCTTGCAGTGTATTTTTTTTCGAGCTCCCGGCATGTTTATTTAGGGCTGCAACGCATGTTTTAAGGCCATATCGCTTTTTGGGAGACTCGGTGCGCTTTTGAAGGTTAGTTGTATTTTCGGGCACCGTTGTACTCTTAGGGTCCGGCTGTGTATATTTGGGGCTTCTGATGCACATTTGTGGGGCCCCAGTACGATTTTGCGGCTTCGGTGTGATTTTTCTGGGTCCCAGCGCGACTTATCGCGTCCAGGCGCGTGGTTCCGGGGACCCAACGCCAGCTTTCTGTGCTCAACGCGATTTTTTGTGGATCTTTTCTGGGTTTTATGTCCGAATCCCGGCCTGATTTTTCGAGGCTCTGGCGCCATGTTTTTGCATCCCACCTCGATTTTTCGAGATCCGGCCTGCTTTTCGGTGCCATACGCAATTTTTGAAGGCATCTGGAGAAAAATGTTCGGTGCTCCAGAGCCATTTTGCTGATCCGGACATTTATTTGTTGTAATCTCTCCTTTTTTGGAGGGCTCCAGCTTGAATTTTTGGGATACCGATCCGGTTTTGTGGTATAGGTGTAATTTCAGCAGTGTGAGGTAACTTATCAAGGTACCAAAAGAAAACCTTAGAACTGGGTGGTGGAGTTAGGGTTGAAATCCGACCAATCAGAAACCATAGTGGTAGATTAGGCCCCTCCACAGGACAATTTAGTTGATGACTAATTATATTATTTCGAAATGTCCCCTTTGACAAAATAGCTGTCGAAATCCAAGGACTTTTAATGGGCGTAGGTGCCTCCCCCCTCCCCTGCAAATCCGTTTGCCCCCTCCTGCTTGACGCAAATATAGGTACTCCACTGGTCCCTCAATAATTTTCCGAAACATACGCCCATGGGGCAAAACCAACATTGAGGGGACAAATTACCCCTCACAAGCATACAATACAACATCCATGCCCCATATAAAATGGGATGAATGATGTTTTTAAATGCATTTGCTTCCAACAAACTTCTTTTCTGTTATTACAGCCTGCATGATTAGAGCTTCCCAGCTTCCATACCTTCTCAGTCATTTACAAAACGGTACAGCACAGCGAAAACGATGGGCGTAACGGCGTGGAATTTGAAGGTTTGGATTACGTATGAACTGACATTGTTGCATTGTTGCATTGTCATTTATGCATTGCTGTTCAATGCTTGTTCTTGCCGTGAATTTATTCGCTAAGGATATATTTTAGCTCGTGTGACAGTTGCCTTGCAGCCAGCACCAAATGTTATAAAAATAAATAAATTCCTAAGATGGCGCTCAGAAAACCAATGCAATCCACTTCTCGTTGTCACCTTTGCGAAATTGTCGTCCAATGACTGAGAAATGATCGTTCAAGCTTTGCTTATGACATCAAGCTGGTGGGAATAAATAACAGTAGTGATGAATCTAGCTATATTCAGTTAGACTTGGAGGACTTAAAAGTGGGTTGATCAATGGCAGATATCTGTAAGATATGCTTAGCACCAGCCCCGCCAGCTCGCTGCAATCTAGAGGCCAGCGGGAAGATTCGAGAAAGCATTGAGACGTTGGTTTGTTTTGGCACTTATGTATTTATCCAAATATTACTCATTTATACCCTGGTATGACCCAGTTTTCAGCGATAATTATTATTGCTATTGCGTTTTGAGTACATGATGCACCATGCCAAGAACAAACAAAACACCAATATCAAATCATGTTCCCCATTCTCGAACCATAGTAAGAGCCTGAAAACAATATGAGACCCTAACACAATGGAGGCCCCCTTTCGGGGAACAGGAGGCCCCCTTCCGACCTTGCCCCCCCTGGAAGAATTTCGTGGCGACGCCACTGATCACAAGTCAAATGCTACGGTGTGACAAAAACGGAAGTAGGATTGGTCTAGGGTGCTGATGTAAAACAAACATCCTGGGCAAGCTTATGCTCAATCGGATGGGGCGCCAATACGCATTTGAATAGAAATACAAATACGTTGTTGTTCTGATGGAGCTAGAGTCAGCCCAGCATTTTTAGTTTCCAGTGTATAACATAATAATAACAATGTTGACCCTTATAACATGATCTCGACGTATTTCACCACAGATCACGCAATGCTCTTCACAATTTTTATCGCAGTCCCATCAGTAAATGGGCAACTTGGCCCGGCTAGTTGGACCATTGGCACGTATAGTTAGCGTGTTGGGCCGACTCGTATTCGATCCTAGCAGTGATGCAAGCACGCCAGGTTGTCTTTGGCGCCATTCACTTACCAACAGTTGCGGTCCAGGGCTGGATCGAAGCGGGCAAATAGGCGCGTGCTCCCTCCCCCATGGAAAGGCGGCGCCCGTCTGACTGGAAGAAGGTGCCCCTCCAGGGGGCCTCGAGTGCCAGCTACCACCTCACCCTTGAATTTGTCAGCCGAGGATCACACTCCAGTGACTTCCAAGTGCACACTCACACCTTCAAAGTGTCTCAATCAGTAGCTCCTCTCAGGCGAAATAGCGCCGCTCCAGACGACTTCATACTCCCCTATCACAATTCCTGGATCTGCCCCTGCCACGATCAACATACTAGGCACTTTCATGGAGCCAGCGAAGACAACTGCTTCAGGGAATGACAGAGACATCCTGGATCACAGGCACGCTGAACGAATTTGCAAGCACAAGGCATAATCATAAATCTTCACGTTGGAAGTTCCCCAAGTGGCGACCACTAGCGACGAGCACGTGCTACTCTGACGTCAGCAGAGTAGCTGCATGCCCCTCGTTTCTCCACAAAACGCCGTGATTGGCTGGCTGAGTTGAATTCGGAGATGCCCGCAGGGTACGCAGGGACGCGAACGTCGCCACTATGCCCGTGACGTCTTGTCAGGGCTTCTGCTGTGTGCGGGTGAAAACGATTTCTGTGCGTCGGACAAGTGTGGTGACAACGTGACTATTGACGTGGTGTAGCGATTTGGTGGTTTATAAGTTGAAGGATTCTGTGGACCTCACGGAGCAGTATAACACGTGTAAGCAGAAGCGGATCCAGAAGACTCGTTGGCGGATTGAACAAAATGTCCTCCGATTTCGATGAACTGATCAGATTTGAACAGCTAACGTTCGTTGGGTCTGAATAAAACAATATTTATCTCACAAAATGCTCTAGATTTCGAGAAAATGTAATTTTAGTGCAAAATATCAGCAAAAATCGGCATCTTGGGATAAGGGATGGTCTCTACCTCCCTTAATCCACCCCTGCGTATAGGCTGAGTACTCATCTTGCACAATTCGCGATTGTGATCCTTGAGTGACCCTTGAGCGGAGCTATTACCTGTTGCACGACGATTGGCTTGTGGTGAAGTCTGCTCGTACGAGGGATTTATTGCAAATGGGGACGTTCACAAATGGCTTGTTAAATGGTCCAAGCCATGTGACTACGAAAATAAAGTCACTTATTTAAACAGTTAACGTAATATGTTCATGCGTTCCCCAGACCAAATGAAAGTCACCATGAATATGTTACGAGAAGTAGCCTAAATCGGCTATATTTGGCCCCGTGGACTCCAATCCAGTTGTTTGCCAGGCAGGGGCGGATGTCCGTACGCCTTTGGTGTTGTCAGTCCACTGCCAAACAGAATATTGCTGTTACATTGCACCAATGCAGCCCCAGTCAAAATATTGGTGTTTTTTTTGCAACGTCGAAGCTTTTAAGCCCCTTCCCAATTACCCCCTCCCTTCCAAATGTACATTTCTAACTGGTATATTAAGCCACCTTCAAATGTAATATGGGAATTATCCCAAGATATTGGAGTAAACGGAGCCTTTTTCATTGGTGACAATTCCTGTATATTTGTTCCTTAAAATTTGTAATTAGGGGTTCTCCATTGCATGGATATATTCGGCTTCAGTCACACTTTGGAAACACCAATTATTCTGGGAAGCCTTCACCTATGCCATCTGATAACCTGAGTATTTACCAGATCAAGCTCAATACCAGTTTTTACTTCTTTTTTTTCACGACAGCAAAAGGAAATTCAGTCTTCCCTGTGTAAACGTGAGCCCCAACTGTCGTTCAGCTGAACCTTGCTGTGGAAAGTGTGTTCTTGCCAGAACAAGTCCTGCCCTGACCTGCCGTACCACGTCACGTGCGGTATGCATGAAATCGCTGCATACGTTTCCGCGTAGCCTTGTAGGCCATTTCCTTGCGTTAATGAACAGCATACGTGTGTTTCCAGGGTGACAGAGGCAGTGGGCACGCTGGTTACGTTGCGTGCGCCGTAACACATGATGGCGTTGACGTTGACGTCGACCGAGTTGGTTCGGTTTCGAATGGCAACACTACATTTGCCGAACGAAGCATACAAGATACCAGTCTGCTGCCGCGGCAGTCCATAGCCAGGTAAGTTGCAAAGATTGCTACGGTGGTGTACAGAGTCTGTGCATAAATTTGGATGGCCAGGCCGTATGCATTGCTCAATAAAGTGAATGCTGCATTTTTAGCATGATTCTAATTTATGAATATAGTTGTGTGAGGCAGGTGAGAAAATTGCGCTGGGATGCTTTCCATTGACCTGACCAGTGGCTTGCAGTGATCTGCGCAGCCACTGAATTGTCCTCTTTTAGCATAAATTATGTGCTGTCTATTGCGGTCTGATTTGTTCAACGGGCCGATTTTTTTCAAACGTCGTCAGGGGTAGGGGAAATATCACAGCGCCGAGCCTGTCACAGGATGGTGAAGCACCCCAATTGGTGCCAGATGAAGATGGTCCCTCGTATGATAACCTTCATGCTATCCCGGCTATGTCCGGAGACGAACATACCGGCTCGGTACCGTCGATGTTGTCCTTGCTATTGATGGTGCTCACTGGATGCTGTCGCAATTATTTCACCCCTATCTCAATTCGACGTATGGGCCAGAAGGCGCGCCATAGTCATAAGCCTGGCAAGGCTTGCATTCACCCCTTCCTTAAGTGTCTACATGTGGAGCCAAGTTGTGCTGACATTCCTGGGAAGTGAGGCGGGCTGGAGTTTCCACGTCCTTGCCCTGTCGGGTGAATTCAGAACTGAAGGTTTGCGCGCTGTCCACCCAGACGATCCTTGCGCCACCTGGAACTTGAGAAGAACATAAGGTGTTGGGTTGTGGTAAGCCAATGACAATATTACCATTAGCCATGCCTTGTTACGTAGAACCTTTATAAGTCCCGCGGCCCATGTGACCCCAGTCATCATTGAGATTCGGAGGGACAAACTCGGAGGGAGTTTCTATGTTGCCATCGCATGACCGAAGAAGCCCTTTAACACGCGCACTGGAGGGGGGGAATCCGCCCACCCCTCTGGTTTTTCGTACGTAACTCCAGATTTTACCGGTGGTTATACGCCAGTTTTTGCGTACCTACTTAGAAATGACCGGCGCGTCGTTTAAAGCAAGGAAAACGGAAATCGACCGTTTTTTTTTTTTCGAGTTAGAGGTCGTTAAAGTAAAAAATTTCGTAGCGCCAGTCCACAAAAATCGGCGCTCATGCGCTTCCGGTATATTGGCAAAAGGGAAGTGTTCTTGGCAACACTAGCGACTTGTTTGATGTATATTGTTATGCTTTATAGTTTCAAGGTCATGTTAGGTCACCGAGGCGCTGCATAACTTAGGCAGTTGATGCGCACCTAAACCCCAATAGGTCACCGAGGTCAAGTCAGGTCAAGTCAGGTCAAGTTCATGACAGATTAATGGAACCAAACTTGGTCAACTGGAATGTTGTCATAAATGCAAATGACTGTCATGCGATTGATATCGCTTTGCATGTTACTCCCTACACATCCTGAAAACTACTGTTTGTCATTGTGTACCTAAGCGTTTCCATACTTTATTCATATACTTCACTCCTTTCTTCGCGAAGCCGATTGCGCCGAGTTGCCCGACGGAGCAGTCGGGCGGGCGGCCCGGTTCCGGTAACTGGAACAGGTAATTTACCTCATAAATTGCTGCTATATAGGTGACCTGAGGTCAAATTCCGGGTCTAGCATCCGTATTGCATCATTAGTAATGTCCAAAACATCAATGATGCCCATTTTTGGAGCATTTAAACACAATCACAGCGATCCATAACAATGAGAAGCCAAGCCATGCAAAACAAGAAGATTTTAACATATGTGACCTCATTTGACCTTGAAGGTATTGATATAAGGTCATGAAATTTGCACACAATATAGTTCACTACCGTACCCATCCACCCTGCGAATTTCGTTGCTCCAGCTTTAATAGGAGCCGATATATTATGGGGGCGGTATCCGCCCCCCCCCCCCTTCCAGTGCGCGTAATTTTCAGAGGCCCTCCAGGGCGCGTGGTAAGGCGCACATCTACCTATTCTACATAATATCCTTTCATGCAAGCTTCTTAACCGATAGAGGCCACTTCTCGCACTGTTCAGATGCTAGTTAATATTCGAAAATGTGGTACAGGATTGCAGGATGTCCTTTGGGTCCCCTAAATCAAGTACAGCCACCCTCCACTGGTGTCGGCGGATTTGAATATTGTCAGGGGGCAAGAGCTCACAGTACCAGAGGGCAGAGGGGCGCCAGATTCATCAGGTAGAGGGCGTCAAAACACGCCTAGAGGGGGCACCAACAGCACCAAATGATACGAGTGCGTATCAATGTGGTACGCACCCGTAGTTCCAACCTTGCTTCGAGAGGATGGATAACTCACCTCTCGATGGACACCTTCACCAAAGTCTTGGCCGAACATATCCGGCCATCGTCAGAGAGTGGCGTGTCTGCGTGCCTGTGACAACTGCCGGCACCAGCGGTGGAGGTGGGACGGTGGTGCCGTGAGATTCCACAGGTCAACAGATCTGTTCTGATCCCAAAACTCGCTACACAACTTCGACGTTATGACGAACATCCGCGACTTCGTTTTGTTCACTCGGCCGAATGGAAAAAAAGCATTCTTGCGCGACTGGTGTGGCCCGAGACAGCCATGAAAAGGCAGGGTAGAAGATCTGATAAGTCGATCACGTGACGATGAGCGTTGCGCAAGGACGTCAAGTCGTGACTGAATCGTGCCCACTCCGAAGTGCCCCACTCACCGATCGTACTCCTGGGGACGTTAGCAAGGCGGCAACGACTACCCAGCCATGCACACATTTTGCTGAACCCGCTCTAGGCGGTACATGGCCCCATACGACGCTACAGTATTTCAAGACAGCTCTTGCATTCGTCCAGTACGCACCAACAATTGCCTGTGGGCTGCACTGACATAGCGACCTGTCCCTTTTCTCGGTTTGGAAAGAGCGTATAATGAGCCCTCGCACCATGTTCGCCTTACTCACAATTCCACTAACATTAGCACCAAAAGTCAGCTCCTCATCTAAGTTGACACCTAAGCCTCGTGTGACCTTCATCCGTTCTATGACTGTGCGACCGATCCATGGGCGTCGCCAGGGATGTTCAAAAGGGGGGGGAACGAGAGGGGTGTTAGGTATATTTTTTCCATGCAACGCCACAGGCGTAATGTCAGATTTCACGAAGTTGTGGGAGACGTCCCCTCCCCCGTCTCGCACCGTGACAACACCCACGTACCAATCTTATGCACCCGGACAGTACTGGTTGGCGGCGGTGTGTCAGTGTTAGCATCCCCATTGGAGGGTCATCTTCAGGCTCAGCTTCTCTGACCACTCACATAGCTGATTTAGCTGACACTGAAGATGCAACACGTCCCTGCGATCATCCACCGGGCCGAATGCTTCGACATCGTCCGTGAGCTCTAGACTGTTTACCTCGAGCCTATCCGGAAAATTATTTATATATCAGACGAAGAGCAAAGGCGAGAGCAATCCACCTTCTGGAATGCCATAATATGCCTTGGTCCACGAACAACACCGGTCATTGACAACTACCGGCTTCACTCTTCCAGATCGATATTATTTTAGTAGATAAAATACAACGTATCGGATACATGGTAAGCTGATTTTAATATGTGCAGTAGTAACTTGTGATTTACCCTCTGAAAGCCTTGCCGTACTCTGCATACATTACATCTCGCTCGCGCAAGTGCGATCACCTACATCTGATCTCTTATTTTGTTACATCATGCATAATTATATATTAGATATTGTGATGATTGGAGCTTGTCGTCGACTGCCAAGGTCATTTTGCGCCCATAACTTTGTTTACAGATAATCTATCATGTTCCCACAGCGGTCAGTAATTAATAATCCTTAGCAGCGGCGATATACAATATCAAAGCGTGCTTGGTGAATGAAGGTAAAAATGCTCCCAGACGCCACGACCCCAGAGTAGTTTCCTATTAGTGTGTGCAAAGTAGTGTTGGCGTCCAGCTGTCCTACAATTTGGCGTCGTAGTGGTTCCAAAAGTACACAACCTACTAAAACATGATACACGGTAAGCGGGTCCGAACACCGTGGGCATAAAGGTCGGCCATCACCGGTCGGTTTGTAGCCATGTGTCGCGAAGGTATGACCTATCCTCAATCGGCAGAGTATTACTTCCTCCCGTTGTTGTGTCCGGCTTGAGGACCTCCACAGTCCTATTGCTGGCTTCAAAACCATCAGCTTACTACACTACGAATTCCATGCTCGTTGCCATTTTAACCGTATACTTGACAATATAGTAGGGTATAAGTATCTTGGAGTAAGTGGACTTCCCAGCCATTGTTGATGGCGTGCTTGACAGTTATGTCAGCAGCTTCATTCCCAGCAAGTCCGACATGGCTGGGAATCCAGCAGAAGATGATAATTCTGTCAATGTTACTTGCGAATTTGACGACTCGTATAATCCTACGGACAAGTCTGTTATCATGGTTGAAGGCTTTCAATGCCCAGAGACTGCTCAGGGAGACTGTGAGAATCACGTGCCTGATGACCTGGTCTCCTTGTATAAAATACAGGGCTTGAAGATTCGCATGCAATCCAGCAGTAAAAATCGATGTGTGTATTGGTAAACAAAAAGACCGAACCCCGTGTCGACTTACGTAAGCGCATCCAACACCAGAGACGGACTTGGAACCGTGTGTGTAAATCCGCGAGAAATCGCGAAATTCATTTTGTTTTATGCCAGAGCGCGGAGTTCCTCGGGGTTTTACCTGTCCTTTCTTTGAACATGACAAAGTGACATCAATTTGTACTTGGACAACCTGCCAAGGGGATTGCTCGGCGTAATAGTACGTGCCACACAACCCGGCCTAATATTACAATTACGGAAGGTCGAGGCCATGTGAATGGAGAACGGCAATCCACTCTGAATATGGGCCCTTTGATGTGGCCTTGGTGTCCCCGAGAATATCCACTGATAGGCTGGATGCTTTCGGTTTTGGGCGACATTGCATGCGTATCTTTCCCAAAAAATTTTCGATGCAGCGCAAGAGGTAGCTCGTCTACCTCTACCATTACACTGTCAGCCGAGGAAGTACGAAATGCTCCAGTAGTAATGCGAAGAGCTGCATTATGAATCACATCAAGGCGACGCTTGGTTGTGGTACATGCTCCGTCATAAATAAAACATCCGTAGACAATCTTAGAACGCACAAGAGATCGGTACATCAAGAGTAAAACATATCTATCTGCGCCGTACGAACATCCCGAGACAATATTCATCACCTGCAGTCTCTGCACATTTCTGCGCAAGGTCGTTGATGTGGATGCTGTATGTCAACCGACGGTCAATCCACACACCTATAAATCTGTCAACTGGTTTGAATGGAATGCGGTTTCCGTTGAGCATGATCACCGGATCTATGCAAGAGCGTTTCCGACAGAAGTGAACAGCGACGGCCTTCGTGGTGGACATAGCGAAACCTGTTTCGTCACACCAATCCTGCACCTTCCCGACAGCCAGCTGGAGTTGTCTCTCTACCGAGTGCTCAGTGCGCGAAGAACACCACACGGCAAAGTCATTCACGAATAGTGTTTTCCCTATAGAAGTTGGGAATGATACACCCACATCGTTAATGGCAATAGCAAACAATGCAACACTCAGGACACTTCCCTGCGGAACTCCGTAAGCTTGTTGAAATGTGCCAGAGAGGAAGCCTCCTACTCTGACACAGAAAGTTCTGACAGCTAAAACATCTTCAGGAAAAATCCCATGGAGTCTCTGATACACATGCGGTGCAATTTCATGAGAATATCGTGCCTCCATGCAGTATCATATGCTCCGTCAATATCGAAAAAAACGCAACTGTATGGCATTGCTTCCTAAAACTAGAGCGCACAACGGAGTCGAGTGTTAAAACTTGGTCAATCGTGCTGCGGTGTTTTCGAAAGCCACTCTGTATCATAGTGAGGAGATTGTTGCGTTCTAAAAACCACATTAGCCGGACATTCACCATTTTTTCAAACAACTTACATAAGCAGCATGTTAACGAGATGGGGCGATAACGCAGTGGGTCCGTACCGGTTTTATTTGGCTTGCGTATGGGCACTACAATTGCCCTCCGCCACGAATATGGAATTGTGCCCGTTGTCCACATGTCATTCAGTGTCTTCAGGAGTGTTCCTAAAGCTTTTGTAGGCAGACGTTTGATAATATCATTGTGCAATGCATCGGGACCCTCTGCCACACTCTTCAGAGTACTGACAGCTGCAGTCAGTTCGGAAATATAAAATGGAATGTTGTATTCAAGGAGGTTTGTAGTTGAAAAATCAAAGGTGCGTGCCTCGCAACGAGTCTTGTAGCTTGAGAAGCGCACACTATTACTGTTTTTCGATCGTGCTGATAAAGCTCGTCCGATCTTGTCGGCTACTTCTTCCGGGTCGATGATATCTCGCCCGGCCATTTGCAAGGTGGGGAGTAGAAGTGGCGTATACCTCCCGGAGAAGAGCTTTATGGGGGCCATACATATGGCAATGATGTGGAACGATTTAAGGTGCTGACATACGCTTTCCATGAGTCTCGTTTTGCTTCGGTGATGGTACGTCTGGCGATTGCCCGCGCTTTGCGGAAAGCTATTAAGTTTAGCGTACAGCTATTTCTATTAAAGATACGAAGCGCCCTCTTCGTGGCAATCAAAGCCTCTCGGCACTTTTCCAACCACCATGGGACGGGCACTCGAAATGATGTTCTTGATGAGCGAGGGATGTGCTGTTGAGCACTCTGCACAGTGGCCGCCGTGAACGTCTCCACGGAGATAGCAGATTCATCGGAGTGGTCGCGTAATGTACACTCAAGACTTGCTTGGAAAGAATTCCAATCGGTTCTGTTAAATATCCACTTGGGGGTCGTCGGCTTACAAAAACACGGTTAATAAAACGAGACCAAACAGGGAAATGGTCACTGTTGCACGGGTCGCCATCCACGGTCCATTCTAAAAACGGTGCGATTTCTGGACTGCATAGGGTGAGATACAGAGCGGAGGTCTGTCCCGTGGGCAATGTAAAATGCGTTGGCTTTCCTGTGTTAAGGACGCAGAGTGGGAAATCTCGTACAAAGCGTTCTATTGCACGTCCACGGCTCGTCGCCATGCCTGAGCCCCAAAGGCGATGATGGGCGTTAAAATATTCGCACAACCTCACCGGTGGTGTGGCTTCCCCACCATTTAGGACAGCTCAGAAAGTGGAAGCATCTCTCCCGGTGGTAGATATATGCTACGTATGGTAACGGCGTGGCGATATATTTTCATACGAGTAGCAACACACTGAATATTCGAAGAGACAGATATTTCTTGAAAGGGAACAGAGTTTGGCACGGCAATGAGTACCCCGCCATGCGCCACAGTGCGAGAAGTAATATCCTTACGCAACACAGAGTAGTTTCTCAGGTGGAAATGTGCATTAGGAGAAAGCTTTGCTCATGGAGACAAACCACCAGCGGTACTCGTGAGTGTAAAATGGTTTGGAGGTCGTTGAGACTAGTTCTCAAACCTCTGCAATTCCATTGGATAATAAAACTCATACATTAAATATATAAAGGTGAGAGTTGTGAGCTAAAAACTTGGTAGACGAGGACGAGTTAAATATTCTTTGTTCCCGACCTCACTTCCTCAGGTGCTTGGGTACGCGACCGTCACCGGGAACTGCCAATCTCGGAAGGGGACACCGCTCCTGGGAGCGCCCGCTTCGTCATGCGATTCAAGGCTGGGGGCAAATCGGGGGGTGACCAGCTCGACGTGTGGGATGGGTGACAGGCGGCCCCCATCACGGTCGAGACTGGTGGTGATGGTGGAGGGGTTGCTGCTGGACGTTGGCTTCCGGATTCCGGACTCGAGTGAACGGAATCACGTCGGGTTGTACGTCCTCGTGCTCCCAGGTCAGGGGCTCCAGGGTGTACCGCGACTCCAGATGGTCGGGTCGTGGGTGCGGCTGCCATGAGGTGTCTGGAGGCCAGGGGGAGAGAATTGGAGGTGAACTTGGATGCTGAGGGTTGGCAAGAGGGTGTGTTGGCAATGACTGTGTTGGAGGTGGGTGGCATGGATGTGGATGGTAAGGATTTTGGTACCTTGGATAGTGCTGTGGAACGTGGGGATGTCGGATTGGAGGCGGATTTGAGTGTTGAAAGGTTGGAGATGGGTTGGGCGTCGGTGGATAGGACTGAGGGAAGGGGAGGATCAGACAGGGAGGAGGTAGAGAAGCTGGGTTTGGAGGTGGTGGTGGGGTGTGTGGGTGGTGAGGGTAGGTTGGAGGGCGGATGGGGAATGGGAGGTGGGGATTTCGAGATAGATGGGGAGGGACTGGGACTTGGCGGAAAGGACCGAGGAGGCCCCTTTGACCGATGGACCAGCGTCCACGCCCCACCCTCTGGTGTTGGTCGGGAGGGGGCCTCTGATGGTCGAATGGCGTCACTCGTGGATGGTGGAACCCCGGTCGCATCAGTGTGGTATTGGCTTGGCTGATCTTGACTCACTTGCGACGCAGGAGGCACTCCAAAGGAGCGAAGAAAGGCTGTTAATTGTAGGACCAACTCAGAGGTTGTGTCGAGCTGTGCGTGCTGTGAAACATACATGCTATTTTTAACTTTGGATGCGTAGGATATTCTGGGATAAGTTTATTCATAATGATCTCTTGCTTCTCGAAACAATACTTTTCTCAGTGTTTCGTATAAATCATTTATTTCTCTCTGGTGTAAGTCAGGCAAGTTCGGTCGAAAGAAATGTGAAGATCCTGCCCTGCGCCACAGTTCGCACAAAAGGGGGTCTTCGAGGTGCAGTTTTCGCCAGCATATTCGTGGGAGGCGCAGTTCACACATGCAGGGCGATTCCGGCAGAATTTGTCGGTATGTCCGAACTTTTGGCACTTGAAACATCTCATGGGATTGGGTAGAAAAACACGGAATTTTACACGGACGTATCCTACACGTATTTCAGGGGGAATATCTGTGGTGTTGAATGTTAATATCACGTTGTTTGTTGTAATCATTTCAGAGCCTCTCCTTGCTTTCATCTTCCTTGCCTCAGTCACTCCAAACTCCGATAAGCCATCCACAATCTCCTCCTCCGGCACTTCCCTCAAGTCGAAGCAGTTGATAATGTCTCGTGAAATATTTTTTGTTTTATGGGGTTCCATGGTGATTGGAATAATCTCTTCGAATCTGCTCTGATTTTTCCGGACACTGTATCTGAACTCAAACATTTTTAATGCGCTCTCCGGCTCTCCTGCCCGTGCAAATTCTACCTCCAAGGCGCCATCCTTCAAGTTCTCGCAGCGTACAATTTTTCCAAACCGGTCTCGCCTCTGAAATGGTGATAATGAGGCGAGACATATGGTTTTTCCTCGAAAGATAAGTATACGTGGGACATAATATTTTTTTTCTCTGGTGGTCTCCATGGGAGAGACCAGGGGTGTTGTTTTGTGTAATGGTTGCCATGTATTGTTTTGCTTTGTCTCGGCTCCTCGTAGCGCTCCACCACATAGGGGCCCTACCGGGGGGACGCCTGTGCCCCGCGGACGGGAGGACACCAGGCGCCCGAAGAGTTATACGGAGCGGGCGGCGCCTTCGTACGGCAGGGAGAGAGAGAGAGACTCACCACCCCGACCGCACTAACAGCGCCGCCCACCCCTTGACACCCGCCGGCCGGGCCGGCGAGCGCTAAGAATAACCTCAGGTTCCCGGCCCGAGGCGACCAGCCACTTGACCCGTATGGGGCCCTACGAGCCCGCCCGCCCCTCCGGGATATCGGGACCAAAGAGGCGTGTTTGTCCCCCGTCACAAATTGCACCGTGCGACGGGGGACTTCAGCCTCCAGGACTCCGCCAACCCCGGGGAGCGGGCCGAGGGGGCGCGACTATCCCGATAAAACTAATCTGGAGGGCAGGGCCGGGGAAGTTTTCCTACCTGCTAATAGTAAGGAGAGTTGGTGTTGCAGGACCAGATGTAGGACATGGACATTGAGATGGTATGGACATTGGAATGGGAGCGTATGGATGGAAGGACGAGTGAGACACCACACACTGCGCACCAGGTAGACAACATACACGGTGTACCAGATATACAACATACATACTACACAGTGCACCGGGGCGATTAAATGAATGATTAAATATAAATGGCGATTAAATGTCACCGTGTTTTGCATATCATTGGTGAAGTTAGGACAATAGTCATGTTTCAGATCTCCGTGAGGTCCAGTGTCACGTCACGCTCAGTCGTCCCGTCTGAGGAGCCAGAATGGCAAACTGATGCTCATGAAGTGCAAATGTCGGACATGAAGGTACAGTATCGAATTGCAAACACCCGGTAGCCCAAAATGATTTATATTGATTTCAAGTTGTTGGCGCTACCTATGCAGCTATGATGTCGGTACATCTCATAGGTCCACTTAATCGTGCAGCTCACACATGGATTAAGTCGATTTGCATTCGCTATTGACGCGTGAGACGACGAGCGGGGCCAAGACGAGCCTGGCGAGGGAAACCCGCGTCTTCTGGGCGGGCTGTGTCGGTCTTGGGGGTTCCCCGGACATTTCCGGTCCTTTCACAAGCAATTAATGAAATACAGCACAGTGGCGTAGAGGAACGGTGTCCGGTGGCCAAAATCCTGAAGGGGACGAGTAGTCTAGGGGTAAGTTGCCAGTCCCACAACCGAAAGATTGTGGGTTCGAGTCTCACCTGTCGCTACTCTTCGCCCGCGGCCAATTGGCGTGGTAGATTGGCGACGCTACATGACTCAACGGCCGATGTGTCGTAAAACCAATAACGAACCAACCAACCGAAATCCTGAACTGAAAAGTGGTGGTGGTTACGAACCAACCAACCAAAATCCTGAACTGAAAGGTGGTGGTGGTTATTGGTTTTACGACACGTCGACCGTTGAGTCATGTAGCGTCGCCAATCTCTCACGCCGATTGGCCGCGGACGAAGAGTAGCGACAGATGAGACTCGAACCCACAATCTTTCAATTGTGAGACGAGCAACTTACCCGTAGACTACTCGTCCCCTGAACTGAAAGGAAATAACGATTAGCGGACCGTCTTGGTGTGTGCTGGTTAGCTCTACGGACCTGTGCCACCCTCCCAGCAGCACACGGTAGCGAGGAAGTTCGTACGAAGCGGGTTTAGCGTAGCCGCATTGGATACTCACTTTCATTGACTATTTGGAATGAGTGTGACGTCTCGTCTACGACTCCAAATGAAGCGTTTCGGGAAACGCCCGACAGCTATGCATGTAGGGTCGTCACGTCAAAACATTGACACACCCACACAACGCACACTCACACACACACACACACACACAAGCCAGAAGCAATCAAGCGTGTGCTAAGCAAGCTGCTGTTCATCTAGCTGCTGACGTTCTAGTCACCCTGAGATTGGCTCTACATGGCATGCTGCGCCAGGAGGCGGGTACACCTTCAACCAAAAGCAGGGTTCTGTTTAACAGGACTTGACTGGGCCACTACAGTTGGCTCCAATAGGGCCAAATCCCAGCCTTTCGAACTTCCAGTCCGGCAGTAATGCTTAAGCAAGGAGAAAAACGACTTAACTTGGGGGGGGGGGTCGGGTCATGTGTATAGGTGAGGACGTAGGCCCCCGCAGGTAACATGGTAGAGAAGTACCTGCCCAAAAGGACAACTAACTTAGAATGAAAGAATCCTAGCGTGTGAAAAGGCTGTTGTCATTTTAATGAACAGTATGCCATCAATTCTGTGCGATTAAATATTTTTGGGATGTCCTCGGAGTAAGTATGAGTTCATATGTTGAACGGTTAAGTAAAAATGAAAAGCAAGGTGCAGATGCAAAACGTTTCCAATATAAATATACAATATGCCATGTCTGCAAAATCCCATTCACTCACGAAGTTGCATGGAGTATTGTATAGCGCATGTATACCAGTACTATACTAAGCATACTATACTTGCAGCACGAGCTTAGTAAAATATAATGGTTTTGCTTTGGTTGTAATACAAATACTAAGTTTTGGTCTCCTGAAGGTAGTAACAAAATAATCCAGGTACCTATGCATAAGTATCGTTATCAAATAAATGCGCTCAATAGACACGCCGTAATAGGACACTTAGTCAAAATACATATAAATGCAACAGCAAGACAGTAGAGATTCACTTCATATACCATGCAAGCAAGCGTGTAGTAGGCGACTTTGCAAACAAGCCCATGTCTTGAGGTGAAATCAGTAGGTACTAATGGTGCACTGCTTCAGAAAACACGACCAATTTGAAAGAAAATGGACTTATCAAATACACCCAAGTCAGGCTAACTGACTGACAAACTAGCAGAAATTTGACGAACGTACACCGCGAAGACCCAAACGCACGTGTGATCATGGGATAAGCATGACTAACTTCACGCCTCCGTACATTCCCATACAACATGCAATAATCTTATAGGATTATTGTCATTGTTTTCTTAGAAAACAGAATCTGAGGTCGATCTTGACCTGAGTGCTCGGTGGCTACTAGGCGTGGGCGGCTGGCGTGTGACACCGGCATTGTTCACTCATGGAACGGAACCCGGCCCAAGGTCATGCACCTGCACATGGGCGTCGGCGGCTCTGCACGCTCCAGAAATCGTTGCTGCACACTCCCCTGACCGCACGGTGCTGCACAGTGTGGGGGCGGTCGGACGCCTGCCACGCGTAAGCTGCGCTGGGGCTGCCGCACCCCTACCGGGCGTGGGTGAACTCGCACACCAGAAGCACCTCCAGCACCTGCGAGCACACGACCACTGACCGCTCCCGACATCACCTGGTGATCAGAGACTCTGTCGGGCGCGCATTGGTCCGCAGACGATCAGCTTTCCCGTCGGCGTGACCTCGCTGGCACGTGGTTTGGCGCCGCTCGGGAGCCACCACCCATCACCCCCAAGGCCGCCAAAATGTCCTGCTTCCGGAGCCGGCCGCGATTTGCGGGCCGACCTCCACCTCGGTGAGGCCCGCCGGGGTCAGATCGCACATCGGACTGACAGCAGCCGTGCAAGAAGCCGCTCGCCGTTGAGCGGGGGAGGAAGGCGTCAGGCAGCGAAATCGTATCAGTAGAGGCCAAACGGTCGGACGACGCTGCAGCATGAGCACGCCGTGGGATGCCCACCCACGCACACCTCCGGAGCACGTGAGACACGCTTGTTTTGTCCGCACTCGTGTTATATGCCGAGCCAGCAGCAGAGCACGTTGGCACAGGCGCGGCCCATCTTCTGGCCGACGGGCCTGTGCTCGTGCTCCTCGTGCTCGAATTCGTAGCGCCACTTGTGCGCCGGCGAGTGGTGCTGGTGGCCGAGTCCGTGGTGTTTGGCGGCCACCAGCGGCTGGCACGCGGCCGCCGCCTCGCGTGTCGGCTGGTGCACCACGACGCGCGACCGGCCGCCGTCCAGCGCGTCCTCCGGCTCGGAGGCGCCCGGCGGCGTGCCCGGCACACTCGGCAGCGACAGCGACCGCTCGGCCGCCAGCTCGGCCGGCGCCCGCTTCACGCGCGCCGCCTCTGCCGGCTCGGCCGTGCGATCCGAGCTGGCGCTGCGCGACCGCGAGTCGCGCTCGAGCGAGTCGCGGCGCGCGGCGCGCAGCGCGTCGCCGTTGGGCCGTTGGGCCGTGCGGTTGATGGGCTTGGTCGCCTGCAGTCGGACCACCTCGACGCCCTCGGGGACGATGACTCGCTGCGCCGACTGGCCCACCAGCACCGTCTCGATGCCGGCCGGCACCAGCATGGCGTCGTTGTCGCCGTCCGTGCGCACCGAGAACACGGTCTCCTCCATCATCATGGCTGCGGTCAGTGTCCCGGCAGACTGTCTGCAACAGGTCAGGTCAGGTCAGGTCAAGCTGCCGTGCCATGAAGTTTGGTTGGACGCGTACCTCCACCCCTGCGGTGGCGCCGCCCACGGCTCTAATTTAATTATAGGTGCATTCATGTTCAATCGTTCCGCACTGAGATGTCGACCTTTTTAGAGATTCATGAGGTTCCAATCGCCTTCGTCCAACGTCTCCTCTTTCCCTTTCGACCACCGGGTGTTGGCTGATACTGGCGGTAACCCACCTCGTCTGTTTGTGGGCCTGGGAAGAAACAACCACCAAATACACCGCACCCTTCGTGACAGGCCCCCCTCTCCTAATCGGGAGCTGTCCGTGAACAACTGATGGTCGGCCGGCGCCGGCGTATGGGGAGAGGGGGAGCGTGCTGTTCCACCACGACAAAAACGTACACCATCGCCGTATAGGTCGGAGCGGGCGGCGGCCGTCAACCGGACACCGAGGCGGCGCCGTCTATAGGGTCCGGCGCGTGAAGCCCCGCCCCGGCTGCGGGCAGAATCCTGAGGTTGCGAGCGTCCCGGCAACGGCCAGCAGCTGGCGCCGGGAACACCTGCGCCGCACCAATACTCAGTAGGCTGTCCAGGTCGCCCCTGGAACCGGCGAGATTCCGAGCGGGCAGTGCGGTGGGCATGAACCTGGTGTCCAGTACGGTGCCCAGAAGCTCAACCGGGTAGACGCAAGAGGGGGACGCACTTGTCCACTGCCAGGGGCATGTTCAGGTAGTCGCACAAGCCGAGGAACGCAGCATGTGCATCGGCAGGGACGTAGCCAGGAATTGCCCAAGGAGGGGTGGAGTTTGCGAAGGGCGCCCGAACCACCGCACACATTTAACGTCCCCATATTTCGGCCACTTGATGTCGAAAAAACCGATTTCCTTAGAAAACTACGGTTTTTAGTTTTGTTTCTTAAATCCTCATTGGGACTACGGATCGTCGGATCCACTCCCGACACCAACTGATTGTAAGTAAGCATGGCACTGTTATAAACTGCAGGAATGCAGACCACCTACACATGCATCTAGATGCAGTTGTCAACACTTCCTTGGAGAAGACGTCGATTCGATATTCGGTAGGAGAAACGTACACGCTCGTAAGGTTCCGGGGACGCTTGCCAGGACCCGCGCGCATTCGGAGGGGCTCGTACATGTTCGCAGGGCCCGCAGGCGTTCGCAAGGGCCCGTATTCGTTCGTAAGGGTCCGTAGGTATTCGTAAAGGCCCGTAAATGTCCGTAAGGGCCCTTAGTCGTGTGCAAGGGCTCGCAGCTGCTCGTAATGGCTCGTAGGCGTCTGTAAGCGCCCGTAGACGTTCGACAGGGCCTGCAGAAACTTGTAATGGCCCGTCGGCGTTGGTAAGGGCACGTACGCGTTCGTAATGGCTCATGGGCTTCTTGGAGGCTCGCCAACAGCCTCGGTGGCCATCAAAAGTTATGTTGGTATTTCCCTCTCTGTCATGGCGATCTCGTAGACGACTACGCACGGGCACATGGGAGCTCAAGGGAGCGGCGACCGCCCCCGCCGCTCCCCTGGCTACGTCCCTATGTGTCGGCGGAGACGGGTGAACGGCCGGTCCTACGCTGTTTGCGGATAACCTGGGAGAGAGTCGGGCCGCAATCCCAAGGTTGGCGCCCGTCCGAAAAGGGCGTTACACAACGCGCCCCAGACCGGGACTAACGTGATGCGCGTGACCCAGCTGGGTCAGAATGTCGACACGAGTCGGCGTCTCAGCGGCCCCGACCCCACGAGGGGGATGGGCCCTCGCCGCGCCCCGAGGCGGCAGGATGCCGTGATAGGGTCGGTACCAGACCGAGCCGCAGGTGCCGCACGGCGTATGGATCTGGCCGGAGGGGTATGGGCGGCCGTGATACCTTGGTCAGTATCAGACCGAGCCACAGGTGTCGCACGGTGTGTGGAGCCGGCCGGAGCTAATCATCATCAATTGAAATGTAGCATGTGATGGTAATTGTCATGCTGAAGATGTTAGTCAGAGTTTAGTAATCATTTAGTGTGCACGAATACATGAAAACGATGATATTTCGAATTCGAAGCCTCACTAGATCCACAATTTTGTTAAAGATAGAATACGCCCCCGCGCCGGGAGTCTAACCAAAGCTCCTCTTGTGAAGACAACTGGCTCCATGTGATATGCATCATGGAGAACCCATGGAGAACCCATGGAGAACCCACGTGGTATGAATCATGGAGAACCCATGGAGAACCCATGTTATGCATCATGGAGAACCCATGCTCGACTCGCGCTGAGGACGGACGGAAGTATTATTTGCCTGCGTTTCTTGATGAAGTTGTGAAACTGTTCGTAGCCACATCGACTTTCAAGCTAAATTTCTACCGGGTCACTTTTTAGCGGAAGTATTAAAATACGCCGTGACATGACATGCTAAAGCATCTTTTCAGCATACGAATTCTAGTCTCACTGGATAAGATCGAACTATCCCTTCGACATCTCGTCACAGTGCAGACGAGTCGACATCTCGTCTGTACTGTGTCTCGTCTCGTCGACTTCGGCATCTCGTCAGAGTACAGACGAGTCGTGTCATCCGTGGTGGCTTTATCAAATCCGCGTTGTTGCAAAACACCAAGTTTAAAAAACAAAACATTTGCCTAAACACAATCCGAACAGCGTCAGCTGGGGTCTCCTCAAAAACACCAAGTTAAAACAACATTTGGCCTACATACGACCCGAACAGCGTCAGCTAGGGTCTCTTCCACCCTTCCCTTCACCTGGTGATGCAGCTCGGCAGTTGGCGTGCGCAACATTTCCTTGCCACTCCCATGTATCACTTTCATATATCATTCATAATTATATACTTCCGACTACATAAATACACCTGAATGTCAGATCCTGGATGCTAGATTCAATTTCAAAAGTTCCTCAGGAGGAAGTTTGTGCATTATGTATAATGTATAATAATATATAATATGGACAGGTTCGCAAGCATTAAGTCTCTGGTCCTTGTTGTCGAAGGATACTTCAGGACATGTAGTCCTACCGGAGGTTTTTCAAAGATCGTCAGGATCCTAGATCTTGATGTGCCTGATTGCGTTACAATGCTACAGGATTGGTCATGAAGAGGTGCAAGCCACCAGTATCAACACAAATTATTAATTTTTACTATCGTTTTGCGCGATTCAGAATATCCAGTATAGTTTTGTTGCAGAACAGTTCGTGGGATGTCGTCCAGTTTGCAGCGTTATCAAGTGATCTGTTCACGATATATGACGAGGCACTTCTTTTCGAAAGCTCCTTCGCGATGGTGGATCATTTCTGAACTCCAGGTGCATGTCTGCCGATTTTTCATTCTCATGCATTTGCAGCGGTCGCATCAATAGCGATTCAAAATTGACAGACAATGTGCTGTGTAGTATCTATTCGCAGGTGTTCAGATCAAAGGGGTATATCGAGCGGTGGCGTCTTTGCCACTAACTCCATGATTTAAAACCTAGAGCGTGAAGCTACCCCAGTTAAAAGAACGGACCGTTTTGACCAATCTGGTAGTGGTAATTGTCGAGTTGTACGTTGTGTGGCCTTGTTCGTGAAAACAACCGATAGTGATGTTTCATGGACAAAACTTGAGATCGTACTCTCGGGATTAGTAGTTACGAGGAAACTAACAAAGACAGTTACGTGATGCAATCATTGTTTTAACCATCTCCTGACGATGACGTCGTCATTGAGGAGTAGCGAAACGGCCACGGACGAGACACACGGGAAGATATTAAAATCTGCAGAATACGTAGAATGCGAATAGTCATAAAGTCATAAAGTATTAAGGCTTAATAAGAGCCACAGGGGCCCATCTGGGTTAAGCCTATCCATAAAACGTACTAGAAATGTACATACTCTCACCCCAATCAATCCCTTATCCCAAGTTCCTAGGAAGATATATATCCCAGCCTATCTAGCACCATTCACTTGCTACCGCATAACACCCTCAACAATCACAAGCTCCTCCCATCATACCCATCGTGCCACCATATAGACAATCTCTTCAGCATCACATCCCGAAGGAAGGTGTCGAATCCACTGCTAGGCACACCCCACACAAATTCATAAAGCGTTCAGACTTAATAAGAGACTCACTTGCTATTGCATAATACACTCAATAATTACAAACTCCTCCCATCATACCCATTGTGCTACCATAGACAATCTCATCAGTATCACATCCCGAAGTAAGGTGCTGAATCCACTGCTAGGAACACCCTATATAAAGTTATAAAGCGTTTAGACTTAATAAGAGACTCACTTGCTATTGCATAACACACTCAACAATTTCAAACTCCTCCCAACTCCCAACTCCTCCCTGTCGATCAACCCTCCCTGGAATACAGAAAAACAAGTCCCCTATTCTTATAATGATTGTCTATGCCGTTTTTAAAGATGTTCAGTGTGTTGCTACTGACAATGGTTCCTGGCAGCTGGTTCCAGTGTTCTACTACCCTGTTGGTGAAGAAAGACTGTCTTAACCTTGTCCTGCTGTGATTAACTTTAATTTTGAATTGATGACCTCTAATTGCATCATTTCTGTTAAATTCAACATTTCCCTGAGATATCCCTGTTCCTGACCATGAACAAATTTAAAAACCTCGATGAGATCTCCTCTCAGCCTTCTATATCTAAGTGAAAACATATTCAATTTCTTCAATCTTTCCTCATATGCCAGGTTGCCTATACCATTAACCATTTTTGTTGCCCTCTTTTGCACTCTCTCTAAAAGCCAACAATCTTTCTCATAACTAGGGGACCAAGCTTGGACACAGTATTCCAAATGTGGCCTGACATATGCACAGTAAAGCTTCCTGATGACCTCCTCACGTTTGTATGACACATTCCTCTGTATTGCCCCAAGCATTCATAGTGCCTTCTTCCTGGCTTCTTTGGTCTGTTCTGATGCCCCCAATTTTGTGTTCAAAATAACACCTAAGTCCTTCTCCTGCTGAGTCACAGATAGTACTTGGCCACCCATCAAGTATGGAGCCTTCATATGCTGCCTACCTACATGCATGACTTTGCACTTATCAAAATTAAACTTCATTTGCCATTTTTCGCACCACTTCACTAGCTCGTCTAAGTCTTTCTGCAGCAAAACCTGCTCATTGTGCCCTGTTATTGCCCTAAAGATCTTCAAATCATCCGCAAATTTCAAAACCTTACTGCTTAGGCCACATTCAATGCTATTCACATATATAATGAATAATAGTGACCCCAGTACCGACCCCTGGGGGACTCCACAAGAACATTTTGCGATGATGACTTTGTACCATTTAGCATCACTCTCTGCTGTCTATCTGAAAGCCACAACTCTATCCATTTTAGGATGCTACCTGCAATACCATGGACCTAAAGCTGCATCATTAACCGTTTATGGGGTACCTTGTCAAAGGCCTTACTAAAGTCAAGATATGCTACATCAACCTGATTTCCCTGATCAAATTGTTCTGTAGCAAAATTCAAAAAGTCCAAGAGATTTGTGAGACACGATCGCCCTTTTTTAAACCCATGTTGAGTATCTTGAATCAATCTGTTTCCTTCCAGAAAACTAACTATTCTATCCTTGATAATTGATTCGAGTACCTTGCAGACTAGGAATGTGAGGCTTACTGGCTTATAGTTTTCAACTTTCCCTCTTTCTCATTTCTTGAAAATAGGAACTACATTTGCCCTTTTTCAATCTGTTGGAATTTCATTTTGTGAAACTGATCTACAAAATATTATACTAAGTGGAATTGCCACTTCCTTTTCAGCTTCCCGCAATACCCTAGCATAAATCCCATCAGGTCCTGCTGCCTTGTTTGGCTTTATTTTTCTGATATAATTGAAAACAATATCACTATCAATGAAATCAACATCGTGTATCTGATCACCTGTCACTGAACTGTGGTTCACGGTTGGCAGATTAGTCACATCCTCCACTGTAAACACTGATTTAAACTGCTTGCTCAGCTCCTCAACCATCTCACCATCCTCACTCAATATAGTCCCATTTACTTCCAGTGGACCAATTGTGCTTGAAACTTAACTTAGCTTGTAGAAACTAAAGATCTTTTTACTGTCCCCATTACAGTTCCTAGCCAAATCCAATTCTTTTGCTCGCTTTGCTGCTCTGATTTTCTGCTTCACAGCATCTCTAGATTTTTGATACGACCTTAGATTTACGATATTTGAAGCTTCATTAAATACTCTAAATGCATCTTTTTTAGCCTTAATTGCTTTCATCACATCTGGTGTAAGCCATGCTGGCTTTCCTACCCGTCTTTTGCGCCTTTGCTTTTGGGGGACATGTCTAATATGAATTTCCCTCAAGTAGGATTTGAACTTTTCCCACATTTCACAGGCATTTAAATCAAAGAATTCTTCTTCCCATTTCATGGCACTTAAAGCCTCTCTCATGCAGTCAAAGTCTGCCCTGTTAAAATTTGGAATCTTTGCCAAATTATCCTTGATTGTCCCTGCTACCTGTGCCTTGAATCTCACTATGTTATGGTCACTTCTTCGCAGAGTTTCTCCTACAGTCAAGTCTTGAACTAAATCACTTAAATCTGAGAAGACAAGGTCCAAGAATGAGCCCTGCCTGGTTGGTTCCGTTACAAACTGGTGTATATTTTACATCGCCACTTATAAAACTTCACAAGCAGAAGTCCTCACCCCATGATCTATGACACAAATCGCTTCGAAAACTTCCGTGTAAAATTATAACGTATTATGCGTATAACGTATATAACGGCTAGCTGGCCGAATACCAATACGTTATAATTTTACACGGAAGTTTTCGAAGCGATTTGTGTTATAGATCATGGGGTGAGGACTTCTGCTTGTGAAGTTGTATAAGTGCCGATGTAAAATATGCGACCTAGAAGGGTTGGTAATCTATTATGACCGGAGTGCAACATTTAATTATTTTGAAGTGAATTATTTTCTTTCAAACCCGACGCTCGTGCTGATAATTTGTGCTGTGTTTTTGGACCAATCGAGTGAAAAGATCATGCTTAGGGTGGGTTGTGACCAAGTGCTCTACCATGTGAAAAGAGGGAAGAATGTGTATTCACTCTTAGGTTCGTTAGTTATTTGGGCTTTAGGGCGCTTCGACCAGAATTGATCATTCGCGTGGTTCATTATTTCTTCATTGATGCATTTATTCATTCTTTCTTTACTCATTCATTCATCCATGTATTAATGGATTCATTCATTGATGAATTAACTCATGCATTGGTTCATAAGTTGATTCATTTATCTATTTAATAATTCATGTGTTTATTAATTAATGAATTAATTCATTCATTCGTTCATTAATTAATTAATTAATTCGTTCATACATTGATTAATTCAGTTCACAATATTCCACCATAATCATGGAAAACACACCTCAAACCGTGACGGTGATCCATCTCGTCCTCCTTTCGTTGTCTGGCTGCGTGAGGATCACCTGGGTTAGGGCCAGTGCCCTGCAGAGCGCCACCGACGGCTAGCTGGCCGCCCACCGGTATTGGACCGCCCACGTGAAGGGTGCCGTCGTCGGGAAGGGCACCGCCGAGGGGAAGAGCGCCACCGAGCGGCAGGGGACCGCCGGCCGGCAGCGGGCCGCCGGCCGGAAGGCTGCTGCCGACCGGAAGGGCAGTGCCGGCGCGGAGCGGGTCTCCGCTGAGAGCCACTCTGGGGGACTTGGCGGGCACGCTGAACGGTCGCGCGGCGGCCGGCGTCTTGCGTCCTCCTGGCACTGCTCCCACTCCGCGAGAGGTGGACGACTTGCCGCCGTAGCCGGCTCGCGCCGTCTGCTTCGCCGAACTCGCCTTCTGGCCGAGCCCGCACTGACTGCGATTCTTGCCGCGATTCATCGCGACGAGGCGTGGTCGGAGTGCGGTCGCGCCCGTGAAGATATGGCGGGCAGAGTGGTCGGCACGTTGCCGCTATCGTCCGGACGTCTCCAGCGCCATCGGTGCCGGTCTGAGCTGTCACTCGCGCCAACCGCACCAGGCGACCGCGCCGCGCCAACCGCGACAGACGGCAGTCGACGCAGCTTCTGTTCGACAACGCACAGCGCACCAACAGCAGCCAACGGCTCGCAGCACATCGGCGCACAGCGCTGCCGCTGCACGTGAGCTGCGGTGTGTCAGTGCACGTGACGAGGTGTCGGCCGACTATGCCGCCCCGCCCGGCAGTCGGCGCACAGCTCTGCCGCTGCACGTGAGCTGCGGTGTGGCAGTGCACGTGACGAGGTGATGTCCAACTATGCCGCCCCGCCCGGCAGTCGGCGCGGGCGAAATATTTGGTCCCGCTCCACGGTGTTGTCACAATGCCCGGTGCCTCCCATTATCAGGCGGCGGGATTCGTCACAGTGGCGGTGGCAAAACAACGCATTCGAGACCAGCAGCATGCAGGAAAACGGATCCACTTGCTGCGGTCGGTTGAAAACGTGCACTGCGTGCCGCTCTTCACTGTCTTGACAGACTCGAGATGCTGGATACTCTGTTCTGGACATCGACCTGAATTGAGTGTGTGTGGTTTAGGCGCGCATCGACTGCATAGGTCATATAGCCCGAATTGAGTTTGATCACATGAGTGTAGCCTAAATAAAAAGACGTGGTCTGATCAGTGCGGATATACCGTGAACTGGGCGGATACATTGGACCTTGGCTGTGATGCTGCAGGTGAATAGGCGAATGATTATTTTTTTCCTCAAGCAACGTTTGATAGACGAGCCGGTGTCCAATCTGCAAGCCGTCCGAAATCAGCTGGTGTAGAAATGCTTTCCGAATTGTATTTCCCTTACTATTATGAAAACGTCAATCTGGAGGAAAAGTTCCAAAGAGCATTAGAATAGGTTCTGGTACAAAAATCCTGTGTGCATGATAATGTTGTATGCTTTGTGCTAAGAACTACAAACTGATAATTGTAATATGTTCTCGCTTTCGCATGCATGCAGCAGCCCATCCTATCCTGACATTAACCTGCCTCATCAAGCAATCGCAAATTTAGACGCAATTCAGCCTGTGTGTCCGTCCTTCGGACAGTTTGTTCGGACACCCGGCATTATGGGTCATGCCGTCGCCCACGAGGCGGCCCGAGTCGCCTTGTGGGCGACGGCTCAAGTTCAGGAAAGTGAATGGAGAATTAGTTGGGCAGGGCTACATGATTCTTGCCGGGCCGGTGTCTTTGTACGGCTTTTGCACTGAGTGCGTGACGAGAAACTGCCCTTTCATACTGGCTTCGGAATGGGGACACAATGTGGGTAATGTAAGCCAAACTGAGTCAGCCGGTTCCCGAATTCCATCGCACCTGGATAGTATATCCGGCTTCAACGCCCGCCTAGGAATTAGCATACCCAGTGGTGTTTTCGCCACCAATCGGGCTTACTTGGCACCGTCAGTCTGGGTGGAATGACTGATATGCGACGCTCTTTGTGTCCGTATGAATATTTTGCAACTACCGTCGCCACCTAGGCATATATGCTGACCAAACTGCATGAATAAAACAAAAACTATTTGTAATACCGGCCGATCAGTTCGTCCTCCGTAGATCCTACCACCATGCATGGACGGTGATAGGAAGCTTACGCATCAATCTACCTGCACGAGAGCTGTAGTTTACTAAGTACGTTTGTGTTGGTATTTATACTCCCGGCGAAGTCCGAACACAGATTAGCAAGTATGGCCACGTGCTTGACAGAGCTGCGTGCCGCCGTACCAGCACGGCGCCGTGGACGGGGCCACCTCTGCCCAGGTGCTGGCGGGCGTCGCGGACTGGGCAGAGTGGTGGAGAAGGGCGGCTCTCTCGCGCTGTCGAGGGGAGGCACAGTGGAGACCTTCGTTCGGCACGAGGTCGGGGGGTGAGCCGACAATGCCGACGACGGCGAAGGCCACAGCGACTGGCGGACGGGGGCGCCCCGTCGGGACGGTGCCGGGTCGGACCGGGCCGTCTGTACGGCGCAGCCCGCCCTCCGCCAACGAGCCGGACCGACCAGAGAGACGTAGAAGCAAGCACGTTTAAGTCACTTACACAAAATATTGGCTAGGACAGCGTTTTCAGAAATTATCGGATCTTGTATGTGCTCGGAGGGAACTGTACAGAGCTCACAGTTATATATATATAACTGTGCGTCACATTGCATATAGGGATCGCCGTAACATTCTACCGCCTGCGTCCGTGTTTAGAAAGGTGGCCAATTATGTCACTTCCTGATATAAGAAAAGGCAGGCCTCCTGTGTATCACCGTCGTCGCATCTGCACTTGTGAGAGTGCTCATCTGCATACCACGAGTGGGTTCAAGTACATTGTTTTTCCCATAAATTAGGCAGTACCTTCACTGCTCTTGGTCGGTCGGCACTAGTTAGGATGCATAGGCGATTTGAAGGGTGATATATTCGCCTTAGTCTCACATGTTGTGGTTGGAAGCGTGGCCTGGAAATGTAGAACAGAGAGCTGCATTTTCACATATCTTTATACCTTTATGCATTCGAAACGCTCCTACATTAGATTGGTTTTCCAGCTTGAAAAACCTAGCATTGTTAAATGTTAATACATGTGTTTTTTTTACCTGAACTTCGTTAGCTTTTAAAATTTCGCTCGTATTTGTACATCTGTCACAAAGAAGTTCTCTCGTTCATAAGACCGACTCCGGTCTCATCATGTGTGTCCGCTACTGCTTCACTGGCCTTAATCGCCTCGGTATGCCTAAGAGCGACGCCAATAATATTTGCTTTATGCAGCCTTGTCTGTATTCAACTCTATACATAGGTACAAACTGTGAATGTTAGATTACGTACATTGCTATATAACATCATGGTTTGTATTACTAAGCTGATTCTGGAAAAGGAAGGTATTTTGGGTCCTTTTACGACACATTCTACCCCTAGGTCATATAGGATCGCCAACCTTTCACGCCGATTTGTCACGGCTATTCTGCTTCCGTTCAGAAATCGTTATCTTTGGTTTATGTACCTCATTAATACGATGTCGGATGTGGGGCTAAATCAGAATGATTCCACTGTATGTTTTATGCATAATTTATTCGATAACGTACCATGCATTAGTTCGTCTCGATTAGTTCCCGCTTGAATAATTATACATGGCTGACGATGTCATGGATGGTGTAGTCAATACACCCCTGAGCCTCGATAATCAATAAACCAGCCAACCAACCGACCCCAAGCTGATTCAGCGTCTTGTAAGTTTGATGAGAGGTAATTTATACCAACCACACCATTAAATATGAATCCAGTTGAACCATCTACAATTGAGCCCAACTTGCAGGTGTATTCATGTACAATTATAACCGTCCTTGATTTACTTGTCGGCATCAGCTCGGCAACGTGGCGTGCTTCCACCTGGGCATCCATCTGCAGGGCTCCAGTGGGGCACTGGCCACTCCTCCGGCTCATTGAGGAGTTCTACTCGGTCCGTCACTGCTCTAGCTCAGAGCTGTCCCGTGCAGCTGAAGCGGCACGGACCTTGAGTAGTCCCACTCTGCCCGTCACTGCTCTAGCTCAGAGCTGTCTCGTGCAGCTGAAGCGGCACGGACCTTGAGTAGTTCCACTCTGCCCGTCACTGCTCTGGCTCCGAGAGCTGTCTCGTGGCTGGAGTGGCCCGGACCTTGAGTAGTTCCACTCTGCCCGTCATTGCTCTGGCTCAGAGAGCTGTCCGTGGCTGGAGTGGCACGGACCTTAAGTAGTTCCACTCTGCCCGTCATTGCTCTGGCTCAAAGAGCTGTCTCGTGGCTGGAGTGGCACGGACCTTGAGTAGTTCCACTCTGCCCGTCATTGCTCTGGCTCAGAGAGCTGTCTCGTGGCTGGAGTGGCCCGGACCTTGAGTAGTTCCACTCTGCCCGTCACTGCTCTGGCTTCGAGAGCTGTCCGTGGCTGGAGTGGTCCGGACCTTGAGTAGTTCCACTCTGCCCGTCATTGCTCTGGCTCCGAGAGCTGTCTCGTGGCTGGAGTGGCCCGGACCTTGAGTAGTTCCACTCTGCCCGTCACTGCTCTGGCTCCGAGAGCTGTCGCGTGGCTGGAGTGGCCCGGACCTTGAGTAGTTCCACTCTGCCCGTCACTGCTCTGGCTCCGAGAGCTGTCGCGTGGCTGGAGTGGCCCGGACCTTGATGATTTATACTCGGCTCGTCACTGCTCCAGCTCGGGAACTGTCTGGTGGCTGCTGCAGTGCAGTCGGCTGCAGTGTACAGTCCAACGACCGCTCGGCTGCCGGAGCAGGAGCTGGCCGTCGCGGGCAGAGTGGCCGTCGTCGCGGGCAGAGTGGCCGTCGTCGCGGGCAGAGTGGCTGTCGCCACGGGCAGAGTGGCCGTCGTCGCGGGCAGAGTGGCCGTCGCCGCGGGCAGAGTGGCCGTCGTTGCGGGCAGAGCGGCCGTCGCCGCGGTGCTGCTGCGGTCTCCCAACCTCCGGGCTACAGGCGGCCTCGTGTGAGAGTCTGGAGAGGTGGCGCTCCACTCCGCACCCAGTCGGCGTTACCTGCCGAGATATGTATGGCGGCACGACGTGCTGGCGGGAATTAATGGCGCCGATCGGCAGACGCATGCTGGGCGGGCGCGCCTCCAGACGACAGATACACCCAATTGGGGGCTGCACCAGCTGGCTGCGTGCCACCGCGGCGTGGACGGCCGGTCGTGTCGACACGCCGGCCACCACGTGGCCGTCTTCAGCCGTTGACCGCGAACGTGGGAGCTGGAACGTCGCGACGCGCTCCATCGCCCACCGGTTCGCGCGGTCTGGCGGCGCCCGTGGCCTCGCTTGACCTCCCGGTGGGGGCTGCCGTGTCGCCGCTGCAGACGGCGTGACTTGCAGGCGCCCGAGAGGAAGGAGTGCCGACCGCGGGCCGACGCCGGCTGACTGCAGCCCACTCGCCTGTACCGCTATGGAGGCGCGGATGGATCTTGTGCGACAGAAATCCCAGTCAGCCGCGTGGTGGACCAGTCACGCCAGAGTAGGGACGGTAGACTGCTCAACAGAGGCGGGGTTGTTTCACGGAAGTGAAAAACGTTCAAATCGTTTTGAAGGCAATGCAGACTGCAATGGTACTATAGCTGTGGATCGGCCGGGTTTCACGCTACGAAGGCATGGTCTGTGTACTGAGGTGTGTGTGTGTGTGTGTGTTGCTGTGTTTGGCCAGCCTGCCACCTGTAGGTGATATCGGCTGTACTGAGGGGTAGACGGTCTGGGTACAGCGGGTATCACCAGCCCAACCTAAAGCTCGTCCATCGTCATCATTCCTATCAGTTTCACCCGCGCATACTTGGCCTCACCTATAATTCCACAGACGTGTGGTCTGTATTTTAGAGACGTCCTGGCTACTTTGATATTGCAACCTTCTGAACATCGCCAGCTGAGCTTGTCTTGCGTGCTATAAGGCTGGCTTCGCTGGGATCGGCTTCAGCGACGGTCCAGATGATAAAGCGATTCGTAAGAAATGATGGGACATCCGATAGAACGCGTGGATAATCCCAATAAAGTACTGTGGTAGCGTGGAGAAACGCCGCTGCTGGTGTGGCCAGCTTAGACTTGCCATGACACCAAACGCGGAAAAGCAAATTGAAAAAATACCAGCCAATCCTCTCCCGCCAATCGAGCCGACCAGTCATGGCGTCGGTATCCCGACAAGTCGTTGGACACCCACGTGCTCCGCCGGCCCTGCAGATAGTCTCAGGTCGGCGAGCAGTCACGCACGCCCACGCACTCCGTCCGCATTGCCAGACCACGTCATCGTCGCCTACGTCATCGCCGCACACGTCATCGTCGCCTACGTCATCACCGAACACGTCATCGCCGCACTCGTCATCGTCACCCATGTCACGACCACCCAGGCGTGCCGCACACACCTTACAGTGGCCTCGGCTGCGGGGCGGTATGGCGGCGGAGCGTGCCGCCGGCTGCAGTGCAATGGCCGTGAAATGCCGGCTGGGTTGATGGCTCCACCAGCTGTTGGTGGGAATCGGACTGGACCATGCACGGCAAACCGCACACCAGGTGTTCAAGGCAGAGGTTCAGTGACATCCCGGGAATTGTACGGTCGTGGTGTGATGCTCGGTATGCTCGGTGTGCCTCCTGCTGCCCCGGCCCGCGTGGGTGTTGTGCTCAGTGGTCCTGCCCCTCAAGAAACAACGCAAATAACACGGTCACATGCTTGATCTATAGTATACTTGACTTGAAACATCGTAACATGGCAATCAAATCGGCAAATCACAATGTGCTGGACATCGTCACAAAAACCAGACACTGTTTCAGGGTCATGAGAAAACGGCTGTGCCTGCTCACTTGTCTGCGAAAACTGCCGTTCACTAATGCATGCAGTCATCGCAAGTAATTGTTTTAGGTGGAATATGCAACGTCGTGCACCAGTAAAATAGATGCAAACGATGAAAATTGATGCGGCAACCTACTCGTTTATAATTCGAATATAACCCACTCGAATTCGAGCTGGGTGGGTACGAGAGCTGCGGCAGCATGACGTGTCCTCTGTCTGACAGGAAGTGTCTCCTCTCAGAGCTGGGCGGTCGAGCTGGGCGGGTACGAGAGCTGTGGCAGCATGACGTGTCCTCTGTCTGACAGGAAGTGTCTCCTCTCAGAGCTGGGCGGTCGAGCTGGGCGGGTACGAGAGCTGTGGCAGCATGACGTGTCCTCTGTCTGACAGGAAGTGTCTCCTCCCAGTTCACCGAACCAGCAACGTGTCCTGTTTCACAGTTTTGCTGTGAAAGCCACCAACATCAGTATACCGAGTTCTGTACTTAGTAGCACCGATAATTTATGTTATTAGAAGTGTATTTTGCGTTCAGGCTAGATGGCATTTGGCACGTTATTAAAGTAAAATCGGGCACCGAAAGATATCTCCCACCGACTTCCAGGTATCGAAAGATAGCGCGGCTATCTCCCACAGCCTTTCAGGGGAGGAGATAGCTCCGAACCGACAGATGTCTCTGGTGCCGTAGAGGACCCTCAATTACTAAAGGCAACAATAAGACCATTCAGAGGGTGATTTGTCCAGTGTGGAAGTTCTCTTGAATGATGGCTCTTCGCACCGGTGCCATATCATTACCTGGTCTTCGCACCGGTACCATACATCATTACATGGTCTGCACACCGGTACAATAGCATTACCTAGTCTTCGGACCGGTACCATATCATTACCTGGTCTTCGTACCGGTACCATACCATTACCTGGTCTTCGTACCGGTACCATATCATTACCTGGTCTTCGGAACGGTACCATATCATTACCTGGTCTTCGCACCGGTACCATACCATTACCTGGTCTTCGGACCGGTACCATATCATTACATGGTCTTCACACCGGTACAATATCATTACCTGGTCTTCGGACCGGTACCATATCATTACCTGGTCTTCGGACCGGTACGATATCATTACCTGGTCTTCGTACCGGTACCATACCATTACCTGGTCTTCGTACCGGTATCATACCATTACCTGGTCTTCGTACCGGTACCATACAATTATCTGGTCTTCGTACCGGTACCATACCATTACCTGGTCTTCGTACCGGTACCATACCATTACCTGGTCTTCGTACCGGTACCATACCATTACCTGGTCTTCGTACCGGTACCATTCGATTACCTCGGTGCCGACATGTGTGCTGTGAAATATCCCCTAAAGACGCTGGCGATGAATGCTCCAAGAGGGACCCATCTCGAGCCAGTCTCAGCACAGTCTCGCTTGGCGTAGATAATTGTAGCCCTGGCTTTTTATCCAAAGGGAAAAACTTGCGTAGGCCTTACATGATAGACCCTCGCACACAACTGGTGCCCTCTAGTAGCCCTGAGTTGTCAGACTGTGGTCTCCGTTGGGTTTGACGGGTCTGCATGCACGTGGGTGCGTGCAGGGTGGAGACTATTATAATATTAGTATAGTTAGTACACCACTAAGCATGATATTGCTGCTGCCATGCAGCACGAATATTTCAGTACATCGCTAATCCATCAAAAGAAGTAATGTCCTCGACATTTTTCGACGATAATATGCTTTTGTTCGAAAGGAGGGAAATTACCGTATACACTTACTTTTTCACAAGTTAGCTTCTAGACGGCCTTTTTAAAGTGCGGAGACACGGTAAATCTCGTGCTACCTTCCAAAAGCAGTGACTCTGAAAATGTTACGTCCGTTATATTTCGTTGCCTGGGAAGAATAAAACTTTTGCAACAGTAACTACCTAGTTATGGCAAAATTACATCCATGGACGCATATGTCATACATAATTCGTTCGTTTTACTATGATGACGAGTATATTCAGCTGCAGTTGGTAAGCTGATGATAAGATGAGGGGATGGCCAGATGTGCTCGCTGCTACCAGTTGCCAGGCAGAATTTACTTAATGGCTCCAATACAAAAAATGTCATGAAATAAAGAAAGCTCTCGGTGAACGAAACGCGGAGAACATTTTTGGTTTTGCGTGGTGACAATCTCAACTTCGTGTTTGGTCTAGTGTATTTTTCGTCGCAAGTGGGGGGGGGCCTTAACTTGGCTGGGCCTCTGTCTACTAACACTTTCTTCCAGTGAAAATGCTAGCCAAGTTCTTCCTTCTCCCCGATTCAAACTCACGTACCTATTGTAATATTGGTATATATATCCATCGGCCTTGACCGCGCATTTAAAATGTAGATGCCGAATGATAAAACCGAGCAAATAGATAAGAATAGAGCGTGCGCAGTGCACGTGCTACATCGGGACTCCGGTAGAACATCTGAATCCAGCCGGAAGCATCTTGTCTGATCAGCGAAAATGGAGCTCCCTGCTTGAACATCGTACAGTTGAATGATTAACTGTAACCACTAGATACTGCATACACTTACTGTATTTTTGCAATAGTCAGTTGTTCTAGCTTTTGTTTTTCGTTTAATACGTACTAATGCAATGGATGCACGTATTATAAATGACAGTTAATTTGGGTAGATAAAAAGATGATCAACTTGCGAATTGGAAGCGTGCAGAGCCACATCCAAGTGTGGGGGGGGGGCGGCGGGGCCCCACCCCCTCAGCTACTAAAAATACACTAGAAGAAAGCTTGAAATTGTCCGCATGCAAAACCGTTAATTTTCGGCGCGCTTCGCGTGCTTAAAATGGTTTCCATTCCTTTATATTTTTGGCCGACCCCCTTAGGAAGATCCTGGCTGCGCTACTGAAAACATGCAGTGACAACATTGGATTGGCCCATTGATATTTAGTTTGTACATTGGAATTGGGTCGGATGTGGTGGGCAACTTTACTTTCACACAACTCAACTGGTCCAAATCCATGAGTGCTATATGCCTATGATTCTTAGCAGCTCTGCAATAGCAGTTGAGAATGGCTACAGGGCCAGCCTGCCCTGGCAGCATCTTTTTCCCTCTCATATGAAAATGGCGTTTTCAGTTTGCTCGAGTGCACCCCTCCCCCCAAGCTCAACGAATTTTCAGCTGAAAGCACCCCTCCAGACGGGTACTCCCAATAAAAACGTATCCACGTTTGTATTGGGAGCACCCGCCCCTACCCCGTGCCACGTGGAGCATGACGATGGCTAAGTATGCACCGGGTTTTGCCTGCCTTTCTAAGAAAACGTGCCGGATATCGTGGACTTTATCACGAAGACATCGCTAGCTTTCTCCGCATGGTCATCTGGAGTGTTGCCGAGGTACTTCACTGCGGCTACCTATGGACACGGGGAGTGGTACTTGCCTCCAACCAACCCCATCACCACGTACCACATCACCATGGTGTGGTTACACCGATGTGCCGCAAACTTACCTGGAATCGCGGCGCTCGTGGTATGCCTCTGATCGCTGGGTGTCCGCGCTGCGCGAGTCTGCCCGAGTCTGCCTGATCGCCCGCCGACGGCGCGTTCTCTCCCGTCCCCCTCCCGGCCGCACACTTCTCGGTCTGCGCCGCTCCTGACCACGCGCGCGACCAGCGCGCGCTCGCCAGCTCCGTGGCCCGTCCGCCACAGAAAGCCAGAGGTGTGGCCAGGATCGGGTTTCTCCGGCGCCGGTAAGGGTGCAATGGCTCCAAGCGCCACCTGGATGGCGGTCGTGGGAAGTGGTCCGGGGTTCGCGTCGTGGTCTGGACCTGACCGCACAGTGTCGGCACCAACGGCACGCGGTGTTGGCGATGTGTGGTGCGAGCAGAATCGACCACCCTACGTCCGGGTTGGACGGGATGCCCCCTTGTTTACGTTTCCGTTGATGCTCCCTTGGATATTCAGAATATCGGGCCTCCTCTCGGTCAAATTCAGTGGTGTTTAATTTCCATTCCAGATACCCGCGATCGGTAAAATCGATGTCAATGAAATTAGTATGTGTTCCGGAGCGTTCCCGCTCCTCATGTCCCCCACAACATGGAAACAATTATCTACTACATCGGTTTGGAACCGAGGTGTCCTGTTGACGTAGTTACGAGGTCTGACCCAACGAAGCTGAGTGAAGTTGGTCAGAAGGGATATATGACGTGCATTATTATTTGTCGATTTCAGGGGCGATTGGCAGATGATGTGGTTGCGCGATGTTTGTGGTATTCGTGGATGATCAAACCGCTTCGGTGAAAGCTACATGGAGCTCCGATATTACCGAGGTGCACAATGGGCAGATATGGGGATGGTCTTGACGTGGATTACAGAATTTGCGATCTGGAGATGCATTCAGGTTGAAATCTTCTTTCCAAGGCTGTACAAGGAATGCAATCATTTGATGCGATTATTGAATTGTTGATTTGATTGCACTGACCCTGTTGGCGTTTTTGTTGTTGGTTCTGCATGACCTTGCTTTCTTTGTTGAATTTGTACAGCCTGTTATCGTGTTGGTAATGTCGGCTACATCCGGTGATTTGCGGATATTTGCACGGGGTGCACTTAAAAAACATAGATTGGAAGGATTTTTGTTTTAATCGAAGATTCTTGGAGCCTGCGCAAGGCAATTGAGATCGTACAATTAATATCTACAGCGCAATTTGTGACTAAAAGGAGAACTATGTGACGCCATTGGATAAAAACGGCTCGACGTCTGGAGATATGGCATTATCGTACCAATGAAGGGCACATATGTAGTCAGAAAGCGTTATAAAGTCACGAATATTAGATTCGTGCAGATATGGCTTGATGCAAGACAACTAATCGCATTTTATATCACGCGTGGCCGTACGGCTGCTCCTCGATACGCTTTTGGTTTTGATTAGCCAAAGTAAAAGCACTTTGGAGGTAAAACATGCGCTTTTTTCTCGAAAGTATTTGCATAGCAGACCGCTCAAATTGAACTATATAAACATTATCTACGGTAAATGATTCAATTCCGCGTCTTACTCAGACATGAAGAGTGGTAGACAGAGGCGGTATCATCCCAAAAGACAAGACGTTTTGTACTGAATGCGGAGGAAGCTTTGCGGGCTAAACTCGTGTGCATGAGAGAAGCAAGTACGTGGACTGATAGAGAAGCAAGTACGTGGACCGATAGAGAAGCAAGTGCGTGGGCTGATAAGCTGCGTGATGCAGGATGTCAAACTCACTATTTTAATGAAAAAAGACCCTACTTTTGTTAACATATTGCGGACATCTTTGCGGGAAGAGGACGTCTTTGTGCTCTCTGAGCCTTGAGAAGAATATGCAGTTCATTTTACGTCGCAATCTAGCAAGACTGTTGATCAAATCAATTTAACGAAATCAACATTTCATATTTCTGGTGAATGTGTTGGGGAGGTCAAAGTTATAGGTTGTGATGGCGCATCAGTGAATACTGGATCGTCTGGCGGCATGTGCCGCCTGTTTGAAGTGACTCAGGAGCGACTAGTGCGCCGGTTCGTGTGCTATCTTCATATCAACGAACATAACCTCCCCGAAGTTGTCATGAGCTGTGACAAAGCAACAAGTGTCCCTCGGTTCTTCACGGGCCCGCTGCGAAAAACAATCGCAGGATCATTCAAGGTGCTACCAGCAGCTGCGTTTAAAGAAGTGGGCGGCAAGTGGAGGAAGTAAATGACAGTGTTACACGATTTAAGTAAAACCAGAGGGCGTTGTACGACCTGACCATCGTCGTCCAATGGGGAACTGTCACAGCGGAGGTCAAAAGAAGAAAGATCGGATCACTGAACCACGCGAATCAAGGGCGGATGCATCGCAACCACAAATATAAAGAGTATGTTTGTTTCGGGCTTTTTACTTGGCCTGTTTTACTCATGTAGGGGTTTTCAACTGACATTAATTATGCCATGTTAAGGAACGTTCACCCAGGCGCAATCAAATCATATGAGAGCTGCAGCTCCAGTCACATGGGCCACATACGTATTTGGCTAGCTATTCAACTATATACTGCAGCATTTGCCTGTGTTACATAAACTGCGAAAGTAAAAGCGGGCCCGTTGTTGCAATAACAACAAACGTTTTCGTGCTAGCTCTCTGGTGGGTAACTGTGGCTGCACGACTATTGCAGATCTATACATCTACACTTTCACTCTACATCTACATCTACACTTTCACTCCGTGACCACCTCTGCGATCTGGTGCTGTTCATCGTACGCCATCATGCCCAGGTGTGGTTCGCCATCAGACAAAGCTGTTGCTGCTCCAATGGGTCTCAGAACATCGTCCGTAGCCTGCAGTGTCTCGGCAGCCTCCCTCTCAATCTCCAGGACGTGATGCGGCCGGTCATTCAACAGAACGTGCACTGGTGCCACCCCGAGGCAGCTCTACTGGCGATGGCTGCACCCAGGGTTCCGCTAGAGAGCCGTGAACAAGATGCTGGAGTGTAGAAAAGGCCGGGATGGGGATGAGGAAGTGACACTATTTCAGCTGCCGACAGTCAACCTCACAACCCAAAGCTACGAACAGTTCATAGACTGGAACAGTGAGGTTATGGTTGATCCGGCACCGACAAGAAACCTGTCAGAAAGTCGCATAACGAACATCATTCAGTCTTCGCTGAAAATGGCACCGCTTCCCGTTCACATGCAAGCTGTTGAGCGGGCAGTAAGCGTCGTCACGGAGCAGGCTCACGATGTTGTCGGGTCTCCAGGCGTGGCTTCATCCGCGCCGAATGGTTTCCCCGAAGCACCGTAGGTAATTCCTCAGTTCAAGACGAAGGAGGAATTCGTCCAGTAGTTAGTGAGTTCTGCGTGTTTATGTGTACAGCGATTATATTTGGTGGAATACAATCACACACACATGAGTTGGTCACTTGTAGACCCTGTTGGTACACACTTGTTGGTACCCTGATGCCGTCAGAAGTGGCCACTGCAGACCACCAACGGCCCAGTGTGTTTCGGAGGGACCGCACCGGCAAGAGGAATTGCCATGGCCATTCAGCGTGTCTCAGCAGTATTTGATAGCTTCACTGACCCCAGAAGAACCACTGTAGGCTTATAGGGATTCACCGGGAACTTTGCTGGGCCATTCGATAGGTCATAGGAGATCATCTGAGGCAAGTGAATCCCTCTAACTCACAGGATCTCTTCTGACGGTGACATCTGCAGGGTCACGAGGTGGTCTACAAGAATCCTAGAAAGCATTGCAGTGGTCGATTTGAGGATTGAAAGGATCCGTCGTGGTACCTGGTGAGTCAATCTGAAGCTCACAGGATTAATTCTACACTGTAAAAGTGTAGCCTCGGAGGGGTGCTAATCCAGATGATAAATACAAGTTCTCTGCTCCAGCTTGGTTTAAGCAGGTTTTTGGATGATGCTACACTTCGCATCCCTGATATTTTAGCACCATGCTCAATTTCAGAATGCATCTGGTGCTAGTAATCACGGACTGTAGAACACGAGTGTCCGAAGGTGCTAAAGACATACCAGTTTGCTGATGATATCAAACTGGTAGGAGTCGCAAACAGTTGTGATCAATCTAGTAATATTCAACTAGACTTGGAGGACCTAAAAAAGTGGGCTGATCAATGGCAGATGTCTTTTAACTATGACAAGTGTAAGGTTATGCATCGTGGGGTCTGGAGGTGAGACTTTCAGATATACAATGGGAGGGAGGGAACTGGATGTTATTGAAGAGGAAAGGGACTTAGGTGTGTTGGTTTCAAATGACCTTAAAGCAGAGAAACAATGTAGCTCAGCTAGGAACAGGGCACTCAGAATGCTGGGACTCATTAATAGAAGTGTGATGTATAAGAGCAAGGAAGTCATGAAAAAACTGTACTTAGCATATATGCGACCCCACTTGGAATATTCTGTGCAAGCTTGGAGCCCCTACCTAGAAAAGATATAGACAAGTTAGAAAGAGTGCAACGCAAAGCAACTAAACTCATCAGTGGACTAGGTAGCTTAGAATATGGAGAAAGGCTTGTGGCATTAGATATGTACTCACTCAAGTATAGGAGATTAAGGGGGACATGATTGAAATGTACAAAATTGTTAAAGGACTAGATCAGGTCAATTTAAATGGTGCTCTTCAGTTTAAAGTATCACACAGGGGTCACCAACTCAGGTTAGACAAGTTGAGGTGTAGGACAGTTAAGCGACAGCAGGTCTTCAGTCAAAGGGTTGTTGATCAGTGGAATGGGCTGCCTGCTGATGTTGTGGGGAGTTCCTCATTGAATGTATTTAAAAGTAGGGTGGACACATTTTTTAGGCAGGAAAATCTTGTTTTTGATTTCTAATTTGGATGGAGGGGATAATATTTATGTTAAATGTGCACGGCACAGACCCCTTTAAGCAGGGGCTATGGTAGCACAATGGGTATGATGGGAGGAGCTTGCAATTGTTGAGGGTGTTATGCAATAGCAAGTGGATGATGCTAGATAGGCTGGGATATATAGCTTCCTAGGAACTTGGGATTAGGGATTGATTGGGGTGAGAATATGTACATTTCTAGTACCTTTTCTAGATAGGCTTAACCCAGATGGGCCCCTGTGGCTCTTATTAAGCCTTAACACTTTATGACTTTATGACTTTATAACACCTTTCCTGGTGTTTTATTTTAGTATACTAGGTGTGTTGTATAACAAGTGAGTACCTTTAAGGTGCTAATACTTTAGCGTCATCAATTAAATAGCCAATTTTAGCACTCATCACTGCTGTAAGCAAACATCGCACTTCTACCATTGAAGTTAGAAACAGCATGCACAGCACAACGCATTTATAAACACTAAATGTTTATATGCATCTACGTCGCACTGCTTTTGAGTGTGCTATTGCAAACATTATCACCACTCCAGGGTGGATTGGAGAGGGGGTGGGATTAATGCCACCTTGGACCAGTGATGATCCCCGCGACGGCTCAAAGTACCCCCTCAGGAAGCGACAAGTGCGCTCTCCCTGGGTACTTTCCCTTAGCATGGTTGGCTAACCGTAACACGAAGTAAAGCACTAAATAGGAGCGAAGTTCAAATAACTACGCAAAACGACGGCAATGCAAATTATTTGCCAACCATACCGCTTCTTCACTTCTCCGCTAGCCACCATGAACTTAACTTGCGCCGTCTCGGGGGGGTTGTTAACCCCCTAAGGTTTTTCGCGAATAGTGGAAGAACGGCGCACAGCAGCGCGCCGAAATTTCGCATACCTTTTCTCACTGCAATGTTGCATGTTGTATCAAAGTTTTGAGGTCAGGTCATCTAGGGTCAACGAGGTAGTCAAGGTCAAGTGAGGTCACCTCTAGAAATGTTCAACCAGTTTTCACGCTTTAACAGATATAGATATTTTAATGGAACTTTCAGCGTTTGCTTATACTTAGAGACGAAACAAAACGCACCATATTTTTTTTCCGTTTTTGTTTACTTATTATATTTGCATATTTGCCCCTAAAAGCTAAAATCGAAGATTCTGGCTAAAGTAAGCATTTTTTATGAGAGTAAGTTGACTTCGAACAACGTTTTTCGGTCCATTCTACCCATTATAATAATAAAGATTAAAGAAAATTGAATACTCAACATTGTAAAATTAAAAAAAAAACAATTTGGATTTTCGGGTGGGTAAAAAATTTAGGGCCATGGTCGATTTTGCCTTCCGTTTCTGATTCCCAATTTTTTTTTTCTTCACATATCCCCTAAAATGAACTCCACAGAGCCAAAACATGATGTAACTCGGGAAAACTATTGACGTCACCTTTTTTTGGGGGGAGGGATTAAAAACAATTGGGTGGTGTCTGGCCCTACTCGTCGAGCGCTTTCCGATGACACCTCTTTCGTTTTCGTGCGACGTTTAGTTTAGATATTAGAGTGGGGGGGGTGATTAGAGATATTATTGATTGACACAGCCAAAGTGGGTCCGACAGCCGAAATGGGTCCGACGGTCGAAGTGGGTCCTACAGCCGAATTTGGCCCCATAGCCGAATTGGGTCGGACAGCCGACGTGGGCCCCATAGCCGAAGTGGGTCCGACAACCATGGCCCATGTCTGCCTGAAGGTAACATATACAACGGAAGGTGCCGGAGAAGCGGAAGGGACTCCCTACATCTGGCGGGCCCTCGGATGGCCAAAGGCAGTCTCGATGCACACAGCTGAAGTACTGACAGCTGAAGCATGGCCTCCAACAACGGCAGGATAGCTCAGTAGCGGAAAATGGGCCAAAGGGACTCTGTAGCCAAACTACCAGTAGCCAAAGGGACTCTGAATGGCCGAAGTCGGTCGTGACGAGTTGGAGGACCTTGGCAGCTGAACACGACCAATCAGCGACAGAGGCCCCAATAACAGAAGGAGGCCCTTACAGCAAAGGGGTCCTCGACGCTGCACGGAGCTGGGGTGTGGTCCCCTACACAAGGATCCCGAGAGCCGAAAAGACCCCAGACAGAAGACAAGGCGAATTTTGGCGCGCATCGCGCGGCGAATCATTTTGCAAAACCCTGAACTTTCTCGCAAAGGTACATGAACAAGTAAGCAAGAGCTCACAGACTCGCTTCAAGCCTGTCAACTCACATGGCTACCACTGCTGCACGGGACCTTTGCAGTTGCTTGAAATCGACTGTGGACTAGGTAGGTACATTCAAATTGAAATCGACTAGGTACATTCAACAACCAGAAGTCATCGGGCAAATAAACGCGCTCGAGTTATATCGAGTTCAGATTACTTCGGCTGCCAGTTCACCAATCATAATAATTACATATAGGTAGGACGGAAGCCGACGGATCATACTAAAGCCGACGGAAAATAAGAGCAGCTTGACTGTACGGACGTAGAAACATTGCTGCAACCGCACCCAGTCGACCAGCTCCATTCCCCACCCTGCGCTTCTTTCCCTGTCTTTCTCTGCACACCATATTCAAGATCTCCTTCATCCAAAGTGTATCGAAATGGTCAGAGCTGGCCGAAGAGGACAATCCAAACACAAAACCAATACAATACTTGCTCCGCCATCTGTTGAGTAGGACCTAACATCTAGTGCAAGGATTGCGCGCAGCAACACAGCGCAAACATTATAATGCGCATAATAATAGCAACTTATCGGTAAAATATAACTCCCTCCATACAATTCCACCAGTTTGTATGCTGTTAGTAGTTCCTCAAATGACAGCCAGGTATCAATAAGACTCCAAAATGCATTAGGTTCTGGAAGACATGCAGCGCCATCTGTGTTCAGCAATGTCCCTAGCGCCCTCTACACGATCAGCGGTAGAGGGCGTTCTTGGAGGGTCTTCTTGGATGAAGAATGAGGAATGCGTCAAGCGCCTGGATTTAATGCATCCTGCTTGATGCAACCTCTGCACAAGCGGGCATGCCATCTCTTCGGAATGGCTCGAGCTCCTCACATTTTCGGTTGAGCCTCCAACACTTGTAGGCTTTAACACGTCGAAATATGAGCTTTGCATTTCACATCCGCTGCAATAAGTCGTAATAAGATCAGCTTTAGCATTGCTGAGCCCGCCAAAAATGTATTTTGAAATTCCATTCATGATTATTATCTGGGTGCACGTGCACTCAAAATCCTACCTCGTGCACTCACATAGCTGAGGGACAAATGTAGTATAGAGTATAGTGTAGTAGAGAATAGCAGGCCGGAAGAGGTATTTGTCATGACAATTGTGTGACTATATTGTCTCCTGCCGACTCAACAGTGCAACCAGAGGGCGGAGAGCTAAGGGGACTATAGCTCATTATCCTGAGGGTCATTATGAGAGGGATAGAGAGAGAGATAGAGAGAGAGATAGAGAGAGATAGAGAGAGAGATAGAGATAGAGAGAGAGATAGAGAGAGAGATAGAGAGAGAGATAGAGATAGAGAGAGAGATAGAGAGAGATAGAGAGAGAGAGAGATAGAGAGAGATAGAGAGAGAGATAGAGAGAGATAGAGAGAGAGAGAGAGAGAGATAGAGAGAGAGTATAGAGAGAGTAGAGAGAGAGAGAGAGAGATAGAGAGAGATAGAGAGAGAGAGAGAGAGAGATAGAGAGAGATAGAAAGAGATAGAGAGAGATAGAGAGAGAGAGATAGAGAGAGATAGAGAGAGATAGAGAGAGATAGAGAGAGATAGAGAGAGAGATAGAGAGAGAGAGAGAGATATATAGAGAGAGATAGAGAGAGATAGAGAGAGATAGAGAGAGAGATAGAGAGAGATAGAGAGAGATAGAGAGAGAGAGATAGATAGAGAGATATAGAGATAGAGAGATAGAGAGATAGAGAGATAGAGAGGGAAGGGGAAAGAAAGGAGGAAGGAGAGATAGGGGGATAGACCTGGACCTTGCGCCCAGAGGAGATTCCAGATACAGACTCGGACCCTGCCTGCAGCGCGGACGGTTCTCCTACGGTCACTGGTATCCTCCAGTAAAATCACCACCACGCTATCTTCTCTCAAGATAGGTGCAGCGGTGTCCCCAATGCACCTGAATTCCTCGCAAGGTACAGCAACTATCTCTCGAAAACGACAGGCGAAAACAGCGGCAATACTGGTCAGGTGGGCATGCCTCTATCCCAGGGTGAACATACAACAGCATTGCACAGCATGGGAATAATTTTAACAAACATTGAGTCGAAATTTCGAAATAATGAGAAGCTTGGCATGTTTGACCAGATAGCCAGCATAATTCGCGAAGCGATGCATTTGTAATTGCGAGGAAGAGCAAAGCATTACATTAGGAACTACGATGGAATATGCACTGATTTTTGCTTCGGCAATGCCAATTAGAACTGGAGATCCCACATCCGTGCTATTCGTGTGTTGTGGTCATTACGTGCAATGCCTGGCATACAACCGAAGCGTATTGCGTTTTCTGAATGTATTTGCTGTGGGCGATCCCGACTTCTTTGGCCCGGGTAGCAGAACATTGGTCCGGTGACACGAGGCGAGGTCGTGCCCTCCGGGCGTGTCACCAGATCGAGTAATCTGTTTACAGGCAGGTCACGCCCGTGAACGCGATGCCGCGGGCGCTGGTCGGTCACCATTACCAGGCTGAAAACCAGTCATTTTGAGGAGGATCCACTTCCGACAAGGTTCTCAAATTCCTACAGTTAGGTGCTAATTGACACCTAACAGAACATTTTATTACATCGTTTCCGATATATTGTCTATAACTTTATACCAAGCCTGTCAATGGTGTACATGAAGATAGGATCATGCATGATGCATCTAGTTTTGCTCAGCTGTAGATATTGCATCGATGAAATGCTTGCTTATGTATTTTTATTCACACATGGACATAGTTCTTTCGTTCAACTAAATTCAAAAGTTCTAGTTGAGATTCAACATTTCATGAGTCCAAAAATGCTAAGTAACTCCATTTTACATTTTCCTTCATCCCTGACATTTTTTTCTTCATCAGACACCGAACTCAAAATGAATTTGAATACACTGACTTCTGACATCTAGGCGCCAATTTGGTTAGTTATTGGGGCTTCAGGGCGCCTCGACCAGTCTTGACCATATTAAAAATGGGTACCATATTTTGACCAACGTGGGACTATCCATTTGCGGTAATTATGATCAGGTGCCCTGATCTGAGAAGGTAAACAAATATGCATATATTTTTCATCATACTCAAATAGTGTGTCTTCACCGTGAGTAAGCGGTGGCCAAGGAAGAAGTATGCACTGAGCTGAATCCTAGAATGATCAGACTGAAACCAAAGATCCACCACACTCGGGAGCAAATGCATTAAATGACTGCGCCACCGACTTTGCGAAGCCGTTCATATACAATTATTTACTATTGGCGATTATGCAGATGCCGATTGCCCACGTTCGGAAAGGCAACGATAAGTATGCAGAGTTTATAGGCCTTCAGAGTTATTAACAGGCGAGAAGCAAAACCATTTGCTGTGGGACGTCCAGTTGTGATGCGGTGTCAATGGATCAAACAAGGCGAATCTGGACCCATTTGTAATTCAAGAAGTGAATACATTATTTGAGGGCAGAGAGGCGAATGGTCTAAGTCCCATTGGGGAAGTAGTTCACAGCCCTACGAAGCTCATAAAATGCATGCTATTTGAACGATGGAACATGAGAAGCATTCCTGATTCTCATTCATTTGTTGCAAGACGGCCTTGAATCGTGAAATTATAATTGCAAGCCAGTCCAAAAATGGGCGAAGTCTTCCTTCGACTGTTATAAATAAAACAAACTTGAATACCCCAAACGATCCGTTCATAGCACTTTCAGAGCCTTCCAATCTCCAACGATGTACCCAAAGACAGGGGTGTAGCTTTGTATGCCTTTGGGAGGGCACTTACCCCTCACCCAAATGTTAGCTGTACACCCAAATAATTTCACCTTTTAATTTGGAACTCTATGTGGTATGCTCCCCAATACTTTTGGAGCCCTCCCGAACCTCCTTCGTGTATCATGCCCTCCCAATAATTTTCAGAAACCTACACCTGTTCCCAAAGATCACCGAATAAGCACGAACGTGCAGCTTTATTCACTACGAATTGTACATATGTATAGTAAGGTTCTGATACAACTACCTTTCCCCTGCATCATTTTATATCGGGTCGTGTTTAGGAGCTTCGACAATGTCATACAGGAAGTCTATTGAACAGCATATCATTTGCAGGAGGAAGCCGGGCATTGGGCTTGGTGCTTTGCCGTGAATTCCTCTGTAATAAGATACGTGAGATGGATGGGAGAAAATGGGATTTGTGATGAAGCCGGCGTCATGCACATGTAATACCCTGTCACAGACTTTACTTCAATGTCTGAACCATGGCGGGCTTGGCTTTTGTTTGTGGGATGTCGCAAGGATAACCGAATGTGCCACGGACACGTCAGAACGCTTCTATGTGTGGAGAGATGCAGCTTACTAATCATCGCTCGTGATCGCGCAATCATCGCCCGTGATCGCTCGTGATCGTGATCGGTCGGCTCACGTTTCTCTTAATGTTTACCCACAACCGTTATGAATACCACTTGGCCTTCTTCTTTTCTTAATTTCTTGGAACTGCCAGTACTTCCGCAATAAAGCAATATACAATGACCTAAGTAGTCAAACTGGACCCACACACACAGCGTTCGTACTGCTTACATTGGAAATGTATCGTGTTTCGGTATCTGCAAATGCCCGGCGAACGCCCTGTCGTAAATATTCAGCCGGGGCGAGTATCACTGTACCCCGAACTGTCTCGTGTAGGTGTCGCATGGGTCTGAAGACCAGCACACTACCGCAGCCACGTTATCACTGCACACCGGGCGGCATCACAGTATCACTGCACACCGGGCGGCATCACCGTATAACTGCACACCGGGCGGCATCACCGTATCACTGCACACCGGGCGGCATCACCGTATCACTGCACACCGGGCGGCATCACAGTATCACTGCACACCGGGCGGCATCACAGTATCACTGCACACCGGGCGGCATCACAGTATCACTGCACACCGGGCGGCATCACCGTATCACTGCACACCGGGCGGCATCACAGTATCACTGCACACCGGGCGGCATCACCGTATCACCGCACCGCTGGCTGCGCCTGACGGACGGACTGTATGTGGGACTGGGGCCGGTCTGAAGAAGGGCGCTGCGGAAAGTGCCAGATCGTTACGAAGGCAATTACTTGCACGGGAAGCATTGCCCTAAGAACGAATGTGAGTTTTAAGAAAAGCGTAAGGTGAGTGAGCTAAGAAAAGCGTAAAGTGAAGCGAGTTTAAAGAAGTAAGGCTGTATTGGGTGCGCTGAACGACCGACGGCAAGAGGTAGACGGTTGGCGCTGCGGTGCTCCGGACGCTGCACCTGCCGTCTGCCACTGCCGGCGGGAAGTGGTGATGACGTGGTCTCGGTCATTATAGATGGCGGAGCCGGCGCGCGGCGCCACCTATGCTGACCGGACAGAGACGTGGCGCCATCTGTGTTGATCGGACAGGGAAGTGGTGCCACCTGTGCTGACCGGGCAGGAAAGTGGTGCCACCTGTGCTGACCGGGCAGGGAAGTAGTGCCACCTGTGCTGACCGGGCAGGAAAGTGGCGCCACGTGGTCCTTCTTTGAACACGGAATGTGAGTTCTGCAGAGCAAGTAATATGATGTGGTTGGTGACGATGGTAAATGGAGAGCGGATTAGGTTATGAGTGAGGAAAGCAGGACTTGAAACGTAGCAAAACATGTTTGAGCAACATAAAGTTCATGCCGGGCCAGGTGACTCCCTCGCCCGTGATCGGGTGTTCAGTTTCGCGAGGGTGCCGACTACAAAAATAGACATGTAGGGTGTGTGATCTACATCTACAGGCACCTGTATCATATCGCAATTTACAAGTATGCCGATGGGAATCGCTAACCCACTAAGCCAATGCTGGCTGAAGAGATCATCCCTGAAAACTATCTTACTTCTTTTCAACATTGTAGCCATAGCTGGTGATCCCGGGTGCGTTGGTGGCCTGGACCCTCTTAGTATTTACCCTGCTAATGTTAGGTTGCCATTTTCTTATTCAATCTTAGAATATGTCTTTAAAATCAGGATATGGACCCCCTGGCTTCGTGAGAGATCTTCAGTCCTCACTATATTATGTCCCCTCATGAATTGGACGCCAATAAAGGATGTATTAAAGCCATCGATTTCAAAGGGCGCCACGCGGTTGCTCAGTCCACCCTTTTGGACCGGTTCCTAAATAGCACAAAACGCGTGACGATGAAGAGCGAGGCGTAATCGTCAGTCACGCTGACGACTGCACCTGCGTCTGTGGGCGTGCGACGCGACCTAACCGGACGGCGCGTGGTGTGACGCCATCGTCACGTCAAATTCGTGACCGTCGTCTCGTCACGAGTGGTCACGACCACTCATCGTCGAGGCCACGCCTCCAAGGTCGGCTGTCCGCTCCAAGGTGGTGGACACCGGACGGCCCGTCCTCGGGTGGGATAGATGTGTGTGTCTGTGCGAGTGTACACACACACACACAGACATATATATATATATATATATATATATATATATATATATATATATATATATATATATATATATATAGATATATATATATACATTTATATCTATATATATATATATATATATATATATATATATATATAGATATATATATATATATATATATATATATGAATATACATATATATATATATATATATATATATATATATATATATATATATATATATATATATATATATATATATATATGAATATACATATATATATATAAATATATATATATATATACATATATATATATATATATATATATATATATATATATATATATATATATATATATATATATATATATATATATATATATATATACATATATCAGACTTGTGCTCGACTCGCGTTGAATCGAGAATCGACTCATGAATCAATCGTTTTTGGATGAGTCGTGAGTTGAATCGATTCTTTTCCCAAAAGCATATCCTGAGTCGCGAGTTGAATCAGATCTTTCTTTTTTAAATGAGTTGAATCACGAGTCAATCATTTGAATCACAATGAGTCATTTGAGTCTTGCGACTCAAATGCAAGTTATGAACAAATGATATAAAGCATGTATCTTTGTAAATAGTATGCCATGACACAAGGTAGGGAGTAAAAACACAGCATAATTATTAATGCTTAGCATTACAATTGTCAACTTATCAGCTGCCAGTGAATAAAGAATGAGGTGTACTTAAGTTATTTACCAAAAACGGATAACAATAACTACAAAAAAAAGTATTAATGCTAAGCTTGGTATTCACAATCAGTATCATGCATGAGTCAATTCTAGTGCCAGAAACACAACACAGAAATGGGATGTGATTGTGAAAAATAATAGGGAACTGAAACGACCATGCACTTTTTTTTGGAACAGGCATTTGCACTGAATAAATTGCGTCGGTTTGTGTGACAAATAACAAACCCAAGTTACCTTTACAAGAAGGTAGATCAAAATTTTCCTTCAAGCCCGCATGACGCCATTCGAAGTTAAAAAAAAAATGGTAGAAATTTGGTTGCAGAACTTTTCTCAAATCATACGCAAAAGTCGCTTTAATTTGCTTCCTAGCAAATATATTTGTATTCCGCTCATCAGGTGAGTTATAATCTTTTCCCATTCTTTCCAGTGAGCATTTGTTCCGACACATTTTATTCTCGTGCATAGACAAGGTCGGATTTGTGCATTGTAATCCGGCGTTTGGAGTGGAATATTTTGTAGTCATCCAGTATGGATAATATTTTTATTCAAACCTTATGCATGGTAACTCAACTTGCACCCATTTCAGTGAATTTTGAGCACTTTTCCTTGATCACAGCAGTTCGTTGTCAAAAGTTAATAACTTAGGAACTTCAACTTCCAGATTAAAAAACAACAAATAATTTTCTCGAAAGGATAAAGTTCAGGATCCCCAAAGTCTAGGATCAGCCTATTTTTCCAAACATTTACCTACCTACCTACATTGACATACAGCAGTTGTTGAAAACAGTTTTTCCAGGCCAGCTAGACCCAGGGCATGATGCATTCTTCCTTGGTGAATCTTGCATGGATTGTTGATGATACATGCATAATTGAACATTTATGTACAACACCATTGTGATCTAGGAATGCCCTCCTGAAACTTGCAACTCAACTGAAACTCTCCTGCCAATGGGGAGAAGAAGCTATGGAACACTTAGCGCCCCCTTGACTGTCCTTTCTTCCGCTCTTGAACGAGGGTGACAACTTGAACATGTAAAATGGATGGTAGAGGGAGCCTACCAATATCAGGAACAAGCCCTTTATTTTGGAGGCACTTGATGGTGAGCCTGCCGGAAAGGGCACATTGTTGGGCAGGACGATTATTACTGGGTCATTAAGGATACCCTTTGATGATGCTAAAGAATAGGTCTTTCAATTAGAATACGTCAAAGTACCCTATATTGCCATAAAATATGCAAGATAGCGCAGAGAAAGTCGGTAAAATTGGGTGTAAACCAACGGTGAAGACAAACCTTCAAGCCTGCTACCAAACAAACTTCGTGGGGGCAACAGACCAACGCAATCATATTCTGTGCAGATACCTATTGCAGTGCAGAACCTGGGTGCCATGTTGCAGTTAGGTAGGTGATGTGTGTCAGGTATATGATTCAGGTTGTGTGTGCAGCATGCTGATGTGGATTGAGGTATTATGCACTCATTGCTTTGCATATGCATTGACAACCATTCATCTCGTTAATCTGTTTGAGTCAATTACTTTATGCACATGCACGTTCATTGATCTGTATATTTATCCTATATATCAACCATTACAGTGCATGACGAATGATAAATAATGTGAGGTGAAAACAAAGTTATAGCAAAAATAATATATCCAACAGATGTTTCGATGTTGGAGCTTCTTCGTTAGTGTGAATAAATACTGATTCCCTTCTTTAATTAGACATATGAAGATGAGTTGACATCAAACTGTGTCAAATAAATTATTTTTGCTGGAACTTTGTTTTCACCTCACATTATATATATATATATATATATATATATATATATATATATATATATATATTATATAAATATATATATATATATTATATTATATTTTATATATATATATAAATAGTGTGTGAGCAGTGCACACAAAATCATATGGCTTATGAATCTGATACCATTGGGTCGGATCTGAATCGATTCAAATTTATGTTTGTGTCGTGAGTTGAATCGGATCTCTGTAGCTCTGAGTCTGAATTGAGTCGAATCAAATAATTTTGACCTGCTGTGAATCATGAGTTGAATCGGATCTCAAGATATATGAGTCAAATGTGAGCCGGTTCAAAAATTTGAGTCGAGCACAAGTCTGATATATATATATATATATATATATATATATATATATATATATATATATATATATATATATATATATGATATATATGATATATATGATATATATGATATATATGATATATATGATATATATATATATATATATATATATATATATATATATATATATATATATATATATATATATATATATATATATACATCATATAATAAAGCAACAACAACAACAATATAACAGTGTGCAACATGAACAGCATAAGGTCAACAACGTATCGTCAGGCCTTCAGTGGCGCGTTTTGCTCTCAACTCTGAGCAAGAGCGATCGTTTTTATCTGTTCTGCTTAGTTCTGTTCTGTTCTGTTCTGTTCTGTTCTGTTCTGTTCTGTTCTGTATTTATTTTGCTGAGCCACGGTGTGGTGTTTATTAAGTGCCATTTTCGCTTGAGTAGAATGCTGACCGTGCGACGTGTGATTAATCGCAGGAAAAAGCGATCACTGAATTGCCTAGTGGCCGACACTGAACCATTAAGCCAAGTTCCTGTTCGACATCCGCACATGGCGCCGGCAGCATCATTACACGCCTTAGCGCACCAAGGATCTAAGGAAGGGCTGGTCTCGTCAGACTCTGTTTCTTTGTACGGCCAATGTTACTGAGCGCGTCTGCAAGTGCAGGCACATAGTGCAGCGTAATCGTCTGGGCACGATGCGGCTGTAGCCACTCATGCGCATGCTTACATAGCATGTGTCTCATTAGTCGCCACGGTTGGGCACGTGAAATGTTGAGCATTTTTACAACCTGGCACATAAACATGTCGGGTGTCTGAGAATCCCAGTGTCATCCCAATATCGCCGTGGAGATGTGACGAATTCCTATGCCATGACCGTGCAGGACACCGTGCACTCCGCTATATAGTGCAGACCATGGGTGCAGTTTTGGTATTTCCAGATCTGTTGGCACTAAAACTAACACCACCTATGGCGCTGGAGCATCACGTAAGAGTGACCGGGCACCACCCTGCTTTTATCAGTTGAGTTCTGGTGTTTATGGGGATACAAAGAAATCACCACCTATAAATCACAAGACCATGCAAAAGCATCTCCTTCATTTTTTCAGAGGACTCCGGAAGGCTCCACTAGTCCAGACATGACCTGCATGGGTGTAGTGTAGATATAGATATGACCTGCATGGGAGCCCGCAGTGGGCGACATCCGAGCGTGCCCTGCCAAGTACCTGACTAGTGACCCTATGACCCTGTGAAGCACCTCACTAGTGACCCTGTGACCTTGTGAAGCACCTCACTAGTGACCCTGTGACCATATGAAGTACCTCACTAATGACCCTGTGACCCTGTGACCCTGTAAACTACCTCACTAGTGACCCTGTGGTCATGTGAAGCACCTCGATGAGAGCTAACACCTCTGGCTACAGCGCCAATCGGCTCGATGACCCGGTCACGACCTGGCTGCAGCGGCGACACGAGCGCCATGCACGTGTCTGGGTCAGACAGGCATTCTGAGAAGTGTGGCGAATACCGACTGACCCAGTCAGACGACTGCCAACGTGCATGTACTCCCTCCACCCCACCTCGCCGGGGGTGAGGAGAGTCTGGTGTGCTGGTACCGCGGACCGGGTCGGATCTCGGCCGGCCCGTCGCAGGTTGGATCTGGTCGGCGGGTCGGATCTCGGTCGGCCGGTCGCAGGTTGCCCGCTCACCGCCGCGTGGCCAGGCACAAAAAGGCGGCCAGCGTCTGATCATGAGTGCCCGGCTGCGGCCGGCTTTACATCACAATGGCGCCGGGCGGCCGGCCGGCTTTGAAGGTGCGCTGTTAGTTGAGCATTGTGTGGCCGGAGACACGTCGGCGCGCCGCCCGCGAGACGTGAGGCACAGCACCGGCCGCCGGCGCAGCCGCCGCTGCTCCATCCGGCTGGCATCGACGGCGACGTGCGCGCGCGCCCGACTGTTTAGGAGCGGCGTTCGACGCACGCCGATGAATAGCCGCCGACTCGACCGCATCCAGATGCGGCGGCGGCCTGTCATTGCAATCGGATTCATCGGATTGCGGCGGACGAACCCTCCCGACGGCGGCCGCGCCAGCGCCACTACCGTCTCCGCGACCGGCGCCGGCGCCGCTGGCGAGGCGACGGCGGGGCGGCGGTGGCCGCGCCATCGCGCCACTACCGTCTCCGTGGCCGGCGCCGGCGCCTCTGGTGGGGGCGGCGGCGTGGCGGCGGTACCCAGCCGGTCCAGAGCGGCAGACATCACCGATACGATGCGGAGCACGCCAGTTGGAGCGGTGGCCGTCTGGCGCCAGTCGGAACGACAGGTTCGCCTGGGTGAGCCGGCAGCGCGGCATTGACCACACCCGGCCGGCCACCGTCCGCTGCCGGCGTGACCGCACCCGCTGGCCGCCCACCCTCAAAGGCGCCGCACTCGCCAGGCCACCGCACCGAAGTCAAGGGGCTCCACCGTTCGGGTTCGCTTGCAGGAGGCATGTTGGTATCAGATTGACATCGGACGTCTTTCGCGTTCATGTCGTAGGTTCATGTACTGCGTTCCGTTTCACTTGCAGCAACAGAGCACCCGGACAGTATTCCGATCGGTGACCACACTAAATGTCAATCCGCTTACCTCCTACTAGTATTATCTCCTTCCTTTGTTTTGCAAGGACACGGCATGTTTTATCCAGCATCAGCAGGCAATGAAACGCTGCTTTGAAGAAACCGCATCGGCGCCAACGAAGTGTCGCCGGTGAAAGTGCACACATCCCGGCAGGCTGGCACGGCCGTGTCTGCTGCTCAGTGTTTGGAGACACGTGCAGTGTTTGGAGCCATAACCGCGACTCGAGGAGACATAACTGCGCCTCGCGACCGCACTGCAACGGCCAGCACTCGAGCCGCTGCAGCAGCGCAGACGAGCGTTTTGTGGACTCCATTCGGACAGAAGTGTCACGTTTTGTCGGAGCGAATGCGGTCGTAAATCATCGGATTACGTCGGTAGAGATGCTATCAGGAGTGCGGGCCGTGTGTGCAGTCGCTGCGGCACGGCTCACCAATGTCCGAGATTGAGATGTTGGATTCCATCAGAGCTGTTCCAGACGTGAGTTCTGTTATCGAAGCCATTGCACTGAGAGCACCATGTCCCATCATGGCAGCGAGTAAATCACATTGGGCGTCATTAATGTGCAGCATGTGCAGGCTGTATATATTGGTGATTGTCACATTCTGTCAATGGACGCATACAATATCGGATACTTCACATTATTGGATCGGCCACATTAAGAGTTGATAAATGTCTGAAAGGGGGACGGCAAAGTAGCTCTTCTCCAGTGTTGGCATCGATTCTTCTCATGCAACACTACGTGCGACATACGGCCGGTTTAAACGTATCCGAAGCTAGGGTAGCCTCCCGCATTCTCCACTGTTGCTATACGGTTTGGTGTTTGGTGTGTGGATTAAAGTCTCCTCGACGGGCCATCACCATTTTGACAATCGTGCAGATAGATAGATAGTTATGACAGGCTGTGGGACGGGGCGGGATTAGTGGGTGTGGCTCTCACTATATTTACTTCACTGAGCATTACATTGCGGCCACGTGACGCACGTGTATCCCACCTTTCCCACGTGACTCGCGTGTATCCCACCTTTCCCACGTGACTCGCGTGTATCCCACCCTTCCCACGTGCCGCACGTGTATCCCACCTTTCCACGTGACGCACGTGTATCCCACCTTTCCACGTGACGCACGGGTATCCCACCTTTCCACGTGACCCACGTGTATCCCACCTTTCCACGTGACTCGCGTGTATCCCACCTTTCCACGTGACTCGCGTGTATCCCACCCTTCCCACGTGCCGCACGTGTATCCCCCTTTTCCACGTGACGCACGTGTATCCCACCTTTCCACGTGACTCGCGTGTATCCCACCTTTCCACATGACGCACGTGTATCCCACCTTTCCCACGTGACTCGCGTGTATCCCACCTTTCCCACGTGACTCGCGTGTATCCCACCTTTCCACGTGACGTACGTGTATCCCACCTTTCCACGTGACGCACGTGTATCCCACCTTTCCCACGTGACTCGCGTGTATCCCACCTTTCCACGTGACGCACGTGTATCCCACCTTTCCCACGTGGCGCAGGAGTATCCCACCTTTCCACGTGACTCGCGTGTATCCCACCTTTCCCACGTGGCGCAGGAGTATCCCGCGGTGCCGTCGCCATTGCATCGCTTCACATTTCCGCCAGCCGGGACCTCTCTCAGGCTGTCAGCTCGTCCGCGGTCACCAACCTCCGAAGTGAGCCGCTGAAGACGACGATTGAAAATGCCGGCAAACTTTTAAAAGGAGGGATTTTGCGCCGGCGGCGCCGCTCTCGGTCGGCTCTCCTGCGCGCGCCCTGAAAGCCCGCTGTCCGCACCCGGCGCGACACGGCTCCCGAGCCGTGCCAAAGCCCGGGATTCAGAACATTTAATATGGCTGCCGGTGTGTGCGTCAGCGCGTGACTCCATCAGCCGCCCGGGCTCTGCCGACTCCCGGCACTGCAGAACGAGCCGGTCGGGGTCGACGGCCAGCCAGTCGGCCCCGAAATCATGCGGTGGATGGCAGAATCATGTTCCTCTGCGAAATACGGAGAATTACGCCACCGCGCGAGCGTAACTGGGGAAATACTGGCGCAGGCAAGCTGATTGGGTTTGCTGCATGGCATACATTACCTACCTACCTATATATCTAACTACACACAGATACACATACTCAAGCACACACATACACACACACACACACACACACACACACACACACACACACACACACACACACACACACACACAAACACACACACACACACATATATATATATATATATATATATATATATATATATATATATATATATATATATATATATATATATATTTGCTTATTTATTCATATATCAATGCACCCGTATGTATGTCTATCTGGAGGATTGCACCGCATAATAAATATGATACTTCACGGTGTTGCAGATAATGAGTCAGCACGCTAAATTAGGCTAGTTCTTACCATAGTAGGCCGGAATTGCAGAATTAATATACACCTACAGTTGCTTTACACTTCGTGTGTGTAATGCTGTTGAAATAGCCATTGCATTATAATGCAGTGGTAGGACTTTTACTCCCCTGCTCTTCCTCTATTCCAATTCGGGGTGTGATGGAAGAAATAGATCTGCTTTTGAAGTACTAACGATCTCAAAAGAAGGACATGAAAGCATGACTGCTTTTCCCTGCATGTCTTGAAGGGCCGAGGAGCCGTGACATTCGCTTTTTGTGTGGTGACTATTGCTTGAGATCCCGGGTGGGTGGTCGTGGTCTGGAACACCCTGGTTTGGTACCCTGCTAATGTTAAGTTGTCATTTGTCCTATTCAATCGGAAAATATGTCTTGAATATATAGACTTGGACACCCTCCCCTGGCTTCGTGAGAGATATCCATCATTGACGATGACGTTACTCCGTTTCATACATCCCTTTACACCAGGTCGTCATTTCAAAATGAAATAATCCATCCATTGCGGAAGTGTGCCATACTAAGAAGATAGTGGTCTATGAAAGGAATGATTGAGTCCAACAAATATGATAATACGTGATGTGGTAGTTGGGAACAAAGTCTTTGTCATAACCATTTTCAATCGTTGCATCGTAAGCAGTACGATCCGCTAAATGCTCAATTGTTGTAGCAAGGTGTGCGGTGCACTTTATTTCTGCTCCTGGTGTTTCCTAAAATCGACATCTGTCCGCCTCACCCACGAAGAGAACCAGACGGCGAACCCCTCGGCAACCTCTGGAAATTTACATCCGTGATGGGGCGTCTCCATGGCAACGTAACGTCACGTACGTGCCACCGCACGTCTGACCTGTCTCTATTCCTGTATATCTAAGGCGCCTGGTGAGGAGACTCGGCGCCATGGCGCATGAACCCAATTCTCCCGCGCACATTTTTTTTGTGTCGAAATCTGACCAATTTACGTCACGTGGTAACACATGGGGTGTCAAGGACGTGACGGGAATGGACATTGAGACACATCGATCGGCTTAAAACGTGGACGCCTCACTTTCCAACTGGGCGTGCATTGTGGCGGCGCCAGGTAGCGTGGTACTGGCCGCCATCTAAACTGCCCGGCACTGCAGACGAGAGACTCGCTTGTGCATCCCGCAGGACGACGGGTGAGCTGTACCTGACAACGTCCATCGCCGGGCACGCGCAACACGCGTCCCGGCTGATTGACGGCGAGGTGTACTGCGAGCGCGCCATATGGGGTCCGATTCTCCTAGACGGGGGGTGCGGGTGCAGCGATCTGCGGTGCCTGCGGTGCGGTGCAACAGGCCAACTGACGTCGCCACGCCCCGAGTGTGCGCCGGGCAGACAGCCGGTCGCGCGGCGTTCGCACGTGCCGTTTGTGCGTGGCGCGCGCGTGTCGGCTGTTTCACAAGCTGAATGCCGGCGGTCGTCGACACGCGGCCGTCGTTGGAGCGGCCCGGTGGATCCAGAGGGAATACGGCAGAAGGGAATCCACCGTCTGATGGATCAGGAGGCAACAAGGAAGAAGGGGCGCCGTCCGATGGATCCAGAGGGAACACCGACCGACGGGTCTGGAGGGAGGACGGTCCGACGGGTCCAAAGAGAGCACGGCTGACTGATCCGGAGAAAACACGGCCCACCGGGCCCGGAGAGAACACGGCCCGACGATCCCGGGGGAACGCGGTCCGATGGATCAGGAGGGAGCACGGTCGGAGGGATCCGGAGGAAAAACGATCCGATGAATTTGGAGGGAGCACGGCCCGACGGACGCGGGGGAACGCGACCGGACGGCTCAGTGATGCATTTGCGTAATGATCTTCATTGCCGAGTCTGCCGAATCGTACGCGCCGCCGCATCCTATAAACGTAGGTCAGTCGCGGGTGCGAAATTGATCTAGCGACGGAGTTTCGAAACTCCAGTTCAACAAACGCAACGCAAGTTATGCAAGACACGTGCAGTTTGTGCATCTTCGCTCAGATACCGTCCATCACAGTTTGCTACCCGAAGCATGGTGGTTAATTCTTCACACCTTGCATCACATACTGGTATGGAGATGCATTCCATTTTACCGGCGTGCTATCCTTACATGCATGGGCATTTGTGGGACACCGTACAGCTGTTATATCTTGAAATCACGCTTTATAACGCAGGCGAGAGAAAGGTAAGTTCGAAACGTATGAGAAATGTTGTAAATTGAAAGAAGATCAGTTTCTTTGTCTCTCGCTCTCTCTCTCTCTCTCTCTCTCTCTCTCTCTCTCTCTCTCTCTCTCTCTCTCTCTCTCTCTATCTCTCTTCTCTCTTCTTTTCCTCTCGGTCTCTCGGTCTCTCGGTCTCTCGGTCTCTCGGTCTCTCGGTCTCTCGGTCTCTCGGTCTCTCGGTCTCTCTCTCTCTCTCTCTCTCTCTCTCTCTCTCTCTCTCTCTCTGTCTCTCTCTTCTCTCTCTCTTTCTCCCTTTCTTTTTCTTTCTCTTTTTCTCTTTTTCTCTTTTTCTCTTTCTCTTTTTCTCTTTTTCTCTTTTTCTCTTTTCCTCTTTTTCTCTTTTTCCCTTTTTCTCTTTTTCTCTTTTTCTCTTTTTCTCTTTTTCTCTTTTTCTCTTTTCTCTTTTCTCTTGTTCTCTTGTTCTCTTTTTCTCTTTTTATCTTTCTCTTTTCTCTCATGCTCTCATTCTCTGTCTCTATCTTTCTCCCTTTTTCTCCGTTTTCTCCCTTTTTCTCCCTTTTGCTCTTGTTCTCTTCTCTCTCTCTCTCTCTCTCTCTCTCTTCTCTCTCTCTCTCTCTCTCTCTCTCTCTCTCTCTCTCTCTCTCTATCTCTATCTCTATCTCTATCTCTATCTCTATCTCTATCTCTATCTCTATCTCTATCTCTATCTCTATCTCTATCTCTATCTCTATCTCTATCTCTATCTCTATCTCTATCTCTATCTCTATCTCTATCTCTATCTCTATCTCTATCTCTATCTCTATCTCTATCTCTATCTCTATCTCTATCTCTATCTCTATCTCTATATATCTCTCTCTCTCTCTCTCTCTCTCTCTCTCTCTCTCTCTCTCTCTCTCTCTCTCTCTCTCTCTCTCTCTCTCTCTCTCTCTCTCTCTCTCTCTCTCTCTCTCTCTCTCTCTCTCTCTCTCTCTCTCTCTCTCTCTCTCTCTCTCTCTGTCTCTTTATTTTGTTGTTTCTTCGTCTCCTTGTCTCTTTGTCTCACTGTCTCGCTGTATATATTTACCTCTTTATCGCTGTCTCCTTCTCTGTGTTTCTTTCTCCCTGTCTCTTTCTCTCTGTTTCTTTTTCTCCGTATCTCTTTATTTCTTGGTCCTCCTGATTCTCGCTCCCGCTCTCTCGCTCTGGCCGCCTTCCCACATACAAAGCCTGCCATACGACCAATGTATCATCAACCTGGCTAGTAGACTTGGCTTTTGCAAGTGTGCTCTCTTGGGCTATGGTCATATTTCAGCCGACCCGACATAGTGTTTGGCTCACAATGTGTGTTCATTACACATACAACCTTATTCTGCGGATGAGAAATGACTGCACTGGCTCTTGGGCGGGCCGGCCAAATCTAAGCCATGCACGTAAAAAGCTAATGTCAAGCGCAGGTGACCTATTTTTTTCTGCACGTGTATTGTGACTTGCACAATACACGACGCTCAATGAATAGCGCAGCGGACCGTTAATGAAGAGGCCACTTGCACATGGGAGCATAATATCGTCTGGGTTTGGAATCATGTACTCGAAGTTTTAAGGATGAATGGTAGCTCGTATGACCTGGAACCATGTATCATGATACCTTTACAGTATTGTCTGAAGAGGCGCCTTGACTTGGTGGCGCACCTGCCGGTTGGCAATGTGTAATGTGTAATTATACCAGATAACTCACATCACATACACTGCTGACTTGGTGGCTCACCTGCCGGTTGGCATGTGTAATGTGTAATTATACCAGATAACTCACATCACATACACTGCTGACTTGGTGGCTCACCTGCCGGTTGGCAATGTGTAATGTGTAATTATACCAGATGACTCACATCACATACACTGCTGACTTGGCGCACCTGCCGGTTGGCAATGTGTAATGTGTAATTATACCAGATAACTCACATCACATACACTGCTGACTTGCAAGCTAGTAGTTTCTACCACTATCCGGAGCCTGTTCAGCCCGGGCTCAAATCCCGCTCAACACTTGGTTCTGGCACCTTTGCCCGGACATCGATCGTGGGAGAGCGGCGACGCCTGGCAGTGTGTGCTGCCGAGCGGTGTAAAAGGCAGCCAAGGTTGTTGCCTGGTCTGATGCTCTCCTCTGGAGTCTGGTCATTGCGTCAGAGTGGTGGCGGGTTGCCGGCGGGGGGGGAGGCTGACCTCTCGCGGTATTGCGGCTGCTGCGGGGAGGTGTCTGGCGCTCCGCGGTGGTAGCGGCTCCCAGGGGGGGAGGCTGGCCTCTCGCGGTTTGCGGCTGCTCGGGAGGTGTCTGGTCGCTCCGCGGTGGTAGCGGCTCCCAGGGGGAGGGGCGAGGCTGGCCTCACGCGGTATTGCGGCTGCTGCGGGAGGTATCCGGTCGCTCCGCGGTGGTAGCGGCTCCCAGGGGGAGGCTGGCCTCTCGCGGTATTGCGGCTGCTGCGGGGAGGTATCCGGTCGCTCCGCGGTGGTAGCGGCTCCCAGGGGGAGGCTGGCCTCTCGCGGTATTGCGGCTGCTGCGGGGAGGTATCCGGTCGCTCCGCGGTGGTAGCGGCTCCCAGGGGGGGGAGGCTGGCCTCTCGTGGTATTGCGGCTGCTGCGGGGAGGTATCCGGTCGCTCCGCGGTGGTAGCGGCTCCCAGAGGGGGAGTGGATCTGGCTGGCATTCCATAGTTGCTGTGCCTTTCTGTGGGGCCACATGACTACCTCACGTCGACATCGATGGAGGAGGAGCAGGACGGTAATCCAGTTAAGATGGTGATTTTCGTACAAATGATATGCTCCAAAATGACCACTTATTACGTGAGCCACATTTTACATGGTGATGACCACTTAACACTTGATACAAAATGATCACGTATCACATGGCGATGAACGCAACACCTGGACACACGCGTACGGGCCGAGGCCTACGGGGAGTACATAGTACGTGCTAGAGGTTGCGATTTTGGGTAGCAGATTGCACTTGGGTCCCGTTGACCCAAGTCCAATCCAGATCGAGGGTCCCAAACGGCACAATTTATCTTTCTGTCAGTCACGTTGATCGGCTTTGAGACTTTGGCTCGGTGGTGTGCCCTCCGCGCTCTCAGTGTCTGATGCGGGAGTTGCTGTTTGTCGCAATCTGCGCCATTGCACACAACCAATGAATTATTGCCGTTGTATTTGATACTTCGGTTGTTTGCCACACCTCCATCCTTTTGATGCACATTTTCGTTCATTCATGTAGTTTACACATTACAATGACCTTGTGCTTAGAATGAGCACGCAACAGACGAACGCGAACACCTCGATGTAAGCCTGTTTTGTCCGCAGGGTTCTCGGCTGACGGATCGCTAGCTTGGTAATCGGAGGCCAAGGGTGCACAATCATCGTGGTCATGCTTGGTACAAATGTAATCAACTTCATCTTATGTCAACTACGGACGCCCACAGTTTGTCGATCGATGGATCTATCTGTGGAACGAATGCAAAACAGATGTGTATATTTTGGTGGCGTAGCTGTGCGTGTGTTCCGGCTGGCTGTCGTGCGTTCCATAAACATGTGGTGGGCATTTTGACGGAGGCAACCATTATGCTAATCCTCCGAGAGCTCTCACTTTCCAGAACGTGATAAATGTAGTGTGCGATCACACAGTGTATTTCATCGCCAGCATGCCGAGCGGTGCTTTGTAATCGATCACACCTGAGAGTCGCTTTAACCACAGTAGCGTGATTAACAGCGTTGCTTAATGGCTGTTCTTCTCTCGAGATCATATTTCAAGTAATGCATTCGGAAGGGAAAGGACGCACAGTGTACACATAAACATGGATACGCATTAACACATTAGAGATCCCTGTTATATTTGGTAGATCTGCATAGGATCAAGGCATGCTCTTGTACAGTATTCCGAATTTGCCCTGTCTTGCGGACAAACGGCATGTTAAATGTGCCCCGCATGGTGAACGTATGAAACTCACCCATGTTTAGAAGCTTTTTCAGTTCAGATATTACTGCAACTCTGTTCATGCATGGCGCGAAATGGAACACCTCAATGTGACATATATGCTATTTACCGATTTATATTTCGTTAAGAATAATGACGGCTGTTCGGAAATGAGAATGTTTCCATTCATCGGCGTCAAGACATGAGGACCAGGGCGTCCATGTCACTTCATCCAACTCCCCATGATCTTCAACATTAATCCCACCGAACAAAATAACGCCGCCTCCCCTCATTGTGTTGTACAGTTTACTTGTGTTATTATTTACTTGTGTTATCAACGCTGCCCTACAATGCCGAAGTTAACGTCTGAGGTACTGCTTCAGATTACATCACAATCGACTTAATTAGCAATGCTTCTTGATCGTTTTGGTGGTTGTTGGTTTTGCGACCCGTCGACTGTTCAGTCATATGGCGTCGCCGATCTCTCATGTCGATTGGTCGCGGACAAAGAATACGACATGTGGGACTCGAACCCACAACCTTTCGGTTGGTACACTGGCACTTTATGCCCAGACTGCTCGCCCCCTTCTTGTTCGTCCTCTATCCGTCAAGGACGGTAGGCGGGGTGACGACCATGCGTGCCGATGAACGTGCACACTCCGCGTGCACCTAGTGCACTAGTGTGCACCGCGTGCACTGGGCAGTGCCTTACGTACACCAAAATTTTACAACGTCGTGCGTCAGAATCATTTAGTCAATATATCGGTGTAATGCCTTTTCGGACGCCCTGAATTAAAACACGAGTATACGAGTGTAGGCAGTACCTGAAAAAGCCACTGAGCGTCAGGCCAAGTCGACCAACTACCGCCATGCATATCGTAATGCGTAGGCCACGAACATCACTAAGCCGGACACGTATTGGTGACTCGCTACATGCTGCCGCTAAACTCCAACGCTGCTTGCTTTCCGCCCTGGTTATACCTTCACACCCAAAGACATGTGTGCAAGGTTAAGTTATAATACAGCATTAGAGCAAATTAATTAAAGAAGCACCAGTTTACAATCAGGATGATGGCACAATTCGAAGGTACGATCGATCACTACGTCGTCGATGACTCTATGCTGGTAGTGTTATCATAGAGGACGTCATAATGGTGGTGTTACCGGGCGTCTGACCACCGATCACTATCTACTGCACATGCCAGGCAACAGATCACTGACCCAGATCACTGATCACCGGCCACTGTACATGCCAGGCAACAGATCACTGATCCAGATCACTGACCACTGTAGACGCCAGGAAACAGATCACTGTACCTGTCAGACATGGGCGCGAATGATCAACTCTGGTCGAAGCGCCCTAAAGCCAAAATAGCTAACTACCTGTCAGACAACAGATCACTGACCACTGCACATGCCAGGCAAAAGATCACTGATCACTGATTACTATACAGACCAGACAACAGATCACTGATTACTGACCATTGTACATGCCAGGCAACAGATCACTGATCCGGATCACTGATCACTGACTACTATGCAGACCAGACAACAGATCACTGATCCAGATCACTGATCACTAACAACTCTACAGGCCAGACAACAGAGCACTGATCTAGATCACTGATCACTCGATCCTCGGATCTCACCACTGATTCTCGGACCGCGCTGGAGCGGCCAGACCCCCGGGTCCAGAGGAGCTTCCGAGACCATGCCGAGCCGGTTCGACCCTCCCCAAATACCTCCAGCCACGCCGACAACAACGCAATAGGCCGACAAGATGGATCGGCCTTAATGACTGGCTGAGTGATTGGAAATATTCCGCCTCAGCAATAGCTCGTTGGAAAGGTGGGTGTTGATAATCTTGAGTTGTGCTGCTCGCGGCTCCGTAGCGACGTGAACAGTGGCGGGAAATTGGCGCTGGTACACCCTAGTGACTCGAACAGTACCTTGCTAACGGTTGGCCAATGCACGGCAACTGGAAATAAGTGGCACCGTCACATATGTTATATCGTTGGGTGGCCATCCGGTGTTTTTAGGATTTTGGTGTTGCCTGACGACTGGCTATGCCTCTTACCCAGACGCTTATGGCTGTGATGTTTTCCGTCTCGTTTGAGGAGTTTCGAGCTTCACCAGTTGTCGCCAAAGCTCCTAAGTATTCCACTGTTAGTATTGTCTTAATGTAAAATGGCACCTAATAGGGCAGCCCATGTATCCTTTATTTACGTAATCAGTTTTAATATTGCCAGCCTCACCCACCGTGATGCATCAAAGCCCCACGCGCGGCTGTTAGCTTGTTTGTATATTACCTATAGCAGTGGTTCTCAAACTTTTTGGTGTGGCGACCCCTGTGTACCCGGAGCGTCGCGCCACGACCCCACATTCTGTATTTTTTATTATAGTGTTCTGTATTTTGTTACTTGCGAAGCATCACTCATAAATTTACAGGTAGTGCATGAATTTATGGCGACAGCGCCATAAATTCATGCATGGTATCAACAACAGCGCGGCGTTATCAGAGCGCAACGGACCAGATGTGTCGGGTCAATTCACAGTCGATGATTGCTCGCGACCCCACCAGAAGGGCCCCGCGACCCCAGCTGGGGTCGCGACCCCTAGTTTGGGAACCACTGATCTATAGCGTTACACAAAACATTGTATGGTCATAACTAATAACAGAAAGCCTACCATGATCAATCAACCTAACGTGCACGCTTTGATGCTTGCTGAGTGATTTATTTTGTAGCTAATGCCCAATTGCCAGTCGGACATTATCAAAGAAATGCCCACTGTGACGACCCCCTGATCTGACTTGTATGCTTTCTTAGCATACGATTGTCGCGGTTTGTACTATTTGCCACAAAACAGATGATATCAAACGATCTCACCCCGTACATTCTGTTTTTGTGTTTTTATTCGACTTTTGCGAAGACAATCGCTTCGCACTGGGTCCTCCGAAATAACTCATCACTCACTCAGAGAATGCCTCGGTGTGCCTGTCCACACCACAGCCACAACCATTGCTTCAACTTCGATACCCTTACATTTCCGTCGGCAAACCGGTGGCTGGGCCAGCACACGATGGACCACGAACAGCTACCGTATCGTATGGTATCGTATCGTATCGTATCGTATCGTATCGTATCGACGTATCCCCGCCGCCGTGGCTCCCTGTCGAGTGAGCAGCGCCTCCGATGTCTCGGTGTCGCCACCACAGACGGGGCCGTGTGCGACGGCCGTCCGACTGCAGCGGCTCTTCGTCAGCGGCGCGCCACCAGAGCGGGTCGCTCCGGCACGCTGATGGTCGCGCGCAGAGCCGCGAAATGCGGCCGTGGCGAAACCACCGGGCGTGCTGTGCTACCCGGCGAATAGACGTCCGTCGGCGCCTTCCGTGCGGCGGGGAGACCGGTGAGATGACCACCAGCCAGAAGTCGAGCAGAGTGGGACATTCTTTAATGCAGAATAAGTACACAGACACAACTAAAGCTTCCATAAACGTTGATTGGAGTTATTCAGTTTGTGTACCTCGTGTCATTGCATGGTCGTGTGTTACATGCATTAAATGCTTGCATCGAACTCACGTGTTATATCGAGTTAACAGGGTGCACGAACTCTGACTTCCCTGTCTATCTGTAAAGAGAACTGGGTCACGCCAATGTTGATTCAGTCATAGGTCACATGGGTCGGTACTGAAAACTCATCCGGCAGCCTTATCAATAACTGGTATCGATACAGACGACGAACCATCCAAAACCGAGCTCTTGCGCCGGAAGTCGCGACCGCTTTTGCATCAGCAATATTTCTCAGTTAGGTTATCTTTTGATCGTATCTGACACGGCTCACGGGAATGGTTCACCAGGATTGATATGGCCGACGTCGGCCCGAGAGCGGCCCGTGCCGGTGCCGTTACCAAACAGCGGGCGGCGGCAGCCCACCCGACGGTAACGGCGGTAACGGCGGCAATTACCGGCTTGATCAGGGGCACTGCGACCGAGTTCGGTGGCCGGGCCCGTTGTGGGCCGCACTGGGCCACGGCCGTCGGCGGGCGCACCGATTGCTGTTTACGGGCGCTGTTCGCTGCTTACGGGCGTGATGGACGGCTGCTGACGTCGGCCGCCGGCCGGGCGGACACCGTTCGACGCGAGTGTCGGCCCGGAGGTCGGCGAGGTCGTCCGGCCCGCCGTGGTCCGGGCATCGTCGGCATCGTCGCGTCGGGCGCGGGCGGGTGTCACGAGCCACGGTCGCCGCCGGCGGTGTGGGCGTCGCCGGCACAGAAACACGCGATACACGCACTGGCTGATTGTGGCGTTCGCTCATCGTGACGTCAATTGGTTTATCGAGCGTATTCGACTACATCGGACAGAACTGTCATTGAATTATGTAACGGCTGGCGGCAAACGGAACCAGAGTAATGGACCATTAATTCCCTTCCGCTTGTTCATTAACACTAAAAGGTCTCCACAAAAATGTCAGATCTCATTCACCAGAGTGCCAATCACCCAGATGATACGGATGGCCTGAACAATGGCGGACGCCGCAGCCTTCACCCAGCGTGCGGCTGACGCAAGGGCGTGTCCTCGTCCCACAAATCTACTGACGCAAATAAACAGAGCGCCCAGTGACGACACAGATCCTTAACCCGACCGTTCGATGGTCGCTGTGACCCAGTGACGGGAGTACGCCGTGCATCACGTCACGGAGGTGCGACCGCGTCACCGCTGCACTGCTGCGCAGACATGATCGGCACCAGGCGCCGGTCACCGGCGCTCTGAGGTCGCCGGATCACGTGCAAGGCTGCTGGGTCTGTCGGCGCGTGGCAACCGGCGTCACTCCCCTGCCCGTGTGTGTGTGTGTGGTTGGTGGCGGGCGCGGGCGCAGCCGAGCCGGGCTCCACACGGCCGCCGTTTGTCGCCACACCACACCCGACAGCCAGTGTCGCCAACGACGGCTGTCGGCACCGACGTGCGCTGGCAACGACGCTTGTCGGTACCCACCTCCGTCGGCAGCGACGGCTGTCGATATCGCTGGCCGCCGGCAAAGGCAGCTGTCGAGGCCGTCAGCACCAGCGTCCATCAACGGCGGTGACCACCAGCACCGACGCCGGCTGCAGTGACGAGCCTGAGATAATTGTTAGTCGGGTGTGGGGAGCGTCGGTGACAATTCGTGCCAACAACGTTCCGTCGTCGGCGACGGGCCTCGGCGGTGGCGAATCTCGCGTGAGGTGTCGGGTTACCCTCGTCCCTCGCGACATCTCCCGGGCACCAGCTGGATGAGCCCAGTTTCTGGAATACTCAGGAGAGGCAAGCAGAACAACGGTGTTTTCAATCGGCATTCTATCTTTGCTTTGACAAAATGCGGCCTTGTCGGGTTTCTACTTCTTGCAGATATAGGAGTATATTGGGGCGCCCAAAATCGCTACTTAATATATCCTTTCTTTCCATTTCACCATTGCATTATTTGGGTTTCGCATATACTCAGCCACGGTTCGACAGGTATGACTGTTTATCTTTTATTCCGCATAGTCTTCAAAATATGGCAAGAGGAGAAGCTTGGTGAATCGCTGGTCGGTTGCGATGGTCCCGGCTGGAACTCGATCCGGCAGTTTCGGACCGGGTCCCTATGTGTATTCTCCTCCGTTGCAGTGGTGTTGATTCGTCTCGGCGACGGGACACGCCGATGTTTTTCTCTGCCGCTGCCACCTACAGCATGGGCCATCCGCCGATAATTATTATCATAGCCGATGACGGTGTTCCTCACACGTAAGCCGCGGCTCATGGGATGCAGCTGCTGCTGCAGCAAGCTGCCAGCTTGCGTCAGCAGTCGACACCCATCGAACTCGACTTGTGCCCCAACAGCTGCACCTCTCCCTGGCACCACAATGCCAGCAGCCGACTCCTCCGACTTCCGTGGGCGTTGCACCAGCTGCCGTCACGGCACCGGCGGGTGTCGTCCTCACCGCGCCGACTCGGCTGGGTGGGAGAAGCGCCAGCTGGATCACCTGGACGAGCAGTGGACAAAGTTAAGACCAAGTTAGACCAAGTAGTGTCCAAGTTAAACCAAGTAGTGTCCAAGTTAGACCAAGCAGTGTCCAAGTTAGACCAAGCAGTGTCCAAGTTAGACCAAGCAGTGTCCAAGTTAGACCAAACAGTGTCCAAGTTAGACCAAGCAGTGTCTAAGTTAGACCAAGCAGTGTCCAAGTTAGACCAAGCAGTGTCCAAGTTAGACCAAGCAGTGTCCAAGTTAGACCAAGCAGTGTCCAAGTTAGACCAAGTCGTCTAAACGTCGCCGTCACCACTGTCGCGGCGCTGCTGAGGGTCGCGGAGGAGCTCGAGGAGCTCTGACGAGCCGGGGTGCTGCGCGAGGAACTCACGCCGTAGCCGGGATTGTTAGTGTGGACCTGTGCGACCCTTCACGCCACCTCCTTCACAACACCCCGCGACTCTACACTGCGCCGTACAACACTCCTGCAACGCATGCACACCACCTAGTGGTTCACACATATGACTTATGCTACACCGTGCGCTGGGGCAAACGCCATGGAACACCCCTGTCAGTCCTGTACGCCGCCTGGTGACACCCCTGTAGCCTCTATCAGGCTGTCCACACCACCCTGCGACCTCCACACGACAAACCACAGCGCCCCTGAGACTCATGAAAATGCTCTTAATGATCATTACAGCTATTGATATTCTGCAAGGTGAATCGATGTGAAAGTTGTTCACTGTTGTCCCCTCGACGCCAATGCTACGTTACTTAGTCTGCTGCCAAATTTAGATGCAACCATATTAATACCAGAAAGTTAGTACGATATTTGGGTACATAGCAGGACCACATACTTTTCAAAATTTCACAACTCCATGCGACGCATCTGCGACCCCTGCAGCCTTTATTATGCGGTCCACACCACCCTGCGACCCCTGTAGCCTCTGTCACGTTGACCACACCACCCTGCGACCCCTGTAGCCTCTGTCACCCGGTCCACACCACCCTGCGACCCCTGTCTATAGCCTCTGTTACGCGGTCCACACCACCCTGCGACCCCTGTAGCCTCTATTACGCAGTCCACACCACCCTGCGACCCCTGTAGCCTCTGTCACGCGGTCCACACCACCCTGCGACCCCTGTCTATAGCCTCTGGCACGTTGACTACGCCACCCTGCGACTCCCATACGACACCCCACAACGCCCCTGCGTCTCATGCACCATGTCCCACAACAGCCCTGCGACGCTTGCACCGCACCATGCACAACACACACCCCAGCGCCGCCTGCAGGCGGGTCAACAACGCCGGCTGTGCGTGATGGATGTGTGCTGCGGGTGGGAATGTCGGATGGAATGTCATGAGTGGCACGATGAGCTCAGCCTCGGACGCAGCTGCACGGAGACCGTCACCGCCACCAGCGGCCGTCACCGTCACCAGCGGCCGTCACCGTCACCAGCGGTCGTCACCGTCACCAGCGGCCGTCACCGTCACCAGCGGCCGTCACCGTCACCAGGGGCCGTCACCGTCACCAACGGCCGTCACCACCACCAGCGGCCGTCACTCTCACCAGCGGCCGTCACCTCCACCAGCGGCCGTCACTGTCACCAGCGGCCGTCACCGTCACCAGCGGCCGTCACCGTCACCAGCGGCCGTCACCGTCACCAGCGGCCGTCACCGTCACCAGCGTCCGTCACCGCCACCAGTGGCCGTCACCGTCACCAGCGGCCGTCCCTGTCACCAGCGGCCGTCACCTCCATCAGCGGCCGTCACTGTCACCAGCGGCCGTCACCGTCACCAGCGGCCGTCACCGTCACCAGCGGCCTTCACAGTTTGCAGACCACTAACGCGACGCGCCAGACATAGCTGTACGTGCACGTAATCTGTTGATCGTGTTTCGATTTGTTGCAACCATTAACCGACGATAGTTGGCAGCGATCGGCAATTAATTACGGGCAGCATCTACATCTGATAGGTGTTGCAAGACGGTTATGTTTTTATGTGATGCACTGAGCTGGGTCGCGCATGCATTTTGCCGCGTCGCATGCGAGCCAAGTAATGGCGAAAGCTAGAAGTGCTCGTGGTCGGTGAGCGCCGAACCCACAGTCACAGGGTAACGAGAAGGACGTGTTGGCCACATCACCACCGCACCCCAGCTGACGTCGGACAACCACAGGGTAACGAGAAGGACGTGTTGGCCACATCACCATCGCACCCCAGCTGACGTCGGACAACCACAGGGTAACGAGAAGGACGTGTTGGCCACATCACCACCGCACCCCAGCTGACGTCGGACAACCACAGGGTAACGAGAAGGACGTGTTGGCCACATCACCACCGCACCCCAGCTGACGTCGGGCAACCACCGGCGTACCGGCTATGGCTGCGATTGTGCTGCAAATCCGAGCGGTCAGTGGGCCCGGAGTCCACAACCACAGGGTAACGATACCGGTGTCTTGGCCACTTCACCACCGGGCTCCACCTGATGCTAGACGATCACCGGCGTATCGGTTATGGGTTCGATTATGTGGAAACATTATTGCGTCGATACCTTGTATGTATCTGGTCAGGTATGTATTATCTGGTCAAAACGTCGTGCACATCATTACTGCATCGATTTACTGTTGTGCTAACAGACGACGCCCACACAGACGCGAAACATACAGACGCCCAGCATGCTTATAATGTGTCGTTATCATTATTTGGTGGTATGCACATCGGGTAGAGCTGACTGTGGGGACATTTAACGATTTATATACTTACAACTTTGTTAGTAATGTTGGAAAATCGATTCATAAATGTTCCAAATCATATCAAACTGCTATTGTTTATGAACATACATGAACACCTTGCAATGGTTCTGCATGTCCTAAGAGCGTATCTCTCTTAGCAGTATATGAGGCAATACACTCTGGCAAAACGCGTAGCTACGTCCAACTTCACTACATCGCTGTTGATAGCGTGTTGAACGCCAGGGTGTGTGATGTCTCGATGTCAATATACACCTATCTATAATCTACGTGTTGCGCTAATGCTATTTTCTGCTAGTATGCTTCGTCATGCATAGTTTGCGTGTCAGTGAGTGCAAATCTGTAGTGTACTTCAGTTTTGGTCAGCTTAGCACATTCGTAATGCATTATCACTGCACACAGTTGAAAAAGGAACGCATACAACTCAAGAAGAATTGCCTCACCACGTTGATCTCTCCTTCCCACAATGCGCCGCACAAGTTCTTGCACTAGCCAAGTGCACCGACCTCAAGTTTTCATCGGCGCCCATTGAAGCAGTCACTTGGCCCCGTCGGCCTCAGACGCTGCTGTTATTATTACTAGTGTACATGAGTTTCGAATCACGCCGTTGGAAACGGAGGTGAATTCACCTCCGATTAATTCGCCTGCTGTGTAGATAATGTCCCATCGTTACTCTAAGTCGTTTGTTACGTACGGTGTTCTCGCAGTTTCATTTTAGCTCAGCCTATTATGACATATCGTCAATAGTTGGTGGGTGTTGTATACTGTTATATATATATATATATATATATATATATATATATATATATATATATATATATATATATATATATATATATATATTACAATCTTTAGACATTTGCCCTTTACCCGCATGAGGGTGGCATTGATAACATATTGGCCCAACAGCCAAAATGAGGAGCTGTGAGCGCATGCCTAAGTTTCTCGCGTGCTTTCTTACCCAGTCGCAGGATAAACTGTGTGCCAAAAATTCGCTCAGCGTGCTGATCCGACCATGCTCGGAGCGTTAGCAGGCTTGCAATTTGTGTGAAAAATTCTTATTGAATGTTTTAGCAGCATGTGGAGCAATATTTGACAACTGAGGTGGATAACTTACAAATGTATTGCAAAGCCTTTAGCCTGACCTATTAGGTCAATTTCCCGTTAATATATGCAAACTGGTACAACTAATCGAGAGCCTGTCATACAGAACACATTGGTTTTCGTTGTGCCTCTCGAGTTTGCTTCATTTCCTACCTGGGGCAGATTTGGTGCCAAACTCCGCTCCGTGCTCGTGCGTACTTTATAACTGAAAAACCAAGGTAAAATTAAATAAATAATTTTTAATTGGTGTACTTAAAAAGAACACATCGAGGGCTTCTCACCTCATACCTCTTTGATGACCATTCATACCTCTTGACCTTCTTTCCGATCCGGATTTGTTCCAGAATGGCACCGTTGTGCAAATGCAGGAGTGGAATTGCGCTATATATTGTGTTTGTATCCGACAACAGGTACTACACCATGGCGTTGTATTAGCTCTAGCCAATGTCGTTTTCCTGTTGTATGAACTGCGAAAATATGTGTGCACCTTGCTATGTTTTACTTTTTATTCCAGGGAAAATTCGGCATAACTATGCACCGAGTATAATTATTAGTAGTGGTAATTCTAGAGGTGTAAAACTATCATCCTATTCACCACTGTCGTCATGTTTTACGACGGGATAGAAAAAAATAAGGTAGGGCTTGACTTTTGGGTACCGTGCAGGACTACGCAATTTTCGGTGTAATTCTACCCCATTTAAAGAATAAATATGCTCTTACGGCATAATACTACTCCCAAGTTATGGGGAGTATACTTACTCCATGGTGTAAAACTATTCCTGGAGTTTTCGGTCTACGCCGGGAGTAAAAATAATAAGAAAAGGTTGGGCTTTGTGGTACCGTATAATTACTCCACTTTCTGGTGTAAGTTTTTTTTTCTGTGTGTGCTTTGCCGTAGCGTTGACGAGAGAATTAAACTTCTGCGTAGCGAAATATCATACAAGGTTTTTTTGGCTTGCTAATTTATCTGTTTCACGGCGTAACGAGGACTGCGTGTTATTCTGATTGTTTCAAATGGGTACAAATTCTTCCAGCTCGATATTTATGCATGATATCCATATGCGGCCAAATTTAAATCAGATACGTGTAGTGTTTTATAGGCGTAGTCACGAAAACCTTTGATCTCACCTTGTATAAAATATATATATATATATATATATATGTATATATATATATATATATATATATATATATATATATATATATATATATATATATATTGTTGTTGTATGCATGATTGTATATATGTGGATACATAAATTACTCTGTGGGAGGTTAATTGTAAAACACTTCAGGAAAAGCAGAGGTGCCAGAGTATATTTGGCCTTTGTGGTTACCCGTAGCGATAACGTTAGAATAACATGTCTGCGTAGCGAGATATTTTGTGCTTCCAATTTTATCTGTTTCACGACGAAACCAGGACGAGACTGTTCCAATTGGACACAGCTCCGTCCAGCTGGATATTTATAGTGCATGATGCATGTACAAAATATGCAGTTTACTGTGCTTTCATCTTTTCATACTGCAAGTGATATCCACTACAATTGGTGGGAATGGTGGCAAATGCCTGCATTCGTAGAGGAACGACTTCTGGTGAACTGCTCACTTACGTTCTGTCACGACATCATAATGTTGGATTACCCTACGTGCACTGAAATTCTGACTAATACACGCAGACAACACGAAGTCTGCGGGCATCGAGCGAGGTTATGATGTACGCGAGAACCGTGAAGTGGAAAACGAAATACCACAGTCAGAAGGACCGCTTATGGCGGTGCAGATGACGTAGCGCCTCTCACTGCTGTCGGCTGAGGTGATGCAGGGTCACGGCAAAGCCGGCGGGCATTAACCGCGCGACAGCCGCCGCGGCCGCCTGGCATCTCCATCGACTGACCCCGTCATTACAGCGCTCTCATCGCCGCCACAATGGCTGCATCGCGGCCGCCTGCGCCACGTCCACACCCTCCCGGATCGAGCCGCCCTATCCGCCCGATCAGCCGGTAATGGGCCGGTTTTTGCATTGTCCACGGCGGCGGCGAATCAGTTCGGTGCGCTCATGGTCCGTCACGGCGCGTTAGTCGCCCACGGCCGCCACGAAACGTGACACCGCGGCTCATGGCCCGCCCAGTTCAACGCGGCGTGCAATTAATCGCAATTTTCGCGGCAATGCTCGGGCCATTTGTGTGCCTGCTCGTCGCTGGCGATGGCGTTGACCCGGCAATCCGGCGGGATGGACGGTCATGTACAACACGGTGGAAGTAGAGCGTGTCTGCCCATCAAACTCTACCCGAACCGTAACCGCCTGGCGTTACACCAGTACACGCCGGTGCTGAACACGCCGCGCAGCTTCAGGCTGTAGGCTGGCGCGCAGTCGCTCCATTACGCTTACGTTCCTACTCAGCACCGACTCGGCGGCTCAACGTAGGTTTAATTCTGCCTGTTTCATTTCATTTCGCAAGAAGGCTATTTTATGTATGCATATATGCTGAAAATATACAAGCGGGGTATTTGCACTCGACAAACCAAATTTACTCGTATCAAATGTAAGTTTCTATCAGAAATATATCGGAACTGTATACATATTGAATAAGAGAGTGAGCACATCACCCTGAGGAATGAGTAAGCCAAATGGCATGCTGACAGCACCTCTATAGCTCGCTGAGGTATCCCTTGAACTTACGAGAACTCTTGGGTCCACTGACGTGCCGAGTTAACTTATGACACTTATATGAGACTGGATATCATTGGCACCACTGATACCCAGAGTGTATCTAGTTTGCCGAAAATAGTAGTTAGCGAGTTAGTACGGGAGGAGGGGGGGCGGGCTTTCCAGGTGAATATGCTTAGATGAGGCCCGGACCATACTAATCATTTTCGCCGCCTTTTAAGCGAATGGATTTTGCAAGCAAGTTCAAGGCAAGTGTACATTTACATCAAGGAAGTGTTCGTCATGGTGTATGTGACGCTAATGTGCTGAAGGCGGTGGTGAGCGGGGACCATCTCTCAGATGCTTGAGCCGATAGGGTTTGGTTTACTTTACTTCTCAGCAAGATAATTTGTATTTGGGGTGGGGGAAGGTTGGCAAGAAAGTTGAGTTTGCCAGGGTGCCGGCATTAGCCCACTCTTGTCGAAAAGCACCGAGGGTTCTTTACCCTGTGGGCAAGGAGGTAATTGCCTACACCGCCTATACAGTCCAGTGGCCAGCCCGTCTTCATAGGATTGCAAACATTTATCACCAAACTTGTCAATAGGATGCCTCTCAGCCTATGCAAAATTTTAGCGCGATCCGTTCAGTCCTTGAGAAGTTGGCCTCGACAAACCTATGGGATGATCCCATAGGTTACTTAAACCCTGTGCTGGTTTAAGGCTATGTTCGGTGTCTACCCAGGGGCAGAAGCAAGGCACTGGGGGCATGTTCGCCCTCTCCATGGAAGGTGGCGCGACTCTGGCCATGAAGAGGCGCACCTCCTAAAACGCTCGGCTGCACACCCTTCAACGACCCTGCTCAACGGATTTTTTTTCAACCCGAGGCGCCTCTGAGAGGAATGGCGCCCCACTGGAAGGAAAAGACGCTCTCCTGATTTGAAAGAAGCGCTTTAAGTGTACTCGAAATGTTCCCCGTCCCCTCCTCCTCCGATGAACGAATTTTTAGCGGAAGGCGCCCCTTCAAGTACTTTCGCAGTGATGTCCCTTCAAAGAAGTGAAGCCTCCCAGACGACTGACCCCCAGAACAATTCTGGATCCGTCCTTGTGCCTACCTAATAGTAAGCAACATCTCATATTGCTATTTCTTAACACCATATTGATAAGTCCACCGGGTTAGGTTCATGACCTTGACACAAATATCAACTTACTATTTTGAGGAGAACTTCCTGCCTTCTTTCCCAAGCGGAGGAAATCGTCCGGTATGCTGCCGCTGCGATGGTAGTTTTTCTGCCCTTTCTCGAGTGTTTGACGCAGCCAAAGGCCAAGGACCGTCATAGGTTCCCAGACAACCCCTTCTAAGCCTGCCATGATGACAATGGACAAAAAACGCAGAAAGCGAGCTCAGCCTTAACCTTTGAAAACAGGACGCGAGTAGTGATCGATGCCGATGTGCAGTTGGACATTTAGCGATGGAATGTTGTGCTGCCAAGATCAGGAATTAATTAACTTAAAAACTGATATGTCTAAAAGTTAAATGCACTCCAGCAAGTTAATTATCCACAATTATTTCAAAACCGTCACGACTCAGTAAACATCTTTCATGAAACATGAGAAAAGCATTTTATCACAATAATGCTCCAAATTCCCATTTCAAATGTAGGTCGATATAATTGCAAATCTTGCGCACATTTGCCTTTACCAGGCACACTGGGATTAATAGCGTATCGGAGTGAAGGCACTGTAATGTTGCTCGTGCGTTGTGAGGCTACCAAATCCAACAGTCATGAAGGAAATACTTAATAAATTATACCAGCTAAAGTATACATTTATGATCATAGAAAATTATATCACGATGATTGAGAGAATACGAAAATGCAAGCAATGCGACAAATGGTATTGATTTTGAGCGACTGATTGTGAAATGAACACGTTTTATATTTTAAGCGTATCTACAGGGTCGCACAATGTGACCAATTCGACCCTCTGACTGCTCTGACTACCGCCTATATCACGCCGGCTGTCACGTGTTAGTAGTTATTAGTAGTTAGTAGCATGCGTTAATGCAGTGTTATGTATGAAGTTATCATGGTGTTTTGTAATTCAGCCGATCCACGTCCGATGGAACCTTGGGTAACCACTTTAAGTTGTGAATGATAAAACAAGCTGGCTCATTTACGTCCGATGGTACGTCGGAGTGATAATTTTACGTTGTGCCAATTGTTAAAGCAAGTCGCTCACCTACGCCCCATGGCACAGCTAGGTAGTCATATATTTCGAGTGGTAAAACGATTCGGCTCACGTGCTGGTGCCGGTTCGATGGCATTCGTGCCTGGCTATTTAAGTTACTGCTATTCGAGTGGTTGTTCGGGCATGCAGTGCGCGTTGGAGTGCGTGTCGACTGTGTGGTGTCGACAATGCTCCTAATAGTTTGGTGGCATACATATAGACAAATAGTAATTGGGTGAGTTCTGGATGTTTCTGGATGTTCTGGATGTTTGTCTGTTCTGGATGTTTGTCTGTTCTGGATGTTTGTTCTGCATGTTTGTTCTGGATGTTTGTTCTGGATGTTTGTTCTGGATGTTTGTCTGTTCTGGATGTTTGTCCTGGATGTTTGTTCTGGATGTTTGTCTGTTCTGGATGTTTGTTCTGGATGTTTGTCACCCAGAGGCGATGAAAACGAGTGAGTGATGCACTCTTTTTGGCCGAAGGTCTTAGATGATTGCCTTTGAGCATCAAAGCTGCTACAATATAGCAGGATGTGGCCTATGCTTAATGTGGTGCTGCAGGTGTCGCAGTGAGGTGTTGCAAAATGGTAATCCTCTAGTTGAGGCTGTGTAAGCTTTGTGCAACCAGTTCTAAGTCTGGTGAGAATGGCTTAATTTTGGCGGTGACATTGGCTTGGTGGGCTCCATGTGGATGTTGTAGGTGTGGTTGGAGCGGTGAGGTGTGGGGCTGTGTTCTGTCCATGAGGTCTGGTGATGCTTACGTATGTGGCGTGGTAGGAATGCATTGCAGTCGCCTACAGAATATTCCATGTTTTAATAAGTGGTCGATGTTAAGGATTGCTTTGCCAGCCCATCTGCTTGCTCATTTCCAAGAATGTTGACGTGGCCCGAATCCAGAGGAAGGAAATGTTGTTTACATTGCTGAACACGGCTTGTTGGATTCGATCCATGACTGGATGTGGGCACTCGTGAGTGTTGCTGATTGATTGAAGGACTGACTTGGAGTCGGAAGAAATTACTACGTTTTTCGTTTTGTGCTTCTTTTAGTACATTGATTGCGGCCAGTATGGCCAGTGCTTCAGCGGTGGAGATGGAAAAGTTATCCGGTATACGTTTGGAAAGCCTAATGCCTGGTCCAGTGAGGCCGATGCCTACTTTGACTTTGAGTGTGCCGAGTCAGACAGGACTGGCTGCCGGGCCCTGGTGATACGGGCTTTGGGTGAGTGGACTGTAGGGCGACGGTTGCGGGCTTTGTGCTTGGGAGGCGTGGTATGTGCAGTCTGGATCGAGTTGGCAGGTGTGGTGGGTTCGGTCTAGATGTAATTAGCAGACGTGGTGGGTTTGAACTGGTTGGAGTTGGCAGGCGTGGTGGGCCCTGGTCTGGGTGGAGGTGTCGAATGAGGTTTTGGGAAGGGTTTGGGTGGAAGGGCAGGATGTGGTGGGACGGTCGATCTGGCAAAAGACTGTGGCCGTGTGCTCCCGGACTGTCTGTGTGGCGGCGGAGGTGGCCTTGGGATTTGGCTTCGGTTCGGCCGGTCGGATGGGTGGGGCAGAGCCCGAGGGACCGGAGCGAGGAGTGCTGGGAAGGCGTCAGGGTGGCGGGGTGGTCGCCGGCCGGTTGGTGGCAGGGTGGCGAAGGGGTATGGCCAAGCTCTGTGATGGATGATGGAGTACCGGGGTCAGGTGGGGAAGGAGGGGATGGAGACCGGGTCTGGGTCTGGGGTGAAGTGGGCGTGGGAGGAGGTCGGGTATGGGGTATGGTGGCGTGGGAAGGAGTGATTTGCGGTAAGCGTGCTGTCGAGGGTAGTTAGGGCGTGGGGGGGGGGCTCCGGGAGCCGGCTACTGGTGAGCTGGTAGGACTGGTTGGCGTCGGCCTGGGGGTGGGCCTTGGATGTGAGGAAAGTGCAGCTGCGCCGGGAGGTGGGCGAGGTTTGGGTATGCAAGATGGTAGAGATGGGAGGGGTGTCACGCTTTGCAAAGTGCATGTGTTAACGTGCTGTGATATGTGGCACACACTTTGTTGCCGCATACCGGCACACCTCCCTCTCGAATGCGCATTTGGAGCGGTCGGGGTCGGTGGCGGGAAGCGGCCCGTTGCAGGCTGCACATCTCCTCTTGGTCGATGTGAAGTCGGGTGTTGAGTGGTGCCCTGCGCACCGACCGCAACGCGGTTCCGGAGATGTGCATGCCACGTTTGGCATGGCCATAGCGCATGCAGCCGTGGCAACGCAGCTGGAGTGGTACGAAGCGACGCACTTCGTACTGATGTCCGTGTGTGAATTCGTGTATGACGAGAGGTGGCTCGCGTGAAAAGTGAGCACTATTATGTTGTGTGTGGATCTAGGATCCCGTCTGAGGGAGTGTACTTGTGCCATTCCCTCGATGAGGGCTGGAACGTTCGTGAGGATGACTATGTCCAGGTCCGAGAAAAAAAAACGTATCTCCGGCTGGTGTTGAGCGTGCGGTGGAGTGTGAAGGGGCAGCGCTGAATGGTGAAGGTGTTTGTCGACAGAAGTGTGCGTGTGTCGGCGCTGCTCCGAGTACGGACGACGATGTGCGTGTGTCGGCGCTGCTCCGAGTACGGACGACGATGTGCGTGTGTCGGCGCTGCTCCGAGTACGGACGACGATGTGCGTGTGTCGGCGCTGCTCCGAGTACGGACGACGATGTGCGTGTGTCCCGAGTGCGGACGACATGTGCTGTGTCGGCGCTGCCCAGTACGGACGACGATGTGCGTGTGTCGGCGCTGCTCCGAGTACGGACGACGATGTGCGTGTGTCGGCGCTGCTCCGAGTACGGACGACGATGTGCGTGTGTCGGCGCTGCTCCGAGTACGGACGACGATGTGCGTGTGTCGGCGCTGCTCCGGGGACGATGATGGGTGTGTGCGCTGCTCCGAGTACGGACGACGATGTGCGTGTGTCGGCGCTGCTCCGAGTACGGACGACGATGTGCGTGTGTCGGCGCTGCTCCGGAGTACGGACGACGATGTGCGTGTGTCGGCGCTGCTCCGAGTACGGACGACGATGTGCGTGTGTCGGCGCTGCTCCGAGTACGGACGACGATGTGCGTGTGTCGGCGCTGCTCCGAGTACGGACGACGATGTGCGTGTGTCGGCGCTGCTCCGAGTACGGACGACGATGTGCGTGTGTCGGCGCTGCTCCGAGTACGGACGACGATGTGCGTGCTGTGGCGAGTGATGGCAAAGTGAGGAGAGTTGAGAGCGTGACACAGTGTTCGTTCAAGTTTGAACGATGATTCTTGTGTGACGTGTTGGTGGTCGGTGTAGTGTGCAGAGTGGGCGCTGGACGCCACTGTGTGTGACGTGTTGGTGGTCGGTGCAGTGTGCAGAGTGGGCGCTGGACGCCACTGTGTGTGACGTGTTGGTGGTCGGTGCAGTGTGCAGAGTGGGCGCTGGACGCCACTGTGTGTGACGTGTTGGTGGTCGGTGCAGTGTGCAGAGTGGGCGCTGGACGCCACTGTGTGTGACGTGTTGGTGGTCGGTGTAGTGTGCAGAGTGGGCGCTGGACGCCACTGTGTGACGTGTTGGTGGTCGGTGCAGTGTGCAGAGTGGGCGCTGGACGCCACTGTGTGTGACGTGTTGGTGGTCGGTGCAGTGTGCAGAGTGGGCGCTGGACGCCACTGTGTGTGACGTGTTGGTGGTCGGTGCAGTGTGCAGAGTGGGCGCTGGACGCCACTGTGTGTGACGTGTTGGTGGTCGGTGCAGTGTGCAGAGTGGGCGCTGGACGCCACTGTGTGTGACGTGTTGGTGGTCGGTGCAGTGTGCAGAGTGGGCGCTGGACGCCACTGTGTGTGACGTGTTGGTGGTCGGTGCAGTGTGCAGAGTGGGCGCTGGACGCCACTGTGTGTGACGTGTTGGTGGTCGGTGCAGTGTGCAGAGTGGGCGCTGGACGCCACTGTGTGTGACGTGTTGGTGGTCGGTGCAGTGTGCAGAGTGGGCGCTGGACGCCACTGTGTGTGACGTGTTGGTGGTCGGTGCAGTGTGCAGAGTGGGCGCTGGACGCCACTGTGTGTGACGTGTTGGTGGTCGGTGCAGTGTGCAGAGTGGGCGCTGGACGCCACTGTGTGTGACGTGTTGGTGGTCGGTGCAGTGTGCAGAGTGGGCGCTGGACGCCACTGTGTGTGACGTGTTGGTGGTCGGTGCAGTGTGCAGAGTGGGCGCTGGACGCCACTGTGTGTGACGTGTTGGTGGTCGGTGCAGTGTGCAGAGTGGGCGCTGGACGCCACTGTGTGTGACGTGTTGGTGGTCGGTGCAGTGTGCAGAGTGGGCGCTGGACGCCACTGTGTGTGACGTGTTGGTGGTCGGTGCAGTGTGCAGAGTGGGCGCTGGACGCCACTGTGTGTGACGTGTTGGTGGTCGGTGCAGTGTGCAGAGTGGGCGCTGGACGCCACTGTGTGTGACGTGTTGGTGGTCGGTGCAGTGTGCAGAGTGGGCGCTGGACGCCACTGTGTGTGACGTGTTGGTGGTCGGTGCAGTGTGCAGAGTGGGCGCTGGACGCCACTGTGTGTGACGTGTTGGTGGTCGGTGCAGTGTGCAGAGTGGGCGCTGGACGCCACTGTGTGTGACGTGTTGGTGGTCGGTGCAGTGTGCAGAGTGGGCGCTGGACGCCACTGTGTGTGACGTGTTGGTGGTCGGTGCAGTGTGCAGAGTGGGCGCTGGACGCCACTGTGTGTGACGTGTTGGTGGTCGGTGCAGTGTGCAGAGTGGGCGCTGGACGCCACTGTGTGTGACGTGTTGGTGGTCGGTGCAGTGTGCAGAGTGGGCGCTGGACGCCACTGTGTGTGACGTGTTGGTGGTCGGTGCAGTGTGCAGAGTGGGCGCTGGACGCCACTGTGTGTGACGTGTTGGTGGTCGGTGCAGTGTGCAGAGTGGGCGCTGGACGCCACTGTGTGTGACGTGTTGGTGGTCGGTGCAGTGTGCAGAGTGGGCGCTGGACGCCACTGTGTGTGACGTGTTGGTGGTCGGTGCAGTGTGCAGAGTGGGCGCTGGACGCCACTGTGTGTGACGTGTTGGTGGTCGGTGCAGTGTGCAGAGTGGGCGCTGGACGCCACTGTGTGTGACGTGTTGGTGGTCGGTGCAGTGTGCAGAGTGGGCGCTGGACGCCACTGTGTGTGACGTGTTGGTGGTCGGTGCAGTGTGCAGAGTGGGCGCTGGACGCCACTGTGTGTGACGTGTTGGTGGTCGGTGCAGTGTGCAGAGTGGGCGCTGGACGCCACTGTGTGTGACGTGTTGGTGGTCGGTGCAGTGTGCAGAGTGGGCGCTGGACGCCACTGTGTGTGACGTGTTGGTGGTCGGTGCAGTGTGCAGAGTGGGCGCTGGACGCCACTGTGTGTGGTGGTCGGTAGGTGGACGCCACGTGTTGGTGGTCGGTGCAGTGTGCAGAGTGGGCGCTGGACGCCACTGTGTGTGACGTGTTGGTGGTCGGTGCAGTGTGCAGAGTGGGCGCTGGACGCCACTGTGTGTGACGTGTTGGTGGTCGGTGCAGTGTGCAGAGTGGGCGCTGGACGCCACTGTGTGTGACGTGTTGGTGGTCGGTGTAGTGTGCAGAGTGGGCGCTGGACGCCACTGTGTGTGACGTGTTGGTGGTCGGTGCAGTGTGCAGAGTGGGCGCTGGACGCCACTGTGTGTGACGTGTTGGTGGTCGGTGCAGTGTGCAGAGTGGGCGCTGGACGCCACTGTGTGTGACGTGTTGGTGGTCGGTGCAGTGTGCAGAGTGGGCGCTGGACGCCACTGTGTGTGACGTGTTGGTGGTCGGTGTAGTGTGCAGAGTGGGCGCTGGACGCCACTGTGTGTGACGTGTTGGTGGTCGGTGCAGTGTGCAGAGTGGGCGCTGGACGCCACTGTGTGACGTGTTGGTGGTCGGTGCAGTGTGCAGAGTGGGCGCTGGACGCCACTGTGTGTGCCGAAGTGTATGGGGTCGGTCCCGCTCCACCAGCAAGGTGACCTTCCTTACAGAAAGCTGTGCTGTGCTGTGCTGTGCTGTGCTGTGCTGGCGCTGTGCTGTGCTGTGCTGTGCTGTGCTGTGCTGTGCTGTGCTGTGCTGGCGCTATGCTGTGCTGCGCTGTGCTGTGCTGTGCTGTGCTGTGCTGTGCTGTGCTGTGCTGTGCTGTGCTGTGCTGTGCTGTGCTGTGCTGTGCTGTGCTGCGCTGTGCTGTGCTGTGCTGTGCTGTGCTGTGCTGTGCTGGCGCTGTGCTGTGCTGTGCTGGCGCTGTGCTGTGCTGTGCCGTCCACCCTGGCCGTGTTGGACGTGGCGTCACATTCCGCGGTGTGCGGCTCCATACCTGGCGACATGCTGCGGCCGCCGGCGGAGGTGGGCGGCCGACGCTGCCGTGTATCATCAGCGTCACGTGCGACTGGGCGCACACGGCGCGCCGCGAGGCGTCCGGCGGAGACGGTGGGCCGCCTCATGTGCGTTCCGGTGCGACGCTGAAATTAACGCATTATTGGATACGGTATGTGAGAGGCTGCGTGGCCTTGTTGGCGCGCGTGAATGTGATTGTGCGTTGTCGGGGAAGGTGAGGAACATTCCGAGCGCAGCCGTGGAGTCCCTTGCGGGACATATTTAGTTGGATAAGGTGCTGAAGAGCATTGGGGAAGTGAGAGAGGAAGACGACGAAGGCTGTACTTTGAAATGTAAGGAACATCAGTGCATGACGTCTAGTAATGGTATACCTACATGATAGCAGCGTGTTGCAGCTCAACATCGCTTCCCACGCACCATAAAATACTCTTACTATATAGATACTATGCTCTGGATTTTACAACAATTCTCGTTTTTCAGCATGTGCATACTTTCTCATCTATCATGCAATGCGACACAAGGTCACGCGAGCAGCAACTGTGCAACATTCACGCAATGCTACAATTCAGCCGAATTTTCGTATTTAGCGACAGGAAAACAGGAGACGCGAGCGCCACACCAGACCCAGCGCAGCACACATGTGTACTGTACTGGTGTCCAGTGTACAGGTGTACTGGTGTCTGGCAGGCCCGCCAGGCACCAGGTAGCCGACCACGCGGCCGGCAGTGGGGCTGGAGGCTGTCATCACCACCCGGTAATGAATGCCCCGCCTGACCCGTGACCCGACGCCGACCCCCTGCCGGCCGTGGGAGACCTCACGCACGCCGTCGCCGGGTGCCGGCCACAGTGACTGACGTCTCAATCAGTCGCCAGCTGTTTGTTGTTGTGTGACGTCACCTGACGGAGGGTGACGTCAGCGGCGTGGGAGCCGACGTCCCGCCGGGTGGCAGGAGAGCGGGTCGGGGGGGCGCACCGGCACCGGCGCTTTGTCCGGCCGCTGGAAATGTAATATCGCTTAGCATGACAATGGACTGGCACGCTTCCGACGCGAGAGTGTGCAGGTGATTTGCAGTGCGAGCCGTGGCGAGAGGGGCGCGTTCGACGAACGCGGCGCGCCGGTTTCGCATTAAACTAATCAGCCGGGCCGTGGAAGCCGTGAATAAATCAGAGACGGCTCCATGGGCGGCTGCGGTGCCGTCTGACGTGGAGCGGACGCATGGCTTCCGTCGTCGGCCGCCGGACAAAGGCGGCACTGCTGCTCCGACGGCCGGCGCTGGGCCCCGCTGAGCGGTCTGCCTGGAAACGTGCCGTCTCGCAGGAATCGCGAGCTGCCCCCCGCTCACAGGCGCCCTCTGCCGTGGAGGGAGGTCACGGTGCAGTGAGGACAGAGCAGTCGCTGGAACGCTGTGCGGCCCGCTTGCATACAGAAACGCCCGGTTGAGCAGCGCGGGGCGGCTCTTGACCGCTGTTCGATGAAACCGTTTGGTAGATGGAAAGTGATGATCGGAGAAGGGGTGCAGCTTACTTGGGACAGAACAATAGCATGGCCATCGTTATGGAAACTCGTTCGCGCATCGGCCGAACGTTTATCTTCCGGCTGACTCGACAGGCATGTCCGACAACTGAAGGCGAGCCTATACACCATGCGTGCTGCAGGAGAGTGATTATCTTCCGTCGTGCTGGCGCCTTCATTGGCTTTTCACTTGGCAGCCTCGTCGCAGTACAGCTCTAATTAATTGTCGGTTGTATGCATTATGAGATAAACCCGTTATCCTCTAATGATGTAATTGTTTGTCCTTGGGCTCATCTGGCCACGGTCGCTGCACAGGTCTCAATATAAACAGATCACTCGCCGGCGCCTTGTGACATCCAAAGTTGACGCCTCCGCCCGGTATGACTAACTAACTACGAGCAGAGACTCAGGGGGTAGGGAGGGGGCTCTGGGTCACTCCTCGAAGAAAATTCAACGTTAAGCCCCTAGCTGGTGCACACTGGATATTCTGAAGCCAAAACGCAATGTGGACTTCCACATCTGGGCAGACTAGTCATTGGTTTGCCCAGATGTGACAAATGCCGATGACCACCAATGCAACTAACCAGCCATTCACGTGCTAGTCCGCTGTTCCAGCTTGTGCTGTTGGTGTCTCATGTCGTGGCGTCCGTGGGTTGGTAGCTGCGGCATACCAGTCCGACCATCCGACCGGGCCGTGTTGGCTACCCTTCCGCACACTTGCCTGGACGAACAGATGCAATTGCACACCATCTATTCGTATTGCTCGTGATATTAGGCTGAGCGACACTACGAGTGCCACATGTGTGGCGCGCCTCGCTCAAGCGGATCAATACGTGATATTAGGCTGAGCGACACTACGAGTGCCACATGTGTGGCGCGCCTCGCTCAGGCGGATCAATACGTGATATTAGGCTGAGCGACACTACGAGTGCCACATGTGTGGCGCGCCTCGCTCAGGCGGATCAATACGTGATATTAGGCTGAGCGACACTACGAGTGCCACATGTGTGGCGCGCCTCGCTCAGGCGGATCAATACGTGATATTAGGCTGAGCGACACTACGAGTGCCACATGTGTAGCGCGCCTCGCTCAGGCGGATCAATACGTGATATTAGGCTGAGCGACACTACGAGTACCACATGTGTGGCGTGCCTCGCTCAGGCGGATCAATACGTGATATTAGGCTGAGC